>OX104062.1:39054657-39198280 GCA_944474145.2 Dicrocoelium dendriticum
CTGCTAACGCATACCGTAAAATAGCTTGAATGCTGCTGCGATTGCTTAACAGTGCAAACGATCTGCTTTTACCTTAGCTAGGGAAGGAGGAGGCGCAAAGCGAGGCTTTTAGCTGTCTATGGAAGCATCCAACTAAACCGCCGGCTGCTGGGTGATAGGCGGTGATATGAATGCGTCGGCCACCTAAAAGGTTGCAAAGCGTACAGAATTGTGACGCTTCGAAGAGCCTTCCACGATCCGTTGTGACATTGGCTAGGCATCCTTAGTGCAAAACTCACCGATCTAAGCAGGTCAAGATAACGGTCTCAGCTTTGCAGTCTGTTACTATAATGGCTTCAGGCCATCCAGTGATGCGGTCGACACACGAGGAATGTAACCGAAGCCGGGTGAAATAGGCAAACGCTCTACAAAGTCTAAGAGTAAACGTGGTACCAGAGAGTACAAAGCCAGAATTATGCCAAGAAGACAGAGAGTAGGACGATGTATTTTGGAGAGCTGGCATCGAAGGCAGGTGCGAGCATAGGTACCAGCATCTTTGTTTACGCGAGGCCAAAGGAAACGCTCAGTAACCAACTTCAAAGCTGCACGGATGAGCAGTGTTGCTAGTGAGTGCAGTGGGTTAATGACATTGAGTCTGAAGGAGGTGAGAACACGGGGTCTAGTACAACACTTGGAAGTGTCACAGAGAATATTCCCTTCTTTGGGTAGGGGAAGGAGTGGTTGCGCATGCAGCAAAATGTACTGTACCGTGCGTTACCTGGTTTCATATTAAGACTGAACCGATGCAATGGCGGCAGCGTCGACGACGGTAAAGATGGGAATGTGAAATTTACTGTAGCTGAACGTCGCCGAAGTGTTTGTTTACAAGGAATACATGACGTATGTCAGCAGTGGACGGCGTGACGAAGTCTAGGTATCTGGTTTTCTGAGGTTAGTATTCCTTGGATGCGTAGTTAAAGGCAAATGAGAGGTGTTGGTGGTAGGTGTAGACCGTTAGAGTGCAGCATTTATGTGTTTGCCGGAAACGCCAAAACGTTAGTTATATGCCTAGTAGCTCACGGACAAACCTGTTTTGGCGGAGGTTCGCTGGGCGTAGCCGTTTTGTGTAGAAACTATGGGGTTGCCATTGCTTTCTAACTTTGCGTTATAGGGCAAATTCTATCACGACATCTGCTTCATTAGTCGCAATAGAAAGGGATTCAGTTGCTCCGGAATGAATGAGAGGATCTATGTTGGTGATATCAACCTTGGGCTAGGTGAAGGCAGTCTGTGCTGTGTCCAAGAAAACGAACCTACGTTCACTTCATGTGAGTAGGTCAGGCAGAGGCTACACCAGCTGAGCGCAGCGATGAAGGAAGTGTCGGCAGTACTTGACCAAACCACAGTGTCGGCGGTGGTAGTTGGCTGAAAGCGTGGCTGAGAAGTCCTTAATTGCTTGGATTTTATCAAGAATAACTTCGATAGAAGATGTTGCAACGAGGTGGTCTGTGCTTTTGACCGTAGACTTGCTGAGTGAACACTTATTCGGGTTGGTTGTTGCACCAAGTTTAGTCAAGCGTTCAATGGTTGATCGAAACTGGATCAGATGCCCTCCTTCCGATGTAATGGTTACTAAAATATCATCGAGGTAGTAATAAGGTAATTCTAAGCCACGAGTGACATCGTGGATAAAGCGCTAAAATGGTTGGTGCGACGTTGCACTGTCCATAAGACATTCTTAAATTTTCAAGCAAGCCTAAGGTAGTGAAGACAACGGTTTTAGGATGGTCATTTTCTTTTGCAGGTATCTGGTGATAGGCTCTAACCAGATCGGTCTTGCGGAACCTCGCCTTATTTGCGAATCATGCGGTAAGTTGTGTATGTTTAGGATAAAATGTTTACCTTGCACTGTTAGGCTAATGAGTGCTTGGTAGAAACCTCAAGGGTGCCAATCACCAGATTTCTTAAGGAACCTCTGTAGGGAAGATGCCGAAAGGCTGTCGGAAGAGTGGATTATTACAAAATCAAACGGGCCCTCCTCAGGCTGAAGACTATAAAACCCTCTGATAGCACTGCTAGAACCCCACCCTATATTACTGTATATTAGTGACATCCATCATCTAAATTACAAAAAAAGTCGAAGTGGCTGCAAACCACTCCAACTTCACTACCACAATTCCGACTGAAACGACAGATCGGATTACAGCCATTGAGGAAGAAGTAGCCAAGCTGAAATGCAAGCTCCATAAATTCAGCACATACTTTGAACAAGTCCTATCATTCTGTGAACTCCTTAGAGGTTCAGAAACTGTTACACTCAACCGACTAAGCACAGCTGCTTCCTTAGTAGACCCAGTTACATCCGAAATGCAAGAACGCCCCCATAGATCGCATAATGTTATCATTTTTAACGTGTCTGGTAAACCGAACTTGGACAGGGTAACAAATACCCTCTTAAAAGCATGCAATATGGATCGAGTCTACTGTTAACGCCTCAGACTGAGGAAGAAGGAAAACATGACTGCATGTCCGGTACTCCTACAGTTTCCAGACGATAGCAGCGCATCCAAATTTGTACGCAGTAAAAGACTAGTTGTTGCAAACTAATTTTAAAAACATTATCATCAGATACGATCAAACGCCTCTTCAAAGGCGATTAACAATGAAACAAAACCCCGCCGCCCATCATACACCCCATGTTCCCACTAGTGAAGCCAGTACTGACGCTGTCATCAGCAATGTCGACCTTGATAAGTCAACCGCGTCGTCTAAAATAGGCGATGACGGGCAGCTCCGTCTTCAACGGCCTCATGAGAGGTTTACAAACAGCAGTAGTGTTGTGTCCATACCTAAAAATGCCAACCAAGCTGAAAATATAACGACGCAGACACTTGCTGACCACACACTCAACTCCTTTGTCCCTTCTCCAAGCCACGAGCCTTTACAAAAGTTGACAGTAACTGTGCCTGAGACCTATCAAGTGCGAGACAAAAACGCAGATCGTCACGTTGATATCACAAAAAACAAATCTAAATCCGACCCGAATGAAGTAAGCTATGGCTTATCTCCGACAAACCGAAGGAGTAGACAAAAACAGGGGAAAACACCCAGCCAGAATTTCTCCCATAAACACACAAAGCTCAGTAGATCTGAAGCGACCACTACAAGAACGTAGAAATATGCAGCTAGGCCAACTGAGAAAAAGTGTACATCCTCAAGGTTCCACATGCAACAACCCTGTTGTCGGGATAAGTCACAGAGAGCCGGCCCAATACTTACCCACAATGTCTCAGACTACGATTCCAAATCCCGAAACATCGAGCTGGCAAAGCCCTTATTTTTGCGACACCGAAATAGCAACCAAAATGATGGTAGGCCACACGGACTTACAGGTAAGAGGGTGCAACCCCTATCTACCTCAAGTCAAAATTCACCTACAATCACCCCCTGTATTACTCAATTGGCGACAATACAGTCCGAAGCAAAATGAGTTTGTAGACTTAAGCATCCCCCCACCCCTGTATACTACGGATGTAAGTCCTTTTTTAGACTGTCGTACACCACCACTTACTCCCCCACCAATCCATCCCCTATCACGTGGGATTATTAATCAGAGAATAATTAAAGTGATAAGGCTTTCATCCCAACAGTTCACAAGCTACATAGCAGAGCTTAGTCCGGAAGAGAGCCAGACGCGTTTCACCCTATTGGGGCTCGTCAGTGGCGCGCATTCCCTAGTTGGCATCTGCCCTTAGCGTTCACGGGTTCGATCCTCCTTAGAGGACCGAGGGAATGCGCGCCACTGATGAGCCCCAATAGGGTGAAACGAGTCCGACACTTTTCCGGACTAGGCTCTGTTATGTAGCTTGTGAACTGTTGGGATGAAAGCCTTATCAGAATTACAGCTAAAATCCTGCTACTAATGAGTACAATAATTAAACTACTGGAGTATGTACTACATTCAATTCAGTACGACCTAGAGCTCAGTGTGCCTCAGCTACCTCACAACACACAGTTCTCAGATACAATGACCATGAAACAAACATTACACATCACTTTCATTCCAATTTAACAATGTCTTTCAAAGCTGTCGTCATTAACATTTGTTCCCTTTTATTCAGATTAGATCTACTTTCAACACTTATGTGTATGAGATCCCCCGATATTGCTTTTATCCTTGAAACTTGGTGCCAGTCAGAAATTAGTGATTCTCAGCTTAATATCTTAGGCTATAAGCATTTCCGTAAGCATCGTTCACACAAACCTGGTGGTGGCTGTGCCATATATCTTCGAAATAATCTGACAGCAGTTCCCGCAGATCAATCTGTGTTCAACGGCTTAGAAGATACATAATGGCTAGTGTTCCCATTTATTGATCTCTAGGGGGTTGTATCGATCGGGCGCCCTAAACTACTCAATGTGAAACCCAAAAGCTAATCGATATGATCAATGCTGCTTCCAGCACCACATACAAATCCAAAATTATGGGTAGAGATTTCAACCTACCATATGTTAACTGGATGCTGCCTACACTCAGGAACACTGCGATTGAGGAAATCATCTCATGTATTCACCTCAATGGCTGGATCCAGCATGTTAGAGAGCCAACCAGAAGTGCCACTACCTTAGACCTTGTATTCACGATGGAAATCGCTAACGTTTATACATTCATTGATAATCCACTACCTGGCTGTGATCACAACACGGTGCTTTGTGATATGACTATAGATTCAACTAAACGACCAAGTAAAATGCTAAAACCCATTCGCAGCCTCCAACGTGTGGACTGGAACTCATTTAACGAACTTCTCAGTACCATGAATTGGAATACGTCATTCCTAACTCACAACTCTACTGTGGCTACAAATGAGTTTATGAAGAATATTGCTCTTGTTGTGGATCTACTGGCACCTACTGTATGGAGCAATACCCATGAACATAGTGGTGTACTCAAGCTTCTGTACAAAGCCAAAATCAAACTAATGAAACGCAACTTGCCATATCGCAGAAGATGCAGCTTCGCAACCTTACTACAAATACACGAGAATTTACTACATTTTCGAAGTCTAACCCAAACGGCCGAAATCAATGAAGAAATTCGGGTACTCAGAAATCCTGAGAAAGTAGGTATATTCATGCAACTACTCAAAAGAAGAAACCCTAAACCACTTCAGGCAATTGAAACGTTGGCTCTAGGCCATGGTTAAATAACACGCGACACCTCCTGTATATGCGAGGTTATCAACTCTTGTTTTTTCTCCTGATTTTTCTCCATCACTCAGCCATTTCATCCTCCACTTCCAAATATAACGACCGAACTAAACAGCAATATCCCTGTGACGTTAAGAGAGGGGCAAAGCGTCATCGCAGCCACAAAACACTCAACTCGTTCAGATGCAGATGGCATCTCCCCAACAGCTAAAATACTAGGAGTAAAAAGCCACGCACTGTTGTTATTAAATATCTTCACACTTTCACTCAATACCGGCTGCTTTCTATTCCAATTAAACAATCCAGTATAATGCCTAAGGAAAGGGTGGCCCGAGAAATCAAGTGTCAAGCTACCGCCCAATATATCACACCTCTACTGCTTCCAAAGCCCTAGAGAGAATAGTCAAGAAGAACATTGTACAATATCTTACAAGACTGGATCTGATCAACCCCTCACAGCATCGCTTTATCTCAAGCCGCTCCTGCGTTACATGCCAGCTATAATTCCTCGATCACCTCACGATTATTATTGACAGAGGAACGGCAATTATTATAATTCTGTTGGACATGCAAAAGCCGTTGGACCGCGTGCCCACAAGCCACTGCTGTCTGCTCTAGAGTCATATGGAATTGGAAATCCTCTGCTTAACTGGTTCGACTCATATCTAAACGGTCGAACCTAGGTAGTTAAAATCGGTCAACAAGATTCTACACCGAAACAAATAACCAGCGGCGTCTTCCATGGAAGTTTGCTCGGACCACTACTTTTCCTAATCTACGTAAACAACATATGTGACCCGATCAAACATGAACACCCATTTCTGTTTGCAGATGACGTAAAACTGGTCTACTCATTTCATCCAGACCAACTACAAATCTGCCTGGGAAACATCTGTGAAGACCTATCCGCACTAAATATTGCTATTGATCGTTTATTAATGAAGTTCTCCGCAGTGAAACCCCAGGCACTTGGGTACAGATGTCGAATCCCAGAAGGCTCAATCATACTTGCCGGAAACGTGATCCCAACGTCTGATTTAGTTCGGGACTTAGGAATTAGGTACTTCAACTCTTTCAATTTCTCCGAACATGTGCTTTATCAGGTTGCGAAAGCAAGGCATTTATGCGGATATATCATCAGAACTTTCTCCTCAGCTGAAGCACGACTTGTCATTCAAGACAATAGTACGACCGACTCTGGAATACTTGTACTATCGTTCACAGCCAATTGAGAAATAAAGCAGAACGGCTCTGGACAATGTCCAGCCATCATTTACCAAGCTGGTCATTGGTCGCTGCTCAAACCTGAGTTATTATGATGGCTGTCGAAAACTCCAACTTGATCCTCTTTGGCTGAGACGCTTAAAGAACAACCTCGTTCTCTTCTACAACATTATAAACCAACGAATTTACGCAGACAGCACCGCACTTGAACTACGAAAGACTGCAGTCTACTCCACACGTAATGGCGGCTACTTGGTACGCACAAACCTTTCAAGTCATAAAACTCGGTCGAATTTCTTCTCAGTGAGATACACTGATCTGTGGAACAAACTACCCTACAGATATGCATGTGTACAAGCCAAGTCAAGTTTCGAAATTTCCTTCGGACTTTCCTCACTATACCAAATGTGTTACATATTTGACTCACAGCAAACTCCAGAAAGATTTACAGAAGCTGGTATAAGAAACATATGAGCAGATGTTTGCTTACAACTAGCTTACCCACTACATGTCATTACATACAATACCAAATCCTGTGTCTGTGCAGGCTAGTAGTCCTTCCCTTTTATTATCTACTCTTGATGATACAAACACCCGTACAGTTTACATATGAGGTGCACGAGTCTAGGACCCAAGGAAAAAAATCATGATCCGCAATTCTATTAATGAACGTTGCTTTACTATTATGAAACGTAACCACTATACAAATGATCACTCCCAGTTATGGGTCCGTGTGCCGTTTGTGGGTAAATATAAAATTCATTTATTTAATTTAGTTATTCATTCGGTCCAGACGTATCTGCTCCAGTGACTGCCTGCCTGATGAGTTTGAGCTGATCACTAAAACGCATATGGAGATTGGCTACCCAAAGCGATTCATAGAAAAAAATAGCCAGGTTAGACCGCCCAAAGAAATGGTGTTGACAGCCCCAAAAGAAAGGTGTACATCGAGCTACCATTCAAGGGTGACACTGCAGCTAGAAGTACAACCAAACGCATTGTCTCGGCCATTCAGTATACGTACTTTACTGCGGAGGCGGTAATTATCAACAGAACTGGAAAGTTGCCGTTACCTTCAGTAAAGGAAAATGAGCCCGTCGGCGCCAAACCACACTGTGTTTATCAATACGTGTGTGGCTGCGGTATCAGTTACATCGGCAGAACCGAAGTGGCTTTATATTCCAGAGTGAAGGAGCACATACCGAACTAAATTCAGCGCGAAGTTACTCCATCCACCTCCGACGATACATGCTGGCGTAAGCCGCCGGCGTTCTCCATGAGCAGGCACATTTTGGCGGCTCGTCAGCTGGTCAATCCCTTATCAGCTTTCCGGATCTTGTTGCGTCATACCAATTCACGCCTTTTGCGATTTGCCGAGGCCGTCGCGATAAGCCGAAAAGCAATCAGTTGTCAACGTGCAGTTGCCGTGGTTCTAGTCCCAGCAACAATGACCACAACCATAAATTTGAATGGCTTGACTGTTCCATATTAGACATATAAAAGGATTTCCCTCCTTTCCTATTGATACTGACGAGATAATACGAAAAGCCAGCATCTGCTAATATTCGTCTTCTCATTTCGTTGTTCAAATGTAGATTTGGTCAGAACTTCAAGTAAAGCAATACGGTCACCCATGGAACTGTCCCAAGGGAACCTGCTTCCATGCGGGTCAATCCCTCGATGGGTTCCAGCCACACTTTCATGTTTCAACGGTCTGTGTGCCGGTGTGACAAAATAGCATGTAAGCCAACACCTGTTTCATACATGTCATTTTTCATTAGGACTGTTTTATGCATGCATTATGGGTGATGAAACCACAGCCCTATACGTCATGCAGATCATTCAAGTATGGCAAATTTGTTATTTGCCAGCGAGTCAGTGGCAGTATACTTTGCATGGGTATAACTTTTTTTTATCTTGAAAGCTGTAATTGGTCCCCTCAAGAGATCATCCCATTCGTGGCCAACAGTAAAATAAGGAAAATTATAAGGTGTGAAGAATCAAAAGCATAATATTGTTTACCATCTTTTGTTAATAGACCAAGCGCAGTTTGGTAGATAATCATTGCGAACAACGACGATCATGAGGGGACTTCATCTTGAACGACGTAACAGTACACCAAAGGATAAGAAGACGGTATTGGTTAGACGGGAGTGCAGGATTGGTAGGAATAAGATGGATTGTAAATACATACTAAGGAGTTCACCCAAGTAAAGATAAAATTATACTATTGAAATAATTAGGGGATATGGAAACTTTCAAATGTATCCAGGACCTTTCTCCTACAAATCATTTATAGCATTTCCTGCAGAGTTGCAGAAAAATCCAAAATTTTGAAAATAAGGTGCAAATGTTTGCAAAGAAAGTGCAACATTTTTAAAACCCTGTGCGATTCGCCAGTCGCTCTGAGCCTATCCTCTGACCTCAAGTGTGTTCTCCTTGGCCCGGTGCTAGGGTTTGGTGCGTAAGTCGTGAAGTGAGCGCGCTGCCCATTGACAAGGTGAGACTTAAGAATGAATCTCGAGTCCATGGACATGGGCGGCGCCACGAGATATTATGCGCCTGCCCCTCACGTCCGAAACACTGGATCACAATTGGTCTGAGAGTAATAAATGTCAGAAACTAAGCGCACGACTGAATGGATGTCTTTCATTCCAGCATGGTCAACATGACTTCTCGTGTTCGACAGAGTATCTCATCAGACATTCGTGACCAAGTTCTGGATGCCTTCGACAACGGAGATGACTGGCAGCTCGTAGCAACCGTGAACAATCTGAAATATTAAACTGCCTACTCCTGGATTCGTCGCTCTCTTGATCAGAAGCCGGATACTACGCAGGCGCGCAATCATAAGCGCATTCTGTCGGAGGAAAAGATTAATGACATCCTGGAGTGGATCGCGAAGGACGCAACTCTAACACTACAAGAAATGTGAGTCCGAGTACGTGCCTATATTGATAAGAACATTTCAAAGTCTACAATCGCACTACACCTGGATGGCCGTTTGATGACTATGGAGAACACCTATCAGACTCCAGAAGGAATGAACAATGATCGAACCAAAGCGATGCGAAAGGAGTTTGTCCAAAAGCTTCGCGAACTTGAAAGGGAGGGAAGTTCTTCATATGGATTGAAGAAACAATCTACAACGTTTACTGCAAACATACTCGTGGTCGGGAGCCCAGAAGAGTGAGGGCCTGTGTCAAAGTAGCCAACAGTAGAGGCCTGAATTTGCATATCCCCGGTGCACTCACAATGGATTAAAACGTTTCGATGACTACCCGGAGAGACACATTCACTGGCCCCCCATCTCTCGAATGGTTGCTAGGCATTTTAGACAAGCTAAAGCAGGAAGTGGAGCTCCGGCAGGTGGTCGTAGTGTGTGACAATGCATCATGTCAAACAGGTTTTTAAGCATCTGCGTCAGTCGAAGGATACGAAGGGGTTACCATTCTGAGATTGAGTCCATACTCCCCGTTCCTCAATTCCATCGAAAATGTTTGGCTAGTGGTGTAGGCCCGAGTGAAGAATGAAATGCGAATACAGTACGATGGAATTCTGGCCGGAGATGCCCAGAACCTCATGACGCAAATGGAATGGAGATTGCAGCTTCTGGAATGTACTTCCTGAACAGCAGCCAGTGAGATCAGTGTTGCGGGATATGGTAATGCGATCCGACATATCCGTGTAAATTTTCCTGGTTGTTTGAAAAATATGATGTGCTTCGATTACATTTCCGGTTCATCACTTTAGACATTTGATTGTATAGCGTATACCGCTAGCAGCGGGTAGGAACACGAGGAAATTCAAAGTCTCGGCGAAATATGCATGCACGTACGTATGGTTATGCATTCGTACTGGGTTTGCAGTGATGTCTGATGTCCAATGTTAGGCAATGACATGGGACTGGCTTCCAATGAGATATGTGCGACTGATATTTGTAGCCTATCGTCTACTTCGTACTGGTGTGCATCGCGCGTTACTCGTTCAGGAATAACCTTAGACAATGCAGATAGGATTTCAGAATTCCGAAAACTAAGACGTCAGAAAAGTGAATTGCCGAAATGCTGAGCGTTATCGAAAGGCATCAACAAATCCACGAGGGATTGATGCACCAAAAATAATTGAAATGCAACTCCTTGCGCGGCCAGTAAGCCACCTATAAGTGGACGAGTGTTATGCTCACCTTATTGTGATGTCGGGTCAGAGTGCACTTTATTGGTTGGTGGCATCCAGTTTCGAATGTGCCTGTCATTGTGGCCAGCCACAGGACGCCTGCGCCTACAGAGGGACCATGGATGGGGCGCAATGCACCACCCACAGCTACAACCACACCCCATATCCAGTGTAAACCAGAAAGAATGAGACCGGGAGGCATGTGGATGGGAACCACGTTTCATCAACGGAGCCGGCCCACACTCCTTCACAGACAAACACAAGCATGTTGTATTTCGGAATCAAGCGCACACAAGGCGGTAACTGGACCGTAGTCCGCTCCACACTGACTGCGTGGAACTACTCTTCGAGCCTAGCACGACCACCAGGACCGTGCACCCCGTCCCATCCAGCAACGACCAACTGTCTCTTGGAGCCAGTATGGACGAGGTAGTGGGTAATAGACAGGTAGGCACCTTGTCAACATGCACATCAAACGCAACCACACCGGGGCTATCAAGCAACAGCCAATAACTTCAAACGACTAGATGAATTAAAATAAATCGAATAATGCATACAGGTATGCCGTATGAGCGTATGAAGTAAAATGGTTGCCAAAAATTCCGCTATACTTTCAAGACGTCAAAAAATATATTTTAGGAAAATGCCACAAACGCGAAAACGCTACCAAACTTAAGTACAGTTAACTTGAGCGACATGTGCAAGTTAATAGAAGATAGTTCACGTAGGCAATAATGAGACAATATAGCAAACCCACCACCTGAAATAAAGAGACCCAGCATGCAAGCAAGCGGTTAGTAAATCGAATGCAGCGTACCTACCAACGCTGCGCCGGTTATGCCTACGTTCTCTATAGGACCCGTCGTCGCTTCGGTGTTGGCCCCGAGTGGCCTCGCTCATGGCTCACTAGGCCTGCCTGGCTCAGGCACTCGCGACCGCATGTGCTACAGCACCATGCACTAGATGTCGGCACCTGCCGCTTCCGCACTAGCTGCTTCTTCTCCGCATGCATGAGGTCATTCTCCTGCACCTCGGCAACTGTCTTCGTTATCAGATCGCGTCATGCACACCGATCAACCGCCTTCGAATCCCATGATCGACAACCAAGAATAGAACATGAGAGGCTCACTTTGATCATGTCCTGGTAAAGAAGTTTTGGTTTTCCCACTTGCTGTTTCCGAGTACTCAGCTGAGCATGTAAGAGTTGTATCGGTATCCTCGTCGAATCCGTATGGCTCACATGACCGAGCCACCTCAGGTGTCTCAGCAAAAGTTTGCAGTCCACTGCATACATTCCACTTTGGCGCAACACTTCCGTGTCCGCAACTCTGTCGCCCCAACCGATGCGCAAAATCCGTCGTAAACATTGTTGATGGAACTGCTCGAGATATCGTACATCCCGCAGGTACATCGTCCAGGTTTCCCTGTCGTATAGAAAAACGGACAGCACCATGGATTTGTACACCATCAGCTTCGTGCCAATGGTAGGCTGATGGTTGTTCCACACTAGGTACTCTAGCTTCCCGAATTCCACCGCTGCCTTACAGACGCGGATACGACGCTCACTGTAAAGCTGCTGATCAGTCGAAATCACACTCCCAAGGTAGCAGAAGCGGGAGGTGGTTTCCAATACTTCAGCACCAATGCTGATTCGCAGTACCATTAAAGACAGC
The DNA here is from genome assembly GCA_944474145.2 of Dicrocoelium dendriticum. Lineage (NCBI taxonomy): Eukaryota > Metazoa > Platyhelminthes > Trematoda > Plagiorchiida > Dicrocoeliidae > Dicrocoelium > Dicrocoelium dendriticum. Next base: position 39,066,921 of record OX104062.1, read on the forward strand.
ACCTCCGATGAAGGTTGAAAGAGGCAGGCAGTTTTGCTTGTGTTGATGGTGAGTCCGAAGTTGGCCGCTGTCGAAGCCAGAGCACTAGTCATGTGCTGCAACTCATCCGCGCTGTGGGCAAACAAAGCACAGTCGTCAGGAAACAGCAACATACGGATAGTTGTCTCACAGGCTAGGGTTCTCGCACTGAAATGACGGATATTCAGCAACCCACGATCAATATGGTGCTCCACACGAACACCGTAAGCACAAGCCGCATCAAAAGAGCAAGACATCATTGCACGAAGATGTATATATACATATATATATATATATGTTTATATATATATATATATATATATATATATATATATATATATATATATATATATATATATATATATATATATATATAATACGGCCAGAGCTAAGACACAGGCTTTTTTCACACCAGTGAGGACTACTGACATTCTTTATTCCAAACCCATCTTAAATAAATAAATAAATAAATAAACTTTTATTCTCGACAATGCGAGGCACACCAGTACAGGCATGATCATGTTTAGCTAACATGGTGTGATCAAAATGTACAAAGAGTACATGTTTGGCATAAAAGTGAATGTAAGTGTATGGGTGTATATATGTATGTAATTGTCTATGAATGTAGCTTGTATTTTTGAAGGTAGGAATGTGAGAATAAGCGATCGATGTCCGTGAGTTGGATACCATTTTCCTGATGTCCACGGCCCAGTGACTTTATTTTGTAGCGAGTCACATCCGCAACGTCACAGTGTTGATAAGCAGACATTTGTGGCTTTTTATAGGGAGCACGCTTGCCGAGCGAAAACCCACCACGTCCAGGAACACTGCCGCCGAACTATTTGCTGGAACGGGTCAAACCCGAACCACCCAGCTGACACCACGAGGAGGTTGTTCGGTTAGCCCATGTTGAAGAAACATTTGACAAGACTAAATGTGACTAAATGCATTATGCCTCACGGGCTTTACTGTGCACCAGTAATCTTTCATGAGCTACAAAGAAAAGATTAACTATTGTTCATGCGTTCGTTAAAACTTATTTCTAGATGCAGTGGACTGTCAAGAAAGGCGATTGTTCATTTTCTTGTCCACAAGCATGTAGTCTTATACTAGTTTTTCCTTTAAAGTTCATCAACGACCCTTTTCATCCACTGCATGGAGATTGTAGGACTAGTAAATACTAGTCCGAGACGGTGCGCGAAAGTAAGCGCGGATATCAGAAGGCAATTGGAGTCGGACACAGCGGACTGTATTCGATGGGCTACAAGACGACGCGGACGGATGAAGCAAGACAATAGGTACACGTTAGCGCGGGAACTTACAAGGCGGTCGAGTGTCGTGCCGGTGGTGAGCAAGATTAAAACAAGAAAGAAAAATGTACAATTGGTCAACAATTGAACAGTACATAAAAGATAGCAGTTATCTTTTTGGGCGCTACAGTGCTCCTCTACTAAAAGGCTGGACATAGAAAGACTTCGAGATGGAAAATGACAGGTGATTTGAGGTTCGTAGGGCGAAATCGTGCCAAGTAAGAATGAGTGAGCGTTCGTGTCAAATGGGGGTTCGCCGGAAGTTGGCGACCGTTTATGATTTTTTATTAACTATGTAATTAACTATGTACTTTGAGCCAATGAGTCGATTTCAGTTTCTTATTTTACCCTTAAATATGCTTATAATGGTCTGAAGAGAGTCATCGAAAGCAAATGTTCACTTGTGGTCTCGTGTTCTTTTGACTTTAATGGAATTTTCAAGTTGATATTTATTTATTGATTGCATGGCACGGTACATTTCGGGCTTGTCGGACTAAAAAATATTGGCTAGGCCAGAGAAAGGCCGACAGGACCTCAACCTCAGCTGCTGCCAAACGGTGCGCTTGGGAGTGGTCTTTCCCTACGACCCACCCCATCCTGTGCCAAAACGACCCTCGTCCCACGGAGAAACGACCCTCGTCCCGTGAAGAAGCGACGCTCGGCCCGCGAAGAATCGTCACTCTTCCTGCAGAGAAAAGACCAGTGTTTGCGTCAGGATCCTCATTGGCTGCGCCGACCCTCGAAAACATTGCTCTTGTAGGCCAGTCGATCGAAGCGGAGGGTTGAGGAGTGTAGAGAGGAGAAAATAGCAAAACACGCGCAAGAAACGACATAAAAAACGAACGAATGAGCTGCATGTTTATATTTTTGGTTTCTTGAATACTTTTGGACAGGTTTTGTTACATGTGTGTCGTCCGCTACACCGCTGAGTCGATGAGCAAACACAGACACATACAGATCGATTGACCGATAGCTGATTCGTCCACTCATTTTCCTCGTGCTGATTGGTTCCCTTTCGACTTATTCACCTGGTGTAACCTACAAGCTAATGACCAAAACCTGAGCGGCACAGTAACTTCTCTGCGTATCAGTAATTAGACGTTTCGGGGTTTTCAATCCAGTAAAGTCACCCTTTTTCTTGGCTGCCGTATGCACCAACTCTTTCGGGCCTCGCTGTTGGCTGTGTCTCTCCATAAATCTACGTGGATAACCATTTACCACGAGTGTTGTAATTAACTCTAGTTAGTCGGCTAGACAATCAGCGGAGCAAATTCGTCTAGCACGACTAACTAAAGTTTTCACAAGGGTCCGCTGGTACCGCACTGGTGTGAAGCTGGTGAAGTGCAGGTATTGGCCGGACCAGGTTGCTTTTCTGTAGATAGACCTTTTAATGAGCCCATCATCTCTGCGACTGATGAGGATGTCGAAGAATGGCAGACAGTTCTTCTGTTCCACTTCGCAGGTGACCCGCAAGTTGGTATGTGCGCAGTTGAGTTGCTGCACTAACTGGACAATCTGCTGCTCAGATGAACAAAAGGCCAATATGTCATCAACACTACGGAGACAGTTACATAGGCAGAACTAATCGGTCTTTGACTTCCCGAATAAAGGACCACGTGCCAAAGTGGGTTCAACGTGAAATTGGCCAGTTCCGTGCTTGCGCAAGCCGCCAGCTTCCTCAATAGGTAAACACCTACTAACTACGCGTCATCGGATAGAGCTCGGATCAGCGTTCACACTTGTATTACGTCACCCTAATCCCCGCTTCCTTCGTTTCGCCGAGGCCGTTGCGATAAGCCGGATGAAGCCGGCCCTGTGTGTTCAAAAGCAATTATTTATTAGCTTAAGACTGCCGTGGACGTAGGGGTGGAAATTCCATTCTTCATTAATCACCTCATGCTTATTCCGTCACACGCATATTTAAGTATATAGTTGCATACGGGTTATTGTTAATGGTACTGAGGAGACAATACGAAATGCATACATCTACCAGTTTTCGTCTTCTTACCGTGCTTTTCAAATTTCTGAAGGGAACTAACTGCTTTAGATTTTTTATTTATTGATTGCATGGCAGGGTGCATTTCGGTCTTGTCGGACTAAAAAATATTGGCTAAGCCAGAAAAAGGCCGACAGGACCTCAACCTCCGCTGCTGCCAAGCGGTGCGCTTGGGAGTGGTCTTTCCCTACGACCCACCCCATCCTGTGGCAAAACGACCCTCGTCCCACGGAGAAACGATCATCGACCCATGAAGAAGCGACCCTCATCGCGCAAAGAAGCGACACTCTTCCTGCGGAGAAACGACCAGCGTTCGCGTCAGGATCCTTATTGGCTGAGCCGATCCTCGAAAACATTGCTCGTGCGGGCCAGTCGATCAAAGGGGAGGGTTGAGGAGTGTAGAGACGAGAAAATAGCAAAAAGCGCGCAGGAAACGTCATAAAAAACGAACGAATGATCTGCATGTTTATACTTTTGGCTTTCTGAATATTTTTGGACAGGTTTTTCATAAGTGTTTGATGTTTTTTGTTTGAAAAACGTCATTCGACCAAAAACGGGTCAAATATGTACAATATCTACAAACCTAAACGTAGTTACACTGTACATAGTCGGAAAAGCGAACGGTCTTACGCACCTCCCGACCACGGCGATTGGTCGTGGGAGGCGGCGGGCTAGATTCCGGAGACGTTGGGACGGTTGATGCTTGTAGACCGAGATCGCGATCTGGTTGAACTGCATTAGGATGCTGTAAATTGATGCGGTGAGTTGTGACGTGGCACGAAGCACTACCAGAGGAAGTAGGTGAGGTGCTTTCTTCCATAAAAGCGGGCTTTAGGCGGTCGATGGTGACGACTTGGCGTCGGCCCCCGCGGTCAATAGTATACCTTTCATTCGCGCTCTGTAGCAATTTGAAGGGTCCTATGTACGGCGACTGAAGAGGCTGCCGCACACCGTCTGCGCGAAGAAGGACGTGTGAACATATGGACAGCTTCGCGGTCACGTACACTGGTGTCTTCCGCGATCGAGGAGCGGGTGGACGCAGCTCACACATCTGGTGAGCCAATCGATCAGTGTAACTTCCGTAGTCAAAAGAGGAAGTAGCCGGGGCTGTTGCTATCAGCTGTGCGGGCAAGCACAGCGTGCAGCCGTAAACTAGCTGCCCTGGTGTTGCGTCGAAATCGGTTTTAACAGTGTTTCTTATACCTAGGAGGACGAGAGGAAGTGTTTCAGACCATGAAGGATCTGCGTGCCCACGTAGCGCGGCCTTCAATTGGCGGTGAAAAAGCTCCACCATGCCGTTAGTGGTCGGATGATACGCCGTCGTTTGAACGTGGCGACATCCTAAATACTTAAACAACGTGGTAAATGTCGACGGGAAATGTGACCCTCGATCGGAGCTCACGATGGCGGGACAGCCGTATTGAGCTACCCGGCGCTTCAAAAACGTTTTCGCTATCGTTTCCGAAGAGCAGTTAGGTATGGGAATAGCTTCTGGCCACCTAGTGAATCGATCGACATAGGTTAGTAGATATAGAGTACTTTTCGAAGGCTGCAGAGGACCTAGGAGGTCGACGTGCAGGTGGTGAAAACGTGCAACTGGCGTGGGAAATGTTCTTACTGGGCTATTCGTGGGCTTCTGCACCTTCGCCCGTTGACATGGAAGGCAAGCAGCTGCCCAAATACGAACGTCACGATTGACATTGCGCAAATCGAACCGTGTGATTACGAGCTTAAACGATACACGAACGCCTGGATGAGACAAGCCGTGCAACGTGTCGAACACGGTCTGCCGAAACTCGCGTGAGACGACTGGGTGTCACGTTCAAAGAGGTAAATCGCGAAGTATGGTTCCGTTTGATGTCATCAGCGGAACGGGTCGTATGTCCAGTGAGGGAGACCTGCGTATTATATCAACCTCAAGATCATTGAGTTGCGCTGCTTCCATGGCTGCCAAGTCGATAGCAGTGCCGGCGTCAGCAATGATAGCTTGGATTCGGGTAAGTGCATCGGGGACGGCGGTCTGCACGCCTGAGACATGCCGTATATCGGTCGTAAACTGAGCGATCTAATCAAGGTGGAGCGACTCCCTGGGAGAATACCGATCGGTAGTCCAGCCGAGTACGTAAGTCAGGGGTTTGTGGTCGGTGAAGACGACAAAGGAGCGGCCTTCTAAGACGTGTCGAAAGTGACGTATCGCTAGGTATATGGCTAGTAGTTCTCTACCGAAGGTGCTGTAGAGAGATTCGATAGGTTGTAGGCCTTTGGAGAAAACCCTAAGGGCTGCCACGTGTCGGCTACTCGTTGCTGCAAAAAAGCGCCGACTGCCACGTCCGAGGCGTCAGCACTGAGGGACAGTGGGGCTGCCGGATCGTGATGTGCTATAGAAGCTATGTTGGTGATAGCTCCCTTAAGCGACTTAAAAACAGCGCCTGCTGCAACAGGAAATTAGAATTACTTGAGATTTTCTCGGAGATGGTCCGTGAGGGGTTGCATCAGCGACGCGCAGTTTGGTATGAACCGCTGGTAAAAATTGATAAATCCATCAAAACGCCTAAGCTGCTTGAAAGAAAGTGGCCCGGGGTAGTCGACGATGGTTTGAATTTTGTCCTGCAGTGGCAGGAAGCCTGCAGAGGAGATACGATGGCCGAAGAAGTTTACTGAGTCGACACTAAACGAACAATTTTCTGCGTTGATCCTCACCCCGTGTTGAGATAGACAATCAAAAAGTGTTCGTACGTGGTGCATGCGTTCTTCTCGTGAAGAGATTGCGATTAAAATGTCGTCGAGATAAGCATAGGCGAAGTCTAAGCCGCGACAAACTTGGTCGATGAAGCGCTGAAAAGTTTGCGCAGCATTCTTTAGACCGAATAGCATGCGCAGGAATTCGAACAAACCAAATGGAGTTGTCACGGCAGTTTTAGCTATGTCCGCTTCGGCTATTAAAATATAGTTGTATGCGCGTACCAAGTTGATTTTGCTGAAGTTATTTTACCCGTCAGACTGTCAGGGAGATTCACGATGTGTGGGATCGAATAGCGATCAGGCGTGCTAACCCTATTCGAAATTCGATGGTGGCCGCAAGGACGCCAGTCCCCCATGACCTTCTTCGGGACCATGTGGAGAGGAGACGCCCATAGGCTGCTGGCTGGTCTGACGATACCGAGCTGAAGCATGTGGTCGAATTCAGCTCGTGCAGCACGCAGTTTCTCCGGAGCGAGCTGTCTTGGTCATGCGCTCTGGTTGACCGCGCGTGACCATGTGGTGAGTGACCTCTGCTGTGATTATTGCAAGTTCTGCAGCCGGTCGAACTAGTCGCGGGTATTCGGAGAGGAGGCTCAAGTAGTCGGCCGGTGCGTCTGCGATCCAAAAAACAGGGCTGATTATCGGAGCATCTGAAAGGACGCCATCAACACCTAGTTTTGTACGGTCATGTAAAAGTCTGTGGAGACCAGCATCAACAAGCAACCCAAAATGTCGGAGGAAGTCGATACCGATAATTGCGAAGTGTTCAGACGCAACCATGAATACCCACTGAAAATCTCAGTGAAGATTGAGGTTCAGATTTATCATGCGCTGACCAAACGAAGCTATCGGAGAACCGTTGGCCGCGCGCAAATTGTACGTATACTCTGAGTGCGTGTCGTTAGCGGTCGCTGGGATGACGCTGACGTCCAGTCTTGTGTCGATGAGGAACGTGATGGGAGAACGTACATCCTTGACGTAAAACAGGCGATTTGCTTGTTTTGTTGACTGATACGTTTGTCTTGCTAATATGCGGGCTATTCGCTTTCCCTGAAGCGGCTGGGTCGTGCCTAATGCAGGGAGCCCGACAACGTCTGGCTCCTCTACCATATTGGTGGTGATACCAACATACTTTTTGACGGGTTTGTTATTATCTGACTGGGAACGTGCAGGGAAAATCTTACGCTTTCGTGTCGAACGAGACGTACTCGGTGCAGGCAGACGAGCCGCAATGAAAGGTAGCCAAAACGTGGTTTGCATCTGACCGTGGCATACGCTGCTTCGAAGCCTTCATTGCAGCTATCCTGCTGCTAAGTAGTGCAATTTCCTCGTCTTTAGGGTCAGATCGGCCTGCCGACTTGAAACGAATATGAGACTGGGTTTTCACCGGTGAGAATACGACACCGGAGTTACTGGTAGTCTGTTGCGGAAGACGTTCGAACGCAGCGTCTGCCTTGGTAGCTAGTTCTTTCGGGGACGTATCCAGCAAGCTGGATGGCATTATAGGCAATGGATCTGGGAGACGTGCAAAACACAGTTCCTTTATCCATTCGTTGCTCAAGAATAAAGGACTAGCGATGTGCTATATTTCGCGGAGCAACCTCCGACGGCTTGAGATCTCCCAGTTTGAGACCATTGAGCTAATGCGCTGGGCTGTAACGCTTTTAGAAGCGCTTGCTTCATCGTTTCATACTTTGCCTCATTCGATGGGCAGCCTAGGATGTCCTCAACCCGCGTCACAACCAACGAATGAAGGTGTGGGACGAGCTGATTGTACCTCGGACGGTCCGTCTTAATACCCTTATTTTTCAGTTTGATCTCGAATATCGTAAACCAAACCTCTGGGCTATGTTCCGTAAAACTTGGAACAGCTAAAGTAAGCATGTTTACGCTGCGAAACGAATCAGATGCCACTTTCGAAATGTGGATGTAAAAGCTAAAGAATGAACAAAAACACGATGAAAGTATTAAAATGACGCAAGTAACAAATGAATAAAAGTATATAATCAAAAGGGAACGAACTCAACAAAAAGTAGAAACGACGAAAAAGTTTAAATTTGCGCGTGCGAATCGAGGTCACCAATTTGTGGGACTAGTAAATACTAGTCCGAGACGGTGCGCGAAATTAAACGCGGATATCAGAAGGCAATGGGAGTCGGACACAGCGGACTGTATTCGATGGGCTACAATAAGAAGCGGACGGATGAAGCAAGACAAGAGGTACAGGTTAGCGCGGGAACTTACAAGGCGGTCGAGTGTCGAGCCGGTGGTAAGCAAGATTAAAACAAGCAAGAATAATGTACAATTGGTCGAGAATTAAACAGTACATAAAAGATGGCAGTTATCTTTTTGGGCGCTACATGCTCTATTGAAATGCTACCTGATTTTTCTACGTGCCCTAAATTTAGATTCGCATTTTCTCGTAAAGAATCTCAGCAAAATTCTATCCTTCCGTATTTATCACGAATACTTGTGGACGCAAAGAAACTCATCAGCATGATGCCTAGTTGTTCGCTTGATTGATTCCTAATTCTTTTCTCCATCATCCCACGTATTTCACCATTTCGCAGTGGTAGTTTAAAATGTTGAAAATCTATCAACCCACTTGCACAAAGCCTGAATTGACGGGACTAGACTTGACTTCTATGTCTAACGACGTTTCTGCATTTATGAAATTCTTCTTTTGAATCATTCAAACAGACTCACCCAAGCGTTACCGAATACGAACCAACCAGTTTATCGAAATTACGTAGGCGTCCAATCATCTGCTCCACTCGCTTACAACAAAATAGCCGCTTGTTTCGTCATGGAAATCTGACTGAATTATTCCATTAAAATATCCGTTAAAGGATTGTTCCAATTCTTCACTAGTATGAGTTACGGATCTTCTCCGTTATTTCTAGTCTTTGATCAAAGTTGTTTGGTGTGCTTTAATGCTGACTTTGCATTTCCATTCGACTGGCTGTGATATGGACTGATGTGCTGGTGCATGTATTCCCACTTGGCTGCGTAAGCCTGGAAGGCAGCTTTGGTAAACTGGGCACCATTGTCGGAGACCTTCTACTCTATTATTCCGAGCCTCGCGAAATGACAGCTAAGTTTGTTTATTACTGCTTCAGTGGTCGCAACGGTGAGTAATGCAATTACAAAATAATCACTAATGTAGTTCACCGTAAGTGTTCTTTCCCGTTTTTCCGGAACAAATCCACTGCCACGGTCGATCATCATCATCCTCCACGTTAGCTACAGGTGGAAAACACCCAGCTATTGTGCCGTAACACAAGCGAAAAGAAAAAAACATGAAAGAGCGGTACGCCAGCTGGGTGGTCAGTAACGGAAGGATATCGTTCCTGAAAGCTAACAGCCGGCTATCGTGCTGCATATGTGTAATATTATACCTAATAGATATGATCTTGCTTGGAGGGGAGGCTAAGCTTGAAGAGGAGGGACAAAGAAACACAAAAAAGCACCACGGATGTGGGCTCCTAGCCATGTCAATAACTGTATCCAGCCAAACGTATTCATCGTCCGTCGGTCCCCAATCAGAGAGCCAAGAAGCACCAACCAAGGCCCGCTTCAAAGTAAGGGCCTTCATTTCCGTTGACCAAGTCAGTGCTTGGCCATCCCTCCGTACCTTCCACCCACACCCCTGGCGCGCAAACAACGCACGTCGCGGAAGTCGATGAGCTCGCATGCGCAGCACGTGACCCAGCCATCGGAGGTTGGTGCGTGAAATAATGGTGCTTCCCGAATATCAGAAGAGTTACGATGAGCTTAAGGCCGTAGTCTTAAAGCGATTCGGCATATCAGACCATGCTCGCGTTACGTAGCTTCTCAACGAAACCGAGCTAGGTGATCGAAAACCTTCTCACTTGCTGCACAAGATACAGACTCTAGCCAAGCCTCTCTCTGTTGGCGACTCTTTCCTTAAAGAGAGGGCTTTGTCTCCTGCCACGTGACATGCGCTACCCACTGTATGCAAATGATGTGCCACTTTCTCAGCTCGCTGACACTGCCAATCGTATTTGGGAATCCAACGTCCAAGTATCAGCTTCAGTCTACTTCCAGTACGGAGGCAACAGAACTAAGAGCGCAAGTAGCGGCACTTACCAACCGACTAGAGAACCTAACACAGTCCGGATCCAACCGACGAAATCGTTCCATTAGTGGCACTCGTCCTAGACCACGTTCGAAATCTCCCCCTAGGTCAAGTTATTGTTGGTACCACGAGCGATTTGGTCACCAGGCCAGATGGTGTTACCTGCCCCGTTCCTTTAAGTGCAACACGCAGAGAAACGAGCCGTCCAGCACATAGGGTGCGACGGACATTGCTGGCCGCCACGGTCGCCTTTTCTTCGTCACCGATCGCAGTACGGGAGTACACTATCTCGCTGACACGGGCGCAGAAGTCAGCATTATCCCACGTGATACTAATGATGTTATTGAGGAGGCGACTAGTTCATTGCGAGCAGCAAACGGCACCACCATTCGTGTGTATGGTCAACGCTGCCGCACGCTTAATCTAAACATGAGACATTCTTTTAAATGGATCTTTCTCGTCGCAGATGTCCAGATGCCAATTCTTGGCCTTGACTTCTGCAGCACGTCGATTTGCTTCTTGAAGCGAAGCAACGCCGTCTGGTCCATCATCAAACAAATCTGTCAGTTATAGGTACTTTGACCGACATTGAGTCAATCAGTCCGGCATACACCAACCAGTCAAGCTCACCTAACGGTCAGATGCTTAATACCAAGTTTCCGCAAGTCTGCGGTGCAATGGCACCGTTTCCATCCGCCATTGATGCTGAAAAACATCACATCATAACCACCGCCTGTTTTCACCAAAGCCAGGCGAATGACACCTGCTAAGCTAAAAATTGCTCGCTCAGCATTCGAGCAATGCTTGAACTAGGCATCGTTCTTCCGTCTAAAAGCCCGTGGGTGTCGCTGCTCCCCATGGTGCCCAAAAAGTCAAGAGACTGGCATCCATGTGGTGATTACCGCGCACTCAATAACGTTACTGTTCCCGACTGCTATCCTATTCCTCACATTCAGGGCATCACGGCAAGCCTGCGCAACACCCGGGGGTTCTCGAAAATCGATCTGGTTTACGCTTATCACCAGATTCCAGTCGCTGAGGAAGACATACCGAAGACTGCCGTAATCATGCCGTTTGGGCTGTTCGAATTTTTTGCGCATGCCGTTCGGTCTTCGCAATGCAGCCCAGACTTTTCAACGATTCATCAATTCAGTCACTAGAGGTCTAGATTTCGTCTATCCATACGTTGACGATATCCTAGTTGCCAGCACTTCTAAAGTGCAACACGCAGAGCATCACAAGGTTCTTTTCGATAGGCTGGCCGCTAATAGCATCACTGTCAACTCCCACAGATGCGTATTTCAGCAGCCTTCAGTCGAATTTCTTGGCCATCATATTGATCAGTATGGCATAAGACCTCTAGCCGATAGAGTCCGCGCCATTAGAGACCTTCCGGTCCAGACTACGTTAGCCGCTATTTGCCGTTTTAACGGCATACTCGACTGCTATCGACGTTTTCTTCCACACTGTGCCAATTTGCTAAGTCCGCTAACCTAATTACTTCGAGGACATAAAAACAGTCAGGTCCCACTAACGGCTGCTGCTGCAGAAGCTTTCACGGCCAGAAAAGAAGCTTTAGCCAAAGCCGTTATGCTTCATCAATTCGATCCGAACGCTGCGCTTAGTGTTGCTGTTGACGCATCGGACACCGCCATTGGCGCTGTCCTAAAGCAAAATACAAATGGATGCTGAAAACCTGCTTTCTACTCTGGACGCCTACAACATGTCGAACTCAAGTACAGCACGTTCAGTCGCGTACTGATGGCCGTTTACTCTACCGTTCGACATTTCCGACACGTCCTTGAAGGTAACACCTACATTAGCTTCACCGATCACAAGCCACTTATCTACGCATTCCGAAATCAATCAGCTCGACACTCACCACGTGAGATTCGTCAGCTGGATTTCATTCCCCAATTCTCGATTGATATCCGACGCATTTCTGGTCAACGAAACGTCGTCGCTGATGCTCTTTCAAGAGTAACTGCGATCGGTCCTGCCGGGCAAGCAATCTAATTTTCTGCTATGGCCGCCGCGCAATCAAACGACCAAAGTATTTCGGAATTCCGTGCTTCGTCTTTGAAGATAATCCCACACCCTTTGCCGTCATCTGATGGTAAGATTTTATGCGACACATCTACCGGACGACCTCGACCTTCGTTCTAGAAGCTTTTCGCCTTATCGATTTTCGACAACCTCCGCAATATCGCCAACCAAAGCATTTAACCTACTGCTAAACTTGTCTCCGAGAGATACGTTTGGCCGGGGATGCAACGCGATCTTACGAGCTGGGCACGCAGCTGTCTCACCTGTCAGCAAGCCAAGCTTCAGCGGCACGGGTCCGCTCCGCTTGGTCGCTTTCCGTCCGTTTCAGCGCGATTTGCTCATGTCCATCTCGACATAGTGGGACCTCTGGCCTCGTCCAAAGGAATGGTCTACATTTTGACCATGATCGATCGTTGCACCCGTTGGCCCGAAGCCGTTCCCATCCCTGACGTAGCTGCGGAAACCGTAACGCGCTCTTTCGTCGAGCGCTAGGTCGCTTCACACGGCTGTCCAGCCACAGTGACGACAGACCGCGGTCCATAATTCGAATCTTCGACCTTTAGCGATCTTCTTAAACTCATTGGATGCAGACGCATTCGCGCGATCGCCTAGCATCCGCAGGCGAACGGCATGGTGGAAGGTTTCCACCGACAACTGAAAGCCTCACTTAGCGCCGCTAATGCGCTGAGTTGGACTGAGGTGCTGCCTATGACCCTCCTTGGGATCCGATCAGCCCTAAAGGCTGATCTACGTACGTCTAGCGCCGAGTTAGTATATGGACAACCACTGCGTTTACCTGGCGATTTCTTTTCTGATAGTCCCAGAATTCCCCGTTACGACGCGAATTATGCACGTCAGCTAGCCACGAGCATGCGTCACTACAAGCTTCCCGACGTTAGAGAACAACGACGTAAATCTTTTGTTCCACCAGAACTACAACATCGTCCGTTCGTTTTTCTCTGCTTCGATGGTCTCCACAGACTACTGGAACGACCTTACGAAGGTCCTTTCAAGGTTCTACAGCGTAAGGACCGCGTCTTTATCATCGACCGTCACGGTAAACGAGAAGCCGTCACCATTGGCCGTTTCAAGGTTGCCCACGTGGAACCTGAGCTCGACGAAGACCCTTAATCGTCTTCTGACGAATCAACCCAGCCTATGATGGAAGACTCGCCTGCTACCAACATCCTTGACCTTAAGCATCACCCTCCATCTAAGCATTCCATTTCAGCTCCGCCGCTTCCCATCGAACCAACTGCCAAGTATTCATCAGTTCCTCCAACTTTGCAATCCGATAAGACGTCTAAGACGACGCCTTCATCTGATCCGCACAAGTCGACGAGGTCGGGTAGGCGCGTTCACTGGCCAGCGCGATGAAGGGATTATCGTTCCTTTCAATTTTTTTGCATTCCTTTGCCCTTTTGGCCAACAATGTATAAAAGCTCAAAAATATCAGTTGAAGCTTTTGAGAACGTCAAAAAACGATAAAAGCTTTTGAAAAACCCGAAAAAACGCAAAACTTTTTGAAAACCCATAAAGAAGCAAACGTTTTGAAAACACATAAAAAGAGCTGCTTTTGGCTTGACGCCTACCATCCAGTAAGTATCACTCTTACTTTTGCCCTCCTCTCCACTGTCACTGCTCTTGTTTCCGTTTATCTCCCATGTATGAACCTGGGGAGTTGACTGAAGCGAACATTTGACCTTCATGAACTTGCAGACATCTGACGCTTACGAACTTCCCCATTTTGTGCTTTTGGCACCTTTAGGGAGGACACGGGTGGGAGCCCGCTACGGTCCGATCGCTTGGTTCTCCCCCAGCGGCTGCATTAGGTTACACTACCTGGTCTCGCAGAAGGCTGGCCCGAGACGGACAGTCCTCACGTAGATCGAAGGGTCACCCACAGTTTCCCTTCTAGGAGGGGGGCTGCGTAGTGATCTGGAGACTCCCCCGTATGACTGTACGAACTATTCTAAAATATAATAACATTATAGTGTTTTTATGTATTATGGAATTAGGCGGTTTGCCTGTTCGAACGTTGTTCCCGTTGGTTTGAAACCCGAACACGATATTCGCCTTTGGCGCGCACGACTCGACTGCGAACGACGTTCCATCAACCCACTCGAGGCCCAAATACATCCTCCTTAGCTAGCTGTCTTCTGGTGCCCCTTTTTTAGCATTAGCTAACTCTCCTCCTGTCCACTAGACTTTTCCCTAGCTTACTTTTGTGTGTTATACCCACTGCTTTTGGTTGCCCGTCTAGTCTCGTACCGGATATATAGCGCACGACCAACCCGCTATGGTTCGCTTCTTCTTCCTACACCATAAACAAGGCGTCGAGTATGTTTATTGCTTACACGGTGTTCCCACCAAATATGAACCAAACTGCGATGACATGATCGACCAGGGACATCATGCAGTATCACGGATTCCATCGTCTACCGGATTTCGTGTGCACGGCACGCCTCACAAGTCGACACATGATTCCTGATTCGAGTAGTTTTTCCTGGCCAAAGATTACTCACACTCAAATCGCTACTGTACCCACGGACGCTGCGGATTTTTGCTTTACCATGCTGGATTCTACTTTTGCTTCAGGATTACTGTGTTATAAGTGTTTTCGCTGTGTGAATTGTGCAGCAATACTTTTCCTTTGGTTTATTTTTCCATCAGTGCGAATTTGGTAAATATACTCTGGCTACTTTCGGAGATCACATTGATTGGTCCAAATGCCTTCTGTGTCCACCATGTTGGATTTGTTCTACAGCAATCTAAGCTGTGTCAACCAGACCACCAGCTTGATCGACAGCGTTTGGATTCAACCTACTAGTGTAGACATTGAAGCGAACGACGTCCACAGAAGTGACATTCACAATGGCACGTACTGCATGCCTACGGGAAGATAAAACCTTCCGAAATAAAGGTTAATTGTAGCGCAGACAGCTGTGCTAAACTTGTGCGAATTTGAGTAGAATGTACAAAGTGCCGAAAATATTTTCATGCTTGATGTGCTCGCCTTAGTCTCATCCAGATAAAAATGCTTAATAGTACGAATGATTCCCTCTGGTACTGCACTGAGTGTATATCTATTCTACTCGTCAGATGTATAACTGTGTTGGCACAGAAGTGCGATAGCCTTCCAAATGTTGTAGAGCAAGCAGCAACCGTGAAAGCTGTCCCACATGAACCAGACAAATTGGTGCATCGAACTCAATGCTTAAGCTCAAAATCCAAATCAGCACAGTGTAGACGGGTCGAATATAAGAGTAGCGATCTAGGGTTAGCCACCCCGACACTAGCAGCTGCTCATAAAGATGCGTTCGCCACACATACTTCACTAGAATTACCCGCCACACTGAAAACTGTTGAAGGGCCGACAACATATGCCTCCTTTGTTGCTACAGATATGACAGAGGCACCTCCCATCGTAACCCCGCTCGCTGACACAATACCAATAGCACCACGGGAATCAACTGATGCAGTTGTTCAACCGAAAAAAGCAGCCACTTGTCCCTCCATAAAGGAGAACATGAAACAACACTATATTTCCCTGACTGTTCCATGCTCTAAGGTGACTGAATCCGGGGCGAACTTCATGAAAGATAAGATATTAGACGACAAAAAACAGTGGGACTCCCCGTGTCAACTAATAGGGGTTCAATCTAAACCAGTCAATATGATACGCCTCGTCCGTCCCCAAAACTCCGTACACTACGGTGAGCCGCGGTTACTCCAGGTAACACTTCAGTCAGATAATGATCCAGAGGCAGTTCTCTTGTCAGCCACTCGCCTCCGTACCACCCAGAGGCGTAGCTAGGAGGGGCTTGGGGGGTGCTCCGCTCTGGTCGGCACATGACAGGTGGCGGCATTTTTAGTATGGTCAAATTTTAGCTACCAAATATAATGGGCACAATTTCCAGATAAGCTGGGGTTGAATATTTTAATGATTCTTTTTTGACTAACAACCCTTGCGTCATTTATCACACCTGTGCAAATGTTCTTCCCAGCGATCCCTTTACTTATCAGTTTCTGGTTACTTGCACCAGATCAACCTGTCCCAGTCGATTCTTCTGTTCATCGAACACCTATGTACACTTTACCCTTAGCCGATCGTCTATCCTTCACGCTCTTATTCTGCCTTCAGTCATGGCATGTGCTAACATGCAGCTGGCGCTGAAATTGTCAATTTGCCCATTTCACCGTAGCTCCACCGTAATTCGATCAGCCATCAGCGCGTGATTATGACTCTGGAGTCATAATCATCGTCGGTGACCTCGCTTGTTCCAAAGTTCTATCCGACAATCCTCTTTGGACATTGGTGTGAGTAAAGCTCACGTTTGTTACACTGGCACCGCCGACTGTCTCGATGACCTCGTAGTTTTGGAACACGATATTGTGAATGCGGATTGTGCGATCCATACATCCGCACGTCGCAGAACTTGTGGTAGTTTCCATTCGTTTGATTTGTCCTATAAAACGTCGCGTATAGATGCGATGTTAGTGTGTCCACCTACCATAAGAAGTCAATTGGTTGGCTATTTGAAAAAAATTGATCGCTGTTGACGCGGAGTTGTGTGCGAACGCAAATCCTTCAGGTTACGATATTTTGTGTTTATAATCGTTATGCGATTACGCTTTTGTTGTTTGATTTCAGTAAAAATGGGTTACTTAGCGCATCTTATTATTTTCCCCATTATTATAGTATCATCTATGTTTGATTGTTTATCAGTGAGCAATCTATAGCTTCCATAGTTTTGCATGTTTTCAGAATTTGCGTTAATTTCCTGCAAAGATTCAAATATGAAGAGAGTGAAGGATAGCAGTGTGGCATTTCGTAAGCAGAAGAGTACCAGGGAAGAAGAGACAAAGAAGAATGAAGGCAGGTTGTTATAATTCACCAACAGTATCTCCATTAAAGAATGGACACACAAGAAAGGAGTTAATCATGCTGAGGCCGAAGATGCAGTTACTACCACAAACTTTAATATCAGGTCAATAGAAAGCTACATTGACAACGTTGATGCAGTGGGAAATGTCTGCAATGATGAAAGATGTATGCGAATTTGAAGAATTGAAAAGCCAACCACTATCTGGCTCGATAACAAACACATCGGTTGATTTTACTGATGTCGGCGTTTGGCCTGCTAAGATTGTTCATGAAATGCGCATTATGTTTGTTCGGCTGGGATATACTGATGTGCAGCATCTCAATCATGAATTTAAAGAGGTTGTTCGACCTGAAACAAATACTAAAGGCGAAGCTAGCAAGCTTAACAAGAACTGGTTTTTCGGGAATTGCGAAACGGTGTGCAGAAATTGCGAACATGGATGGTGTATTCTCCGTCTAAAGAGTCCCTGTTTTGCTTCTGTTACAGACGGTTTTCGACAGGACAGTCTACTTTTTCGACTGACGACGGTTTCAAGAGTTGCTGGAAATCAAAACCGAAGGTATATGAGCACAAATTTAGTAAAGTGTATGCTCAGGTGTTCCTCAACTGGAAGAAACTTGAGATCCGGCTGATTGAAGGAAAGCCAATTGACAAAATGGAGCAAGCACTAGTAGAAAAGGAACCACAGAGGTGACGTGAAATTCTAACTAGATTACTAGATATCGTCAGGTTTCTCGCCAAACAAAACATGACTTTGCGTGTTCACCGAAAATACATCCAGGATGATGAGGGCTGGAAAATAAAGGAAATGTTTTAGCAATGGTAAATCTGTTGGCCAAATATGACAGTGTTCTTCATGAACATTTGGTGACAGTTCAACAAAGAACACAAATCAGCGCTTTGTATTTATCTTCAGAAGTTCGCAAAGAAATTGTGAATATCCTGCCAAGGCAGGTAAGAAAGAAAATCATAGATCATATCAAGGACAGCAAGTATTTTTCTTAATTTTTGATAGCTCTCCAGATGTTTCCCACAAAAGTAGTCAATTGAGCGACCTGTCACGTTACGTGAAGATGGATGAAAATAAAGTGATAGTTGAGGAGTCGTTTCTCCGCTTCATTGAGATCAACAGCAAAAGTGCAGATGACATTTCTGGGCTGATTCTAAAGGAATTGGCGAGCGATGGAATTCAGATAGATGACTGTCGTGGCCAAGCATTTGACAATGCTGCTGTTATAGCGGGCTACCGATCGGGTGTCCAGAGGCACATCTGTGAATTAAACCCTAAAGCTACTTTTGTGCCATACACAAACCATTCTCTTAACCTGGCGTGTGTACATGCAGCTTTTGCAAAGGTTCAATGGGTTACATTTTTTGATACCATGGACCAGCTATTTTCATTCTTTTCTGCATCTACATACCGCTGGAACGTCTTGATTTAAGTGACCGGTCAAAGTATCAAGCGGTCTGTAGCAACTAGATGGAGTAGTCGAGTGGACGCCCGTAAACGTTGTGATAAAGAAGTACATGGAAATCATCAGTGATCTGGTACAGTTCAGCGGGGAACGAAAATTTTGCTACAAGATCAGATGCCTCTTCAATTTTCATCTAGGTACAATCGTTTCTGTTTACTTCGTTACTGTGCCTTTGGAGTTCTGTTCTCCCGGAAATCCATGGTGCACAGCAGTATTTACAAACAAAATGTCTGGATCTGCAACAACGTTAAGAAATTGCGTTAGGAAATTGCCTTCTTCAGAACAGATAGAAGATGGCGCACAGTGCAATGAATACCTCTAGAATACTGTGCTCTGAATTAAGGATAAGCATAGAGCGTCGAACTCGTAAGAAAATACGAATGAATGGAGAAGAATCATTTGACTCATCGATGGGATTTGATGTCAAATTGAGACAGGAAAAGCTGTCATCGACAGATTGACTGAGGAAATAGGTCATGGATTTCAGCAAGTTCATGAACTTGATAACAAATCTGCTTTCTTGACAACATCGAACTGTTTGATGAGAATTATTACTGTTAACGAAGTCCACACTTTCCAGAACGAATCATCCTTTTATCCGCTGTTGACACAGCTCCAATCGCCACAAGGGTTAACTCACGTATCGTTCACGGCAGCCAATGTGATGAAAAGGCTAATGTCATTGCGCGTGCACAGCTCGCCTGGAGTGGACGACACCACACCGAAGGCATTAAAGACAGCGGCCATGAACCTTGCCCAAGCATTAGCTCGAGTCTTTTAGCGTTGTCTCGACGAAATGCAGGCTCCCATAATGTGAAAACATGGACTAGTCATTCCTATTTACAAAAGTGGTAATCGTGCGGAGCCCTCGAACTATGTCCAGTCACTCTCCTCCCACTGTTATCCAAAGTAATGGGAGCTATAATCGCAGAGACGCTCATGGGATACCTTAAGAACAGCAACTTTCTAGTGTCACAGCAGTACGGATTCCACCAAACTCTATCTTGCAATACAAACTTGCTGCTAGCCCGAGCAAGCTGGACAGAATCAGTGCATGACTGGGTAGGAGTCGACGTTGTCTACCTGGATGATCAAAAGCGTTCGATAGTTTGGACCCCCGCATGCTCCTGCGTTGGTTTCAAAGCTATGGAATCGGTGACCACGTGCTCGGTTGTATCGGCAACTTTCGCTCAACGCCAGCCGAATGCAAGAGTCTTTGGCTTCATACCCGATCCGATTACTTTCCAATGCAGCGTGCCTCAAGGATCGATACAGGGGCCACATTTACTCCTGGTTTTTCATTAACGATCATTCCAGGGTACTGCAGTCGAATTTCTTACTATTTGCAGATGATGTCAAAATCTAGCATGACATCAGGACAGCGGATATCACATGGCATTGCAGAGCGATCTCGACAGGGCTAATGCGTGGTCATGCGATCACCTGCTCCAGTTCAACGTGGCGAAGTGCAACCTCGTGAGCATAAGCCATCAGCTTGCTCATGAATATAGAATTGGGGACGAACAGTTGCAATGTGCTTCCTAGGAAAGGGACCTCGGGGTGATCATGCACGACGATATTTGCTGGTCTAGACAGGCTGCAAAGACATTGAAAAACTGCCAGACAACTTCTTGGACTCTTACGAAGGGATTTCAGAAATTTCGAGCCATTAGTCTTTCCGCAAATGCTGGACGCCTACGTGAGGCCCCAAGTAAAATATGCGAACGACGCCTGGCATCCGTGCTGCAAGCGCGACGTCGATGCACTTGAATCTCCACAACGTCGAGCAACCAAACTTGTTAGAGGATTGCTTCATCTATTTTACCAGCACAGACTGCACTCCCTGATATTGTATGGTGGTGAATATCGACGTCAGCGAGGAGACCTAGTCATGGTTTAGTTAATACTGACGAACTCAATTCACACATGTCGCAATCTGTTGCAGCCAAGCCAGAATACCAACCTGTGAGGCCATCAGCTCAAACTGGCTACGCACTCCAGTCGACTTGATTGTCGACGCAACGTTTTCTCCCTCCGTGTGTCCCGGGCCTGGAATGCCCTTCCGACTCACGTTATCTTTGCCCCTACATTGACGCTTTTAAAAAAACGCCTTGATGAAGCGTTTTCAAACTTGCATTACTTGATATAGTCCGTTCCACTCAGAGGAGGAAATAATGCAAACGTAACCAGGTGCTAATCGACTCTCTTCGCAACGTGGCGGTGAGGATACATGTTCATGTGAGTAGCCTGGATCTATCTAAACTGGATTAACATATCACATCTACAAAATGATGCAACACACGAGTAAGCGCTGTCGCTTCCTTTTGAATTTCCCACGCATTTACGGAACTATAACAGCTCTCTAGACAATTTTTTGTCTGCACATCCAATTATCACTTCATACTATCGTCATGCAGCAGTGTATTTAAAACGGTAGACGCTTAAAATGATGACTTACTAGTTCGTTGATCTTTACAATTTTAATTTTTTCCTCTAGCCATCCTAGGAAACTTGTCAAACACATGCTATTTTACCCGTGAGAAATCATTATTCATTGTTCAACTCTCCTGCTCGATTAATGGTATAGTTGACTCGCAGGTGAGCGCGATGAACGTATTTAGCACTTCTCCTCTGAGCGATGGCGGGTACAAAATACGGCTACCCTTGAACAGGAAACTCTCGTGGACAGAGAGTTTATCCCGAAAGTTGAACTACGGTGTTACTTTCTTTGGTAGATGCTAGTTTGTCTCCGGTCACCTGTTTAGAATAACCTCTCTCGAAAAGCTAAAATGGTCACATCTTTCTCCGAGTGGCGCCTTATTTCTTATTGACGACATTCCGTCACTGCAAGATACTTTGACCTCTTCCGGATTATGCGCGGCTACCGGCAGATAAGCTTTTGACAGGGTATCTGCGACGAACATCTGTGCACGAGGCGTGTGCACCGTATCCATATCGTACTTTCGAAACCGAATAAGCAAACGCTGAAGACTGCGCGGAACAATGTGTAACGTTTTACCGGTTATCGGCACAAGCGGATTCTGCTCGGTTTACACAGTTACCTTTCTTTCGAATGTTTGATCAATGAAACGCTCCATGGCATAGACTACCGCAAGCATCTCGGTCTCGATCTGCGCATAAGGCCGCTTGGTAACGATGGGTGGTCAACTGCTGAAATCCAAAGGTTTTCCATTTTGTAAGAGAACTGCACCTATCCCATCCTGGATCGTAATATCCGAGTACGAGCACTTTGATGATATGGTGCATAATAGTCGCAAATACAGTTTCACTGTTCCTTTCCCCAACTACACTTTGTTCCTTTGTGAGTTAGCTTCCTGATGGGTGACCAGATCCCAGCGAGCCTTGACATGAAACAGCTCAAACTATTCACCATACCATTTCAATGATGGATCCCCTTCAGGTAGTTATGGGACGCATCTCTCTTAATGCCTTACGTTTTCCGGCTTCAGTTATGAGTTTCTTTTTGTTGGTACTGATACGTGGTCGGTGACTCCCTGTTGACCATGTGGATGCACTGCTGGAGCGATAAGTTGCGTTGTCGCAAAAGCCGCTTTATTGTATCTTTACCACTGATTATAAGAACCATCCGTTCCCGTATGAGACTATCTCCCATACGTTTGCAAAATTTGCATATCCGGGCAAAAATCTTTAATTCAGGGACATACGCGTCAACGGAGTAATTTAATCGCTTGCTTCGTGAAAAGAAAGTTAGACCTGGTTGGTTTCGTTGGTTTGGCTTTCGCAAAATTCACTGAATATTTTAATGGGCAATGAACAATGATGAAAAATGATTTATCACGGGATAAAAACAAATGCATGCCACGTCCCGTAGGATGGTTGGGGTTAAAATAATGAAATCAAAATATATCTGGTTCATCTACCGAACGCCTGCCGAGATGAATACTTCGATAAATTACATCAGTGTAAAATTTAAAATAAAATCTAGCGTAAACGTTCAGAAATACACTGGGGTGCAGTGGTCGTTGATGTAAGGCATGAGAAAAGTAAAATGTAGTCGCCCACTTGGGTCCATTTGATACATAAATCCTGTTGAAAAGCATGCTTGGCGTAATTCACAATGGAGGAGTTTAGATAACAAAATGCTGGGAGCTAAGAGCAACATCTGATCGTTTTTTGAAAACGTCCAAGGTAGGGGTGGATAAAAATGAGTCTGGGAGTGCGATCCAGGATTAATAATCCCGAAGGGAAAAGCAATTACATCGACACTCTAGACGGCTATATTGTTCCTACAATTTTAAGTAGTTACCTCTGAGCTGCGTGTTGTGGCTAAGTTTCAGCAAATGGCGGCATGCGTGGTTGGGGTCACTCAGTATCTGATACGCTAATATGAAATCGCCGCGCAGCCTTCGATAACGTCCGATGAAAATTCCTAGCAATTCCAGCCTTCGGTGGTAAGAGTGATAACGTAGACCCTTTACATTACTTGTTGCTCTTCGTTGTGGTGCCCCGATAGCTTCTAGGTCGCGCTTCAACCAAGGTTGCCAAGCTTGGATAGCGTATTTAACATGCGGGCGCACGTAGGAATTGTGCATCATTTGAAAGATTGATGGGTCAAATCTCCTGAATGTCCTTCGCAGCAGGCCGACGTGCTGGTTACCTCTTTTCGCAGCTACCTCAGCCTGTTTTGAATAGTTGAGGACGCTCTGTACGATCACACATAGGTCGCGTTCCTGGGAGCTTGTCTGCAATCCTTTTGTCCCCCAAGTAACTTGGTGTAGTTATGTCTGTGGCGTAAGTGTACAACGCGACATTTGTCTACGTTGAACGATAGGGCGTTTTGAACTGACTAGTTTGACACTGTGTTAAGATCGCACTGGAGCAGTTCATGATCGTCCGGTCCTCTGATCTTTCGTTATATCTTGATATCATCAGCGAAAAATAGGAAATCGGAAGCAATTTATCTCGCCAAATTGTTAATGAACACCAAGAATAGACGAGGTCCAAGATCCGAGCCTTGTGGTACTCCACACGTCACATCGATTGCATGAGAAAATGACTCTCGGACTCTCACCACTAGCCGTCGTTCTTGTAGGAAATTACCAATCCAGCTGAGGATTGGGTCGCCAATGCCGTAATTCCAAAGCTTCTGAAGGAGAATTCGATGGTATAAGCGATCAAAGGTTTGTGAAAAGTCCAGGTAGATGACATCGACTTCTGCCCCATCATCAACAGCTTCAGTCCAGCTATTACGTGCAATTAATAGGTTAGTATATTACACGAATGCTTTTGACGAAAGCCATGTTGCTCTGGGGCTATTAAATTGTGGCTTTCCAGATAATGCATCAGCACATCTGCCATGATTGATTCCATCACTTTGGATGGCACAGGAAGTAGTGTTATTGGACGGTAGTTGGCAGGATCAGTGCGGCTACCTCCTTTATGGATAGGAGTGATGACCTCTCGCTTCCATACTAGTGGAATACGGTTCTTTTCTAGACATCGCTGATAGAAAACAGTCAGTGGTTCTGCTAGATCACTAGCTACCGCCTGTAGAGCCTTTGGTAGGTTGATGTTAGCTCCGGGAGAACTGCGGATACGCAAGGATAACAACTTCTTCGACACAGCTTTCGCGGTGAAGGTGATGTTTTTTAAACCAGATGGTGGAGTAATAGAAATGAGGAGAATGTTTGGGCTCGTTACCTGCTGGAAAGTTTGGATGTAATGAAGCCGTAGGAGATCAGCTGCTTCCATTGCTGATCGCGTGCACCCATCAGCCGTGACTAGCGCTGGAACTCCTTGCTTTACAATTCGAAGGCCGTTAACGTGCCTGTAGAGGAGTTTGCGGTTAGTGCATAATCGCTTCATTAACTTCTGCTGATGAGTGACCTTGTCTTCGTGGATCAGTTTTACATAGAAATTACGATGTGTCACGTACGCAGTCCTGGTTTCGGTATTCGGGCAGTCCTGGTGATTTCGCCATGCTAAATCCCTCCGGGACAACGAAATCCCTCTGCGTCATCCCAGCTGCGTGTCGAAACCTGGCCAGGCAATCCGGTATCGATTGCTCCTACAAACACACCACTTTGCAGATATCCATCCACTCGCTGCTTCATAGTCGCTACTTATTTGCCAAGTTCCGTCCATCCATGGTCAATGGGGCAGGCATATGAATCATCGCTGATAATCAAAGCAGCTGGTGAGGTTCGTCTATGTCTTCTTTGAAATTAGGTGGCAAAATTCGGTCCTTCAAGGACAAGCGTTTATTTGATAAAGTCAGCTTAGCGAAACTTACAACACGTTCGGCAAGCGAACTCCTCTATATAAGTTGCCCATTCGCATCCATAACTAACTACCCTAATGAGCCGATGAGGTTCCCACTTTGACTCAGTTAAACAAACATTGAGTAATCCACACTTGATGTGCGCCTCCCATTGGTTGTACAGCTCGCTCGTTTAATCCATCAGTTCACTCTGATATAATACAATCTTCCACCGATTGAGGCACACAGGGTTGTACACCTGGGCTTTTTGAGGGTCACTCTTATCCGATGGGTCAGTGGCTAATGGTCGGAGGAGCTCAAACTGCTAAACTTCTGTCGCTTGGAATTGGATGTTGTGCGTTTCTGTAAAACGGGTTACTTCTCACTTTCCTTTTGCCTAAGGAGCACCCTTTTGACCTGAAAGCTTTGGTTAAGAACCCTACTCGTTCTCCTAAGCTTGGGCGTCATGTCCTTATTCCAGCCTGTGTACAATCAAGTCAGGTCAATCGGGTCAAGAATGCGCTTCTGTGCATCCAGAAAAGGCGAATTTTAAGCCGCAACACACATGCAATCGACAATATACAAATGTAGAGATGCGATAGTAGTTATGTGTCAGCATAAGCAGAAGACTGAATAAGAAATTCTCACTGCTAAAATTGCTAGGTTACTGGGTTCAGACCTAGCAAGAATCTGACTAGACAGGGAACAACCGATGAACCTTTGGGCTCGCGTGCTAGCGCCGATTGTTCCGTACTTTTTTCTGGTCGAAGAATTGGATATACAGTTCGGTATTGCGCTGTGTAGACAGTAGCTGATAATGGTGGGTATTTTCAAAGTAAGATTTGCTTATGAATTAACGTGCTTAGCTACAAATGTCAGGCCAAAATTTGATTTTGGAATGTCAGCGCAACAAGATAAGTGCTTCAGCGAATTGTCAAGCAGCTTTAAATGTTTACACAGTAGACTTGGGAAAATCACAGAAGAACAGTAATTCAACTGGGGAGAGTATATGCAGTAATGAAACTCATAATCAAGTTGTTGGAAGCCGGTGATGGTCACAATTGACAGAAGTAAACCGACGGTTGCTTGTCTTTGGCTGATATTCTAATCACATGAAATGATCACAATACAACTTGGTTCAGTTGATTCCAATGATCCTTTACTGACACGGAGGAGTGTTCTCCACCAATGTGAATTTTGGGACAGTCTGTGACAAGTTAATGGTGATGAGCTATTTTCGGAAATGGAAACTATATATCGTCGCACTTTGGCGATTTAAGCACCAAGCAGTAGGAGCCCGGCCATTTCAGCAACTAGTCTAAACAACTTTGTTGATTTGTTGAAGATGCTGAGTTTGGCCAACTCACCCTAACGATTACGTCAGTCAATAGCTTATTTATCAAGATGGTTCCTTCAAAAATAGGTTAAGCTAACTTATGTAGACAATGAGAATGGCGACAAAAGTGCTCCATGAAGCAAACTGGGTTGTGGTAAGTGGCGGAGAGCATTTACCGCCAAACCTGAGGATTTGAGTTCCGTTGGCAAAGGTTGAATATCAGAGGCGTGTAGATGCTGCAACAGCAATTCACAGGTAACGTAGCCGAAAGCGTTGCTGCAGTCAAGGAAGAAGACATGAGTGAATTTGCTTTCACACACTCTCTCGACGACAACACTGAATGCGCTAGACTAGTCTTAACTTTCTATAAGCAAAAGCAGGATCATCTAAGTGGAATTCGGCAAGCTTTCTTTCAAGCAAAAGGTTTCTTGAGAACTTCAAACAAGGGATGTGCATGCAACCGTTCCTTTCTTCGGTATTAACGTTATGCTAGCAATTCCCTAACCATCCACGATTTTGTTTCGCCTTAGGCATATTATGTACAGTAGCCAGAAGCAGGGATAATGAATCCTCCAATACTTGGGGACAACGAGAGAAAACCTGTCAGTTTGAACTTGCTTGTTTGGGTCAGCTCCATGTACTGTGATGCAATCTTGACTGGAGGCAGGGTGTCAGTAGACCACTGAAAGAGTGTAGGTGATGGACCAGATAGTGAGTCACTGATAGAGAAGCAACAGTTAGAAATTAGTTCCTTTCTGTCAACACCGATATTCGTACACAATGCGTGCTTATGCTCAGTTATTTCATCATCCGACAAATCTCACGATAACTGTAGTTTCCCAGAATTATCTGGGCACAGATGTGCTTGAAATGGTTCACTTCGCCCTCAGTACGAGCAGAAAAAGAACTTTATTAAAACAAGGTATTTGCTTTTAAACGCTGCCCCTTCAAAAGTACGAGCTGCTTGAGGTTCGTTGAAGGAAACTAATCAGCAAGTATGAAGACGTTTTCTATCGAACAAGAGAAATCATACCAGAACTTCAGGTAGTATTTGGTTACAATATGTTGACAGATCATTGTCGGGAAAACTAGGTTGAAATCTATGGAGCCAAATATTTTACTTAGTGACACTATGTTTGGAGGAATGGGTTGTCTCCATTTCCATCCACGGTCATTGCAGCAAGAAAGCCACCTGTACCTTGTCTCACGGTACACAACAAGATAGGTTGCTTTTATAAAGATGTTAGTTGGCAACTCGGCCCCGAATGCAGACAGAAATTATCTCCGAATAGTTATCAAACAGTAAATTCAGGGTAGCTTCTAACCTGGTGAGAAATCTCATGACGTTCGGCAGCCCGAGAAGTATTAGGAATGTGGTATCAAATCGACTAGGACACCAATGATAATGCTCAGCGCCGGCAACGGAAAAGACATTGCAAAATGTATCTTCTCATTAGAGACAGCTAATGTCATTGAAATATTGGTCACGAAAATTGAGTGGTATCCACTCAGATATTGTGGACTACACATTAGGACTAATCGGTCGATGCAACGTAGCGAGTAACGGAATGAGCTTATTGCCAACCGGTGAGGAGAAAGCAAGAAAGCGAATGAAACCGTTAATATCTACAATAGTGTCATTGACCTCCTTATGGAGTCCAGCTTTCTGAAGCAGGATGACTTCAAACCCCACAAAATTACCTTATCATTAAATTTTAGCCAACAGTGTTGCACAGTTTACAAAGAGTCGCCTTGTGCTAGCGCACAGCAAGACAGATGAGTAACAATATTCTACTGCTGTTGCCTCATTTCTTTTCCACATTTTTACTTTATTCCAAAAAAGAATTTCTATTTTTCCTTTAAAAATCCTCAGCTTTCTTGACGGCAAATACAATATAATTGAGGCTCTGTTATCCACAGCTACATCCTAGCGGTACAATTGGGCTCAGGTTGTAATCACCCAATTAAGTTGTTCAATAACACATTTATAAGAAAAGTGATAGGTGTTTTTAGTAGTACAAAGTGAGCTGTTTATAATTTTAGAAACCAAATACTTATACCACGCATGGTTTTGGTTCAATTTCAGTGTTTCATTACAGCAAACCAACGCGTTCCACGCATCGAATGCTCGTTTGTGAGTTGTCTATTGGCTCTCTGTAATCGTGGAATAGAAGTCCTCCTGCCCATGGCATCCACCTGTTAATGAAAGTCGATTGACAGCTGAGTTTCTTTAATTGAGACTTTGATCATAACTGAAAGACAATGCTGTGTCAATGACCGAAATCATTTTTCTTACGTCTGTGAACAGTTTACTACGAAGTCGCAGTGCAGACCCATTTCCAAATTACTGAATTCTGCTTACCATGCATATTTCAGGATGAAACTAGGAGATCAGGATAAGAAGTGGGCGCTGCATATTGTTTGTGTGTCGTGCAATCTTCATCTGATTCAGTGGCTCAATGGCAAAGGCAAGATGCCCTTCGCAATCCCCATGATGTGGATGGAGCCGAAGGACCACACGACAGACTGCTACTTCTGCGTAACCAGTGTCATTGGAATCTCCAAACGAGACAAGAACAAGATTAATTACCCTGATCTTCCATCAGCTAATCGACCTGTTCCCCATGATTGCATTCTACCCATTACGGTGCTTCCAGTGAGCATGTCACTGATGATGTGTAGTGATTCCGCATCATAAAATTCACCAGATTCTGATATCTGTGAAAACATTGAAGCGGATTATGTCAGCCAACATCGTATTGAATACTCAGAGCTGCATGAATTGGCACGTGACAAAGGCTTGTCTAAAATCACGGTCGAGTAACTAGCATTTCGGCTGCAGCAGTGGCACATACTTGCTGCAAACACTAAGGTTACTATATGCCTAAAGCGGTGCAAAATTGTCCGGTTTCTATGACAGGAAAGAAACATTTCGTCACTGTTCCGACGTGGAGCGACTGATGAAGAAGCTGGGCGTGAGGCAAATTAGTGGTGAATGGACTTTGTTCATCGACTCGTCCAAGAGTAGACTTAAGGCCATACTGTTCCACATAGGAAATGTGTACGCAACTGTGTCTCTGTTGTATACCGCTAATATGAAGGAGTCTTACGTGGTATACAACAGATACTCGTTGTACTGAGCTACGATAAGTGCTATTGGAACATCTGTGCTGACTTCAAAATCATTGGACTCCTAATGGATATGTCAGGAGGCTTCACAATATATTGCTGTTTCTTGTGCTTATGGGACAATAGAGCAACTCAACGGCACTATCTAACCGAAAATTGGTCAGAGAGGATGGAGTATGCTGCAGGGAAATGTGTAAAGCAAACAACTTTTATGCAACCTGGTCATATCTATTTACCACCCATGCATATCAAGCTTGGTTTGATTAAAACGTTATCAAAGCCCTCAAGTGAGATTGTTTTGCGTTTCAGTACCTGAAACAAATGTTTCCGAAGATCAGTGATGCGAAGTTCAAAGAACGGAAGCTTACTGGGCCTGATATTCGCCGGGTAATGGCAGGCAGTGCTTTCGAGTGCCATTTGACTTCATTTGAGTTAGAAGCGTGCCAATCATTTAAGGCCGTTTGTAAAGGATTTTGGAGCAGAACAAAGACAGTGAGCTACAAATTATAAAAAAACCCATTGCGGACTATCCGGCTGTTGGTCCTCGGATGTCACTCAAGATTTACTTTCTACTTAATTACGTTTACTTTTTCTCTGAGAACCTGGGATCTGTTATCGATGAAGATGATAAGCGCTTTCTCTAAGACATTTCAGTCATGGAACGGTGTTACAGGGGAAATTACACGTTTTCTATAATCAGTGACATTCCCTGGTAGCTGAAACTTGAGGGAACCGGATCATACAAGCGACGATCCCGGCGAAGTCATCATTTCACAGTGCCAAGCTGCAGTCAGTTGTTAGACGCTTGTGTAGCAGTGATGTTTTAAACGCATTTATCACATACATGCATATTGTATATGCTGTGGTTTAGTACATTTACATATAATTCATAGGATCTAGACTAAACATTACTGACACTAATCATTTGGTTAAAACATTGTAACCAGACGTGCCAGGTAACATCGGAATGCTTTGCTACAATCGGTGGAGTGCATTCTATAAGGTACAGACATTTACATTTCTGCTATTGGAAACAAATATTCTTGTTGAACAGTGTTATGGGACCACCTCGACTTAATGCTCTATCGCCTTCCAAACAAACTGTGGAAACACCAGGTATCGACGTGTGCAGCTTGTCTGAAACTAGGATTCATCACCTTCGCATGATAGGGAAATAAAATGGTCCAAACTGTTATCTCGCTATCGGTTACACACATCCTGATTCACTGATGCAGCTACCACAGGTCGAGTTGGAATAGACATCGCTCTCAGGTACAAGGCGGAGGGAAAGTTGATTGACTGGAATCTTGCATGCAGCTGTCTGTATATGGCCCATCCTACAAAAGCAAACAACGTTGTTGCATGAAGTAGCGCTGCACAATGTCTAATTTTTATTGCCGTTTATACCTCCATAGTTTGCAGGGACTGAAGATACCAAGGACGTCTTCTACAACTGACTCAGCATGATGCTTCTCAGCTTCATCAGTTGATATATCGTTCCAGTTTTTATGGATAGCGGTGCTCAAGGAAGTCAATTGATCAAGTTAGCTAGGTGGTTACTTTAGACTCAAACTTGAACGCACAGACAGCGGTTGTTGCGTTGGTACGCCGAAGATAAACAACAGCATGACTTTCATGCACAGTGGGCGCCAATCTGCCATTTGGCATCCTCCAACTTCTGGGCAGCCATGAACTCAGGAAGACCCCATTGTCATAATTCTCAGATGGCTCTGTTCCGTCCCGGACTGCCGCTCCTTCTGAAATGCATGAACCGACTCTGATCATGACCTGTTGCGCAGCCTACATTCATTGACTTCGCATTAAAATTATCAAGCATGTCCCTAAAATGGTAATTGCAAACACCGTACACCTTAACCAATAAAAAGTACCCCGACGCTCACATAACGGCTTTTCACATAAGCATTCTAAAAATATTTCGCGCTAAGTAGAATAGCGTTTCGGCCGACATGTACGACAGTGCATCTTCTGCAGCAATTTACTCATCTTCAGACAAAACTCCATAAATAAGGAAATACGTTAGAAACCAAAATCCACTGCATCTCTGTTTCTAGGGTGGGTACTGTGGTAGATTTCCGACAAAATCAGCGTCCGCCAAACTTGTTCTATTTTCCTTTCGTTGTTCTAATTCATCTCGAATTATAAAAAGCAGCCTCCTTTTGCATTCTCTTGACTTTAAACCGGTGCGTGGATGAAAATCGGTGGAGCCAGATTGTACAAACGATATTGCCTTATTTTTTTGAGATTTGCGTGGTGGCCTTATGTATACACTCTATGGAGTGGTCGCTTCATTCGGCATGCGTTTTACACCTTCGTTGTTCTAACTGCTATTGTAATACCACCAGCCACATTGAGACTATGTTTCCTAGCAAAGTAGCGGATCGATTCACCTATTTTGACAGTTGCGTCAGGATTGATTAGCGTGTCACCGCTAAAGTATTGCAAAAGTTAGCACCACTTCTTTGAGCTTGTCGAATCAGAAGGGATTACCACGGTCTAATAGGTCCTGAGTACAAGATCACGATCAGGGCCATCCTACTGGATGACAATAAATCCAATGTAACCAAACTAAGTCTCGTTAAATTTGTCACCGAATACCAGGGTTTTCTCAATTAAACTGTGTGCAAATGAGCACTAAGCGACCGTCGTCACGTTAGGTTTTAGAAAAGAACATAATGTTGAGTAACTTGAGTTGAATGAGTAGAGGTGTTTTTTGCCAAATGTCTGAGAATCTGTTGCTCCAAGTGGGCATATAATGACTTCACAGCACAAAGTAAAATCGCTGGCGACCAAAATGAGTGTTACTGATCCCTCTAACATTCCAGACTAGAGTTCGCGCGAACACTTTATGCTTGGCTCTGGACGCTGCGGACTTGGTTCGCTGGAGGCACCGGTGTGTTCTGAGTTACCTGCAGGACAGTGAAGACCGCAGGGAAATTGGCTTTATAATGCCGTCTTATTTTTGCACACTAGCCAGACATTTGTTGAGAAGTTTCACATGCCGTTACTCTGCATTCCTATTAAGGTCAGTTAAGTTTTACGCTAGGTTCCCCTTTTCTGTATCTTATTCTTTATTCCTTAGGTCATTTTGATTTTACGACAGAGAAGCACAACCTACAATGGTTGATGTACGTTTGTTGTCGATGACGATTTGGCCAAAACCAGCAGCAAATTAATTTTACTATTGCTTTATTTAGGGCAACAGCCAAAGAAGTTCTTACATTGCCAAACGGATTATTAGAAAGTTACTGCTAACTAAGATGCATTAGATGGATCATCTGCGAAAGAAAGTGAAAGCTGTTAAATTTTACTTATGGCGCGCACCTAGTCCCATCGATATGTGGATATTTTACTTAAACTCACTAACCTAATATTTGTACGCTTGTCATTCGATGAATCTAGCGGTATTCCTAGCGTTATTTTTAAAGCTTTCGGCACTGATGCCTTTTGGGATGTTCCAAGTGAACTTGAAAAGCATACAACTGTCGAAATTCTTCAAACATCTATCACGCGCTTCTTGACAACATTTTTTGCGTGACAGTCACGTGCGTTAACTAGCTGCCAATAATCCTAAATGTTGACTAAGAGTAACTGAAAGGACACAGTGACAAAGGGCTTACTATAAACTTCCTCTACGCACGCCAAGAATAAAATTTGTGTTTAATGTCACAGTATTCGGAGCTGTTTTTGTTAAGTGCCTTACCGGCTAATGTGGTTAGTAGTTTGTTATAAAGTAGAAAACGTAAGTCTGCTGACGTCGGCTAATTCAACACTACTTTATTCTGTGAATCAGGACCGCGTAGCGACATCATAAACGGTAAACAAAATGTTGCTTGAAAAACATCTCATCCACAACGGACTAAAATTGGCACGGCGCAGAAAAGTGTTTATAAAAGGGAAAAATCTGAATGATTATTACATCTTGGTAGCAAAATCCGACATTTGTGCAACACAATAAACAAACACCAGCAGAGCGGTTCTGAACTTGGATTAAAAGTTGATGGAAAATGGAACATTTTTTCGCATCACTCGTGCTGTCGTAAACGAAGAGAAAACATTTGCTGCTGAAGGCATTCCCCTGTTGGCTGGACGGTGGTCTTTATTGCAATCCGACCATCCGAAACGGAAATACCAAGAATAGGTGGAACAGAATAATGTCACAGGATGGACACTGAAATGTAAGAAGGATAATAGAATACTTGTTCAGATAAACACACAACTCCAAGTAGATATCCACTTCCGGTATGGTACATGTCATTCCACGAAAATCGCTTTTAATTGAGGGATAATTCTTCTTAACAAAGAAGACCGTGTTTAATCCTAGTACATTTTTTGGTGAGAAATGAAAAATAACAAATACGACCTCATTTCTAACGGCTGATAATAGCGGTTTACCACTTTAAAATAGATTTCTTTATGGATGTAAATTGTGCTTGCTGGCAGTTCTTTCTACTGCTTCTGTGCACAAACGTTCGAGGTTTGCAAGTGTAAAATTAACTTGCCTAACCACTCATCAGAGCTATTTCAGGCGCATTACTTGAAGATTATCACTTTGAGTATAAAATGTTTGGCTTCAGTTATCCGACATTTAGTCAAATTTTGTCGATTTTACTTTCGTCTCATTATCCGCTACGTCCTTAGACATATCTCGTATTACATCAAGCCTAAACGCACAACAATTATCACCAGGCAAATCCATAAAGCTTGCAACTTAATACGATTCGCAGTCGTAATTATGAAAATTTTAGTACCCAGAACTCAAATGAAACCAACTATATCTTGATAACCACTATCGTGACTAGTTAGTTGACCGCTGTAACGTATGTAAGGGAAAACGCCATGGAAGCGATTTGATTAATTTGGTTAAAATATTAAAGTATCCGCTGGGAATTCACCCACCGTTAGACCAGGCTGCGAAACCTTTCTCACATGACAGTTGTCGCGCAAGACCTACAAAGTGCTATCACTTCTTGCGGCACATAACGGAATCAGTCACATCACCCAATGAGAGATGCACAGATTCTTGATCTTCTTCGCGAGCAATCTGTCAAAGTAAGCCTATAAGTAGAAAACGCCTCCTGCGCTACGATTTGAAGTTGGTGGACGACAAGAATAAGCTAAATGGAAACGGACTGAGCATGACTTAGGTGCTTATACGCTGATTCTGCAATTAGCCCGAGAAAATTGTCAATTTTCTATTTGACCATAGGACCAATGTTATAGTACGGCTGGTTCTCCTCTTTTTTGATCACACTGCGTGGTGTAAAGGTAGAATAACTGTTTTCCAGCTTATGTGATCACGTACTAAAACCAAGATAGGAGATTGAGGCTATACACCCTATCGTATCGGCGGTTTGCAATGACGCACCGGATATTACTCTGAAGCCTATTACCCTATGCTGAGGCCGCATCATCGATTGCGTGCAGCTAGCAGTATTTACGGACGATGGTGCAAGCTTGTAGTATTGCGCCTGGAGCGTATAGCTCAATTTATGCTTGTAGTATCAAGTAATAGCATGTTGGAACAGTTAGCCCGAGATAATAGTCAATGCAAAACCAGTGCCGGAATCCGAAAATTCCTAGACACCCAATTTGTGGAGAACAGATTTCCGAAGCGGATCGCACCTGAATAGGACATCACCCAACCGAAGTGCGTTCACAGTACGGGGTAATAAATGACGCTGTTCCTCGTGCATACTTAATATTATATTCATGGAGCAACACAATGTACAGGTCCTATCTCCCTGTCTTAATTAATCGGCTTTCATAAAATGACAAGAAATATCTTTTTGTGCTGGCAGACTTGATCGATTGGCCATATCACTGAATCGTGTTCTGAATACTTGAATACAAAGAAGCAGGTGAATAAGTTGTCTGTGTTAAGTCTATTCTTCTAGCAACATGAGATGTTCCTAAAATAACCTAAACAGTTATGAGTTTTCGTTGGGGACGAAGCTGACTTTTGCATGTACTGATACAACAGGAGGAAACAAACAGCTGAGCTGAAGCTTTGACACTCCGTGAGCGTATAATTCTTGGGCGCCTAAGTTTACTGTCCCTAAAATATTTGGTCGAAATCGAGGTAGCAAACTTTCGATGTAAAATGCGATTGACCGCTAGTGACACTGTGTATCACTAATCGTTATTGCAGTCTATCAGATGTTTCAATCTAAATACGCGTCCTTTGTTCACACTAGGATAAGAATTTTTCTATTCAAGGGTTGAGTAACGTCTTCAACCGGATGTTTTATGTAACCAGCAATTTTATAAGATCTTAACTGTTCCGCACCATCAATCCCATCGTCTTGCATCTGTTTATATTTATGTTAAGATAAAACACAACTAAAGTATAAAATTTCTTCACAGCATGAGCAATTAGTTGACTGATCAACCCACCGGAATTTCTGTGTCTACTTCGTATCACATTTGCCTCCAAATCAGTTGGGCGTCCATTCACAAGACAAATCTAGGGAACCAGCAAGATAGGCTAATAAATGTACAATCAATTATACAAAAGGAAACTGCTAATAGGTCCTAACATGTGATCGGCACCTACAAAGCGCATTTCTTTAAGTGTGGTTAAAACGACTTTTGTCGTGAAGCTGTGAGCAGTGATTGGTTAGAAAAGGACGGGTGAAGTTGCCTAAGTTGATCGGCTTTTTAAGTCTCAAGACTAATCAAAAAAATTAAACCACCACAAAATAAAATAACATATTGTTGCATAAGAAAAATGACCGGATTTCAGAAAATTGTACTTACAAATCAGTTGGCTAGTCTGACTGTCGACGTTTACTCGGCGAAGAACCGTATTACTTCTTTTAAACATTGTACAAACCGTCATGGAGTGTATCAGATAAATTCCCATGTAGCTATGTACCTAAGCACAACAAACTGGACGAATTTAAACTATATAGAATAAACGAACCGTATTTGTCTGGTCCATCAAATCTAACTTCATCAATCAGTTGAATATACTACTTGTGATGTAACAGTAATTTAGAGCATCATTTACACATAAAGGAGAATCCAAAGCATACGCTATTCCTACGTGTACATACATGCTTGATCGAAACGGCTCATTTTTAGACATCATTAGCAACGGCCAACGAGAACTGACATGTTGCTAAACAAAAATGCTCCTGTCAGCTGCACCTACCTTCTCTCAAAATCCGATCAGATAAATTAACTAACTATTAACTAGTATAGAAGAAAGTAGTGCTCCAATCGTTCCTGCCCACTAATGAGACGTGCATGTAACAAATTATATGCAAGCAGCAGTGGACAAAAAGTAAACAAAACGATATGAATGGTGCCAGTTCTCATGATCTCGGAGCAAGCTGACAGTAAACTGCACGTCATTACCATTTATTGGATGACGGATTCAACGTACTAAAACTATTTTAACGCAACCGATAAGGCACAAAGTGTTATGTAAAAAATACGTGAAGTTGACTCCAAAGTTCTAGGCTCGACCCGTCCATAAAGGAGTTAAAAATATTTGGGAGCGAAGGAGCATCTCAGAAACGTTAAGCACATGGGCAGTAGTCGTTTAAGTTTTCTCATCCGTAGATACTGCTCATCGAAAGGTAAAACGTAGAATTCTAGTAGTTCACGCCAGGCACATACAGCTACAATACTGATAAATGTAACAGCAAAATGATGGTAAAATGAGGACGGGTAAGACGGTTTAAACAGATTTAGTACGTTTGTTCGATGCTTAAATCGATTTAATAAGGTGACGTCGTGACAGGGATAACAGATAGCGAAACAACTTGTGTAAACAGAAGAGGTAAAATCAGCAAGAAAATAAAAACAGATAATTACATAAATAAATAGCACCCGGTTATGCATAATACTCTGGGGGCACGACTCTCATCAGGGCGATGGCAAAATCAAGGGTCGCACAAGCACCCTATGTTTGCATAGCTCTGGCTGTGTTAGCCTGGTCGCGATGGCTTCAGCGGTCTGCAAGAGGCGTTTCCTTAACCCATTCGGGTATCCGCCACCTCAAGCCAGAATTGTGTGTACGAAAACATTTTGTACGTCCTTTACTTCTATCGTGGCCTGCAACTTCGGCTGTGATTTCCCTTGTACATACTTGCCACTTATGTCCAGTCAAAGGCTTCTTTATGAGAGGTGGTCGGCTGTCTAACCATGGAGCACGGTACCCAGGCTGTAGACGACGTTGATAAAGTAGAAGCGCTGCTACGTGTCTACCAAAACCTGCATCGGAAGGATAGTGGGTCAGCCTGGCCATCACAGCCGCACTGCTCAACTAGCTACACAATGCGGGAAATTAATCTCAATGTGTCAGAGGTCTTCACAGTGCTGGCCAGTTTGAACCCTTATAAATCAGCTGGTCCCGATAGCGTACATCCCGCCATAGTTAAGCCTCTGGCTGATATCCTTCAGTATCCCGTAGCGGAGTTATTCAACCAGTCTCTTCAAGAGGGCAAGCTGCCACGTGATTGGAAGGAGGCGACTATTGTTGCCATCAACAAGAGGGGTTCTAATTCGGTGCCTCTTAATTATAGACCTGTTAGTTTGACCAGCATCATGCTAAAATGCTTGGAAAAGCTTATAAGGTACAGGATGTGAGCACTTGACTGAGCACAATCTAATTAGAGCGGAACATCATGGCTTTCTTAAAAAGAAGTCTTGTCTTACCAATTTATTGTGCTTGGGATATCGGTAGAGGTGTGCTATTTGGACTTCAGTAAAGCATTTGACTCAGTGAATCATCGATTTTAACTAAGAAGCTGACATGGTTTGGATTGCATCACCAACTATTACTATGGTTCTCTGAATTCTTACGTGGAAGGACATTCAGAGTCAGGGTTGGGGAAGCGAGTTCTAGCGTTGGCCATGCCTACAGCGGTGTCCCCCAAGGTTCAGTACTGGGTCCATTGCTGTTTCTTATGTTTGTAAATGACCTGGCTCCTCTTCTTGAGGATCCCTGCTACATCTTTGCAGATGATTTGAAGCTAGTCAGTAGGGGAAACCGAGCGACATTGGCTAAGGACATCATCACTGTGGTGAATTGGTCAAGCCAATGGGATCTACCTCTAAATGCCAATAAATGTTAACTACTGACTAGTAGTGGTAGCGGAATTGCAGTTCAGTCTCCTGTGGGATCTCTGTCATTGCGGTGTACTGACCAAGCCCGTGATCTAGCTGTCATCTTAGCGAACAATTTCAAGCCTTCGGCACAGTGTCGCCATGCTGCCAATACAGCGCGACACGAGTTATTTCGTCTTAGGAGGGCGCTGAGTAACACTAAAGCAGAAGTATTCTTGCCGTTATATAAAGCAATGGTTAGGCCACATCTGGAGTATTGTGTTCAGGCCTGGTCACTGTACCTCCGGAGTGACATCATTTGTATAGAAAAGATTCAGAAACTTGCGACCAGGATGGTTGAAGGTCAAGGAGGGAAGTCTTACGAAGATCGTCTAAGTAGCTTAGGATTATTTTCCTTGGAACGGCGTAGGATGAGAGGGGATTTGATAGAGACGTTTAAGATCATTAAGGGACTTAGTGGTATTAGTTCCACCCATCTGTTTGAGTTGGCTATGTCAGACCATCTGCGCGGGCATCACCTGAAGCTCAAACATCATAGAGCTCGTTTGGACATCAGCGCAAAGTTTTTTACAAACCGAGTAGTTAACTTCTGGAATAAACTTACTTCTGATTTAGTGGAGTCTGAGACCGTAGAAGCCTTCAAAAGAGGCTTAGACGATTGTTGGTTCATCCTATTTCTAGAGATATTGTAGTTGTCCTGGTGTATTTTGATGCTGACATATGAAAGTACAAAGATTGCTCTTGTTCTTGCTTCATTCCATTGCAGAAGCAAGAAGAGACAATCCAACGTCGAAGCGCCAGGGGACGCTTCACTTACCGGCACAAGAACTGGACGCGCGTTAGGCGGAAGCCTCTATCGTCCGTTTGACCTGACCTGACCTGACTTTCCAATGACCCCATGATTTATTGATTTGTACCCGTGAAATTAAACATTCTGTTCAATACGTAGCCCAATCCGGCACATTTAGCACTTTCTCCTCATCATGTAATGTTTGAGTCCGATGAGAATTACCGAAAAGAATTCTTTACTCAGATTCTGCCTCCCTTGATTCATTCTAATAAATGGGAATTTTTGGATTGCTGAGCATCAGCATTCCCCGTGATTCAGTCAAGCTTTTGGATGAGTATCTGAAGTTCAGTGATCGGTATGAAGAGGCTGAGGTTGAATTGAAATTCTTCAATGAGTGCTTACAGTCATGCCGGTATCCAAAACACTTTTGGAAAGATATACACCGAAGTAATCTGTACCCTAATGTGCGCAATTTGAGGCGGCACCCTCTCAACTATATGGATAACGTTCGCACGAAATTATCGGAGCTGGAAAGATTTATCTCACGACGAATGCATACCGTCATGGGCTTATCGGAAGAATTACGAAAACCTTTTGAAGCATACGTAGAACAGGTTAAAAAGCAAAGGGGTGCACAGAAAAGAAAGAAGTTGCTTAGCTCGCTAAATAGCCAAGTGCAGCAACTGAACTTTCCGGGTCACCCGGAGCGGTACGTGTTTAACCTTTCTAGTGTGGTGCTTAGCCCAACACAACTAAACGTGTTGTCATTAGGCTCTAAGTTTTGCATCCCTTGTAAAAAAAAGTTGATCAGGCTGCATTAGAGGTGCCATTTGACAGCGTAATAGCGCAGGCGCGCTCCCTGTCATCAAATTCGCAAGGGGACGTTGAGAACACGTTATCTAGTTTAGTAAACACCTGTCATGATTACATTAAGGCTAGACCAGTCAGTAGGGGTTTTCTTACAAGCGAACATATGCAGTCACTTAGAGAGTTATGGTTAAACAAAGAGTTAATTATCTCTAAGCCGGATAAAGGTTCTGGTATAGTTCTAATGAATAGAACTGACAACAAACTGCCAGAAAAACTGCCGATGCCGCCTGAATCGTACCTGTAGCGCAAAGCATCACAGGCATACGACCAGGCTTCTGTCGGTAAGGATGGCGGAACACCGTCCAGAGTCACTGCAGAGAGGCACGTTCAGAAGTATCGACAGTACAATCTTGGTACATTTGCTTCAAAGTGGGCATCAGATTTTGAACAAAGATGTCTTCAAGATCTATTGTGGTGTACCAAGGCCATACCCGAATGGGTTAAGGAAACGCTTGCGCAGACGGCTGAATCCATCGCGACCAGTCTAACACAGCCAGCGCCATGCAAGAATAAAGTGCTTGTGCGACAATTGAATTTGAAAGGATTGTCCTGTTCTCCGAGTTGGGCATTTCTGTTGCAGACGTTTCGTTACCAAACTAGGTAACATCTTCAGTGCAGCCATTTAGTGCTGATTCGCGGATTCTCGAAAACCAATGCCAGATCTGAATGACGATTGATTGTTGTCTGCTTCGAATGTCAGCCTTCGATCGGTTCACGTGTCCGTCATGTGGGCACCTCTTCTCCTTGTCGATCTGGTGCCTAATGCTGGCTCAACCTGCAGAGCTTCATAGACACCCTCCAGCTCCAGGTGTTTGTTGATTGAGTTCCGGCCAGAATGCCAGGCCTCGAGGAACTCACGTGCTCTGCGGTTTCTTGCTCCTCCAAGTATTTCAACGTTCTCCAGATCGAACTGATGGTTCTCGGCATCCATGTGTACCGACATTAAGGATTTCTCATCGTGGCGGCGGATGGCCAGACTATGTTCGTGCAGTCTTGTGCCAAGTTTTCTTCCAGTCTGGCCTACATAGTACTTCTCACAGTTCTTGCAGGAAATTTTCTAAACCACTACCGATGTTTCTTTCTTAGGCATTTTCTCCTTCACCTTAAGAAGTCTATTTCGTATGGTTTCCGTTGCTTCGTGTGCAACAGTTATCCCGTGAGGCATTAGAAGCCTCGCTGCCATTTCAGAAATCCCATGGATGTAAGGTAGGATAATCGTTCTTCTTTCTGTTGCACATGTGGACGCGGGTGGTGACTGGCTCTTCGACATCAGGCAGCGTAGAATAAAGCTTCTAGGGTAGGAATTTCGCTGAAACATGTTAAATATGTGGTCCTGCTCCGCCTTCCTCAGTTGCGGCGTGCTACAATGTGTCTGGGCCCGTTTGAAAAGCGTCCTCACGCAACTTCGCTTGTATATGGTCGGATGGTTACTGCGATAGTTTAAGATCTGATCGGTGTGCGTCGCTTTCCGATAAACTGTTGTTTCCAGTGACCAGAAGCATGTCTTCTCACGAGCACGTCTAAGAATGGCAACTGATCATTGTTCTCTTCCTCTTTGGTGAAATGGATGCCGGAAAAAATATTGTTGATTAGTTGATGTGATTCTTGTAGTCTGGAGTGTTTGAGGATGACAAAAGTATCATCTACGTAACGTACCCAAAGTTTGGGCTCCACTATTGGCAATGCCTTCTCTTCCAAGCTTTGCATCACTGCTTCCGCTACCAGTCCAGAGATTGGCGATCCCATTGGCGTACCCGTTATCTGTTTGTATATTTGACCGTTGAAAGTGAAATGTGTGGTGAGACAGAAATCAAGCAACTCCATCATTTGTGTGGCTTCAATTCGGTTGCTGGTATTTACCGCTCCGTGTTGTTCAAGCAGAGTCCTCATTGTTTGCCTTTCCAGTGTCGTGCCAATTGATGTGAACAAATCTGTAACGTCAAAAGAGACCATTATCTCGTCTCTTTCTATTGTTATTCCCTTAAGTTTTTCAAGAAATTGTTCTGCCGAATGGATTGAGTGCTCTGAGCCTGCGATTAGATGTTTCAACGGTTTCCAAAGTTCCTTAGACAGCTTGTAATTTGGTGCCCCGGGTAATGACACGATAGGGCGAAGCCGTACCCAATTTTTGTGTACTTTAGGTAGGCCGTAGAACCGTGGTAGAACTGAATCCTCGGGTTTCATCTTGCTGTGTTCTAACTTCGTGGTCTGTCCCATTTGTTCCAATCTTTAAAGAGTTTTCTTGATCTTGCTTTC
Source organism: Dicrocoelium dendriticum (assembly GCA_944474145.2). NCBI lineage: Eukaryota > Metazoa > Platyhelminthes > Trematoda > Plagiorchiida > Dicrocoeliidae > Dicrocoelium > Dicrocoelium dendriticum. Next base: position 39,109,214 of record OX104062.1, read on the forward strand.
CAGACGTTTTGTAGGGTCTTCATTTATCGGCTGGTAGGTGTTCACATCTCCGAGCAGTTCTTGTGCTTTCTTCATGTAGTCAGTTTTTTCCATTATTACAGTAAGACGTCCCTTGTCGGCCGGTAGTATAACAATAGTCTTGTCTTTTCTGAGGTTTGTCAGTGCCTTTCGTTCGCTTACACTGAATATGTTGGTTTCCAATTTGTGACTCAGAGCGGGGATGATGCTGTGTCTAATTGCATGTTGGACTTCAGTTATGATGTTTGATGTGGTCAGCGGAAGGAAATCAAGGCAAGGAAATCAATGGGATTGGAATCTTTGTAATTGACTTTCAAACCTCGCACAATAGCTGCTCTTTCTGTATCTGATAGGGTTCGTTTGGATAGATTCTTAATCCATGCGTCTTCTTCGTTTGCTGGTTTTTGTTGCGAGATTCTGTCCAACTTCCTTTCTAGTTTCTGCTTTGTTTGGAATTTGGTATAATGGGTACTAATGGAAATCGCTTTCTCAAGCTCTCTGGTTAACTGTTCCCCGAGGTTGGACAAACAAATGGCCTTTTCTTGGTCGATTACTCGTTGATACTTTAGCCATCGGTTGTGTGCATCCGTGATCAACAGACGCAGCATTCATCGTCCATGTTGTTCTGTGATCTTCCAGGCCAACGGATTGTTGATGGGTGGACGATAGTGCATACTTGGTGGTAGGACAGTTCTTCGCAAACACTCGTGCAGGATGTAGAGTTGCTCGTGAGTGGAGGATTGCCGGTTAGCAAAGGTCTCCCATCGGCGAGCGGATTTCAGCACCACGCGCCTGAATTGTTTGGAAATTATTGAGAATACCTGTAGCTCGAGATGTGGATGAAAGGATTGTCCTGTTCTCCGAGCTGGGCATTTCTATTGCCCAACATGCAATTAGACACAGCATCATCCCCGCTCTGAGTCACAAATTGGAAACCAACATATTCAGTGTAAGCGAACGAAAGGCACTGACAAACCTCAGAAAAGACAAGACTATTGTTATACTACCGGCCGACAAGGGACGTCTTACTGTAATAATGGAAAAAACTGACTACATGAAGAAAGCACAAGAACTGCTCGGAGATGTGAACACCTACCAGCCGATAAATGAAGACCCTACAAAACGTCTGGAAAGCAAGATCAAGAAAACTCTTTAAAGATTGGAACAAATGGGACAGACCACGAAGTTAGAACACAGCAAGATGAAACCCGAGGATTCAGTTCTACCACGGTTCTACGGCCTACCTAAAGTACACAAAAATTGGGTACGGCTTCGCCCTATCGTGTCATTACCCGGGGCACCAAATTACAAGCTGTCTAAGGAACTTTGGAAACCGTTGAAACATCTAATCGCAGGCTCAGAGCACTCAATCCATTCGGCAGAACAATTTCTTGAAAAACTTAAGGGAATAACAATAGAAAGAGACGAGATAATGGTCTCTTTTGACGTTACAGCTTTGTTCACATCAATTGGCACGACACTGGAAAGGCAAACAATGAGGACTCTGCTTGAACAACACGGAGCGGTAAATACCAGCAACCGAATTGAAGCCACACAAATGATGGAGTTGCTTGATTTCTGTCTCACCACACATTTCACTTTCAACGGTCAAATATACGAACAGATAACGGGTACGCCAATGGGATCGCCAATCTCTGGACTGGTAGCGGAAGCAGTGATGCAAAGCTTGGAAGAGAAGGCATTGCCAATAGTGGAGCCCAAACTTTGGGTACGTTACGTAGATGATACTTTTGTCATCCTCAAACACTCCAGACTACAAGAATCACATCAACTAATCAACAATATTTTTTCCGGCATCCATTTCACCAAAGAGGAAGAGAACAATGATCAGTTGCCATTCTTAGACGTGCTCGTGAGAAGACATGCTTCTGGGTCATTGGAAACAACAGTTTATCGGAAAGCGACCCACACCGATCAGATCTTAAACTATCGCAGTAACCACCCGACCATATACAAGCGAAGTTGCGTGAGGATGCTTTTCAAACGGGCCCAGACACATTGTAGCACGCCGCAACTGAGGAAGGCGGAGGAGGACCACCTATTTAACATGTTTCAGCGAAATTCCTACCCTAGAAGCTTTATTCTACGCTGCCTGATGCCGAAGAGCCAGTCACCACCCGCGTCCACATGTGCAACAGAAAGAAGAACGATTATCCTACCTTACATCCATGGGATTTCTGAAATGGCAGCGAGGCTTCTAATGCCTCAGGGGATAACTGTTGCACACGAAGCAACGGAAACCATACGAAATAGACTTCTTAAGGTGAAGGAGAAAATGCCTAAGAAAGAAACATCGGTTGTGGTTTACAAAATTTCCTGCAAGAACTGTGAGAAGTACTATGTAGGCCAGACTGGAAGAAAACTTGGCACAAGACTGCACGAACATAGTCTGGCCATCCGCCGCCACGATGAGAAATCCTTAATGTCGGTACACATGGATGCCGAGAACCATCAGTTCGATCTGGAGAACGTTGAAATACTTGGAGGAGCAAGAAACCGCAGAGCACGTGAGTTCCTCGAGGCCTGGCATTCTGGCCGGAACTCAATCAACAAACACCTGGAGCTGGAGGGTGTCTATGAAGCTCTGCAGGTTGAGCCAGCATTAGGCACCAGATCGACAAGGAGAAGAGGTGCCCACATGACGGACACGTGAACCGATCGAAGGCTGACATTCGAAGCAGACAACAATCAATCGTCATTCAGATCTGGCATTGGTTTTCGAGAATCCGCGAATCAGCACTAAATGGCTGCACTGAAGATGTTACCTAGTTTGGTAACGGAACGTCTGCAACAGAAATGCCCAACTCGGAGAACAGGACAATCCTTTCATCCACATCCTGACCTACAGGTATTCTCAATATTTTCCAATCCCTTGACTTTGCCAAGGCCCTGATGAGAGTCGTGCCCTCATAATATTATGCGTAACGGGGTGCTTTTTATTTATGTAATTATCTGTTGTTGTTTTCTTGCTGATTTTACCTCTTCTGTTTACGCAAGTTGTTTCGCTGTCTATTATCCCTGTCGAAACCTCACTTGATTAAATCGATTTAAGCATCGAACAAACGTACTAAATCTGTTCAAACTGTCTTACCTGTCCTCATTTTTACCTTTACTATTTTGCTGTTACTTTTCTCTGTGTCGTAACTCTATTTGTCTGATGTGAGCTATCAAAAATTATCTCTTTGCAACCCTGCTTTTAGGTTTTTATTGTGCTTTTCATTTTTGTCACGTTTAGCAACATTAGCAACATATACAAAATCAGTCATGGCGCATTTATGGTTGTTCCTTCGCAAAAGATATCTGTGTTTACCTTTTAGAAAATAATACAAGTAATGGTAAAACCTCTACTACCTCTTATATATGCCGGTATCTTATCATCCATAGTCTCTTTAATCGCACGCACAACACTCCTAAATTCATCGCTGAAATCGACTACTTTTCCATGTACACCATCTTCCGACCGATTGCACGAAATCATTTGAACTGCTGTCAGTTCACTACGACTGCGTAAGGCAGAAAGTGGTTTTGGTGAATTGATTGTTTTGCTAATATTATTAACTTACTTCACATGAGTTGATGTGTGCCGTCCACCTTTCCAGATGACTTTGAAGCTTGGGATGTAGGGTCCCGTTGAGAATGTTGATCACATCTGCCATACGCATGTAATTTGGATAACCAAGTAGATGTGCCGGTTCAGTTAGCTGAATGGGAAGATAAGAGAGAATAACCGAAACAACTGCTGAGCTTAATGAGGCAAAAGCACAAAATTATAAAGTATACAGCGTCCAGTCATGGAAGTGCTTTGAATTTATTCAAAGTTTAAATGTTAAGCACCAAGATAAATTCTCTTACGATCTAGGTTGCATTCTGTGCTTCCTTTAACATACTTACTTTAAGGCATATTTTCACATAGAATTTGATGAGGACTATGATGTACACGTACTGGTATAAGACTGTCTGATAATTCCCCTGTACCTTTAAAAACAGAAGAAAAATAAATTGAGTCATCAATCACACTCCCCCGCCTAGTAGTCCCTCTCTCCAGTCAGCCATTTTCCACTAACCAAAATCTAATATCTACCTGATGGTTGCAGAGCAAATGTCAATTGGACCTGCTTCGCGTAAATCATCCTTTTCTGGGTTATAATAAAGTTCAGCACGTATGCTTATCAAATTTGGTAGCACAGGTACTGAAGTTGTGCCTTTGTATATTTGTTTCTGCTTCAATAACTAGATACCTAAAAATATTTTTAACTTATCATTTTAACTTATTTTTAACTTATTCAACGCTTCATAGTTGAATCGGTCAGTATCCATGGACATCTGTCTTCATGTAGGGAATTAATTAAACCGCTACTCCAGAGAATTTAGTTACAGCCCAGCTGCCCCTTCTGAAAATGTATGTGACGGATACAGGGCTGCTTCGCGTAACAAATACAATCGGATAAAAAGCACATGATACGCAGGCATTTTTACTCTCCATAAGTATGAATCTTAAGCCTCAACAAAGTGAGTCATTCTTTTACGGTACGAACCGTTACCAAGATATGTCGTCGAAAAATCTGAACGACTCTTGTGATAGAGAACTATCAAATTCACGAATTCTGCCCATCTTTTGATAAAAGTCCAAGTAGCGAAGAGAGCTGTTTGTAATCATTCTCTTCAGGTCATCACAATTATGAGAAAGAAACAAGCAAAGCAGTAATGCTAGTGGAAGCCTGGTCGAGGACTGCTGCTGTTTGAACAAAGCCGGTAAATTGCATCAATAATCAGGTCTCCATAAATTCTAATCCGCACTCAGCACTCACCTGAAAGGTCACTTAGCAACTTGTCCAATGTTGCTCAAATATTTCGATAGATGCTGGTGCTAGCGGACTTTCAAGTTCCTTTCTCAAATTCCCATCCCATTCCTGCCTGATTCGTACAGCGAAAAAGCCACCAACCCTTACGTAGCGGTGTAGCCGAACGGCAAACTTTATCACTCGCGTTGTTTTAATTGAATCATCTAAGGTATTACTGCAAGAGTATTATAGGTTGCATCCCTCCACACAGAATGTGTCTACTGTTGATCTGAAAGAGAGTAAATACTTCAAAGCACCAGCTTCTATTCTGAATCCACTGAACTTCATTTGCAGGCGTAAGATTTCACCGCCTCTGTTCAAGAGATCCTCAGCTCCAGTTAATTCTGTTATTCATAAGTATAAATAGATCGTCGTTGTTAAATTAACGAAGGAACATTATTACAATTTGTTTGAACAGTGCTGATATACTTCATATACTCTTGACTCTAGTATGAACCAAAGGTTCGAGTGAGTCATACCATACACGCCTAGCGCTGAGCTTCCATACTCGAGCACGCTTTCAAAATATCGGGCATACATTATCGAGTAACTCTTGCTACACGCTGCAAATAAAGTCCACAATACAAGTAACGAAACTGATAGCTCATTGCGCGAACTTACTTCAGCAAATTCTTTCAGGGCAGAAGCTTCTGCGCAAACCAATGTGTAACGAAGCATTTGATGCAATCTTGATCGGACTTCGAAAACCTTAGCTGCCTCCGCATTTTCTTGGTGCCAGTAAGCTGGAATTCGGAAGATTGCTGCATCCCAAAGTACTCGAATTTTTAGGTAGGCTGAGCGACACATCTAGGGGAACAGAATTGAAATAGACCTACATGTCACTTGTATACCCCCAAGGAATAGACGCGAATTGACAGGATGGTGAGGTAATCCCGTCCGTATTCGAATTCGTTCTCTTTAGGTTTTACCAGACTCCAAAATCTCTCTGGCTTATCAACAAAAATTGTCATGCCACTGAGCCGAGCTCTACCGGAGCTTTCAAAATGTGACATTCATTGGACAGTGAAGATCGCATAAAACTAAGTAGTAGAATTGCCCTTGTACTTCTTCACGGCGCATGTTGAAAACAGCCCGTTCTGCTCTTTATTCGCAGTACTGCATATATCTATTCTACCACACGAATGGTTAAGTTCGGTTGCTTAATGATAAGCATAGGAACTCTCCAGGATTCCTAGTAGATCTATTGAATAGGAGTTCAAACAGCCTGTTTCACTCGTCGGTTATTAAATTAAGGGTACAATGGGTGAAAGAAACCAATAAGCTAGACAATGTAATCTTCAATCTAGGAGACAAAGTTCAGTTTTTCATTTGTATTTTTATTCAATGATAGTTGGTATTTGGTGCATGACTTCAACAAATGCTAATCCATAGCTGTACATCATAAATGTAACCTTGCACATCACGTAGCGTAGACCGCACACCCGAAGGTGCCAAGTTTGGAAAACGGAGCCTAAGCTCAGCCACTCGCACTACGCAATGGCATAAGAAATATGTCGATAAAAGTGTTTTTGACGGTTTCAGGTCTGAAATTGTTAGGGACGATACCAGTTTCCACAAACAAGCGGGGTCCTCCTACTCCCAATTTACTTGACATTCGAAGTCGTCAGACGAGTCGTACACAGACAACCTTTTATATTGCTTGTTTTATTTTCCTTAATTGACAGTCTGTCAGCCGATTGTGTAATATCTGGTAACATTTTTGCTGCACGCTGACAACAGGCTTGTTGGGGCTTACCAAACAAGGCAATATTAGTATTTGGTTGCAAACCCAACTCACCGGTTGAAGGCTCATGTCGTTTAATAAGAATATCGATCCTGGTATATACCACTGGTCGTTCCAATGACAGCGTTCACAGTAATACTTTCCTGTCAGATGACAGGCTCGAATAGCGCAGGCATCTTGCGTTAGGTTGGCTGAGCTATTGCGTCGCTGGGATTTGTTTGGCACGGTAATACTGTTTTCTGTTTGTTTTGTTTCAAATCCGTTGACTTTTTCAACGGCGGATTTTCTTCTTGCTGGATACTCGTGGCCATAATTTGGGTTTAACAAGCGTCCACATTCGTAGCACTTGTGTGATTGGAGTCCTAACATACCGGAGAGAAATACTTCTTCCATGTCCAAAACGGTTTGATCTGCCAATCTGATTGAATGCCGACCTGAAGTTTGGAGACAAGAATAGATATGCTTGGGGGACGAGGTAACGTCATGGTGAGGCAGACGATTGATTACCTAATGCTCGGGGCAACCCCGTCAACCAGTTCTTGGGCAAAGGGTCAGCAGACAGCGTGCTATGATGAACTTGCACTGAATAGGTTCCAATTTACATAGTCGTGTAACAAAACCTTGTGCACTCAGGATTCGCCTCTTCACTGTATCACGCCCAACTGCATAGGCCCTACACTGATTTCAGTGTAAATAGTTGCAGGGCCAACAATGTAGACCTACCACAGAATTATTTAAAGATTGGGTTAGGGATACTTGCGTAAATTAGATCCATAAGACATTGCACATAGAGCTGCATTCAACACACCAACTCCTAATACTCATCACATGAAGATAGACAGCGTGTTATGGTGGAAATCAACTCCGTCATATCCCGTGTTTCAAGAAGTGCTTAGCAGCGGGTGAATTCCACGTGGTATACACAACAAGCCACTCTCCAAGTTTAAGGTGCACCAAATTGTGGTCACAACCGATTCGATTGCAATCCACGGGTTCAAAAACATGCTGGTTGCTCAGCAGAACACAGCTAAGGATGCTACGAATAGAGTTCTATAGTGCGGTAACATTAATGAGTGACATCGAGATGCCTCTGCTTTAGCTGCTTTTTTAGTGACTGACTACAGTCAGAACAATGAGTATGCAGCCATTAAAAACATTTTAATCAAAGACACACGAGTCACTGATGTTGCACATAAATTTTACTTATTTTCCTATTGCATCTTATTTTCCTCGCGAGTTCTAGTTTTTCCTCTGCTTTGGGTCGCTCTTCCTCCATTGCTCTTCCATCCCATCCATCATGATGGATTGTATCGATTCCGGACTGTCCGTCTTATCCGTGCAATCACTGCCGACTTGTGCGAGAGGAGAATGACTGTCTATCAACCTACTTAACTAAATGCAGAATCGGTACTACCTGTTGGCTGGCCGCACTGAAACAACTCAAATACATTCGCACTCAACGTGTCTTACATTTGCGTCTTGAACTCTGTCCCCCTGTGGACTAACTTTTTGTGGGGTCCGTATGGCCGGAACATCGGGAAGAGAGAGAAGCGCCGTGTGCTCGATCCAATCTCAAAACCCGACAGGACTACTGTCGTCTGTATGGAGAATGTGGAAGCTGCTGTCAAGGGACTGGAAGATCAGACTTGCGCGTAAAATAATAACGACCGAACACGACCATGTGGATCTCGCTCTTTTATGTATTGATATCTACCTGCATTTAATCGCTTGCTCTCCGAGTTTCAAGTCGCCGATATGCTCAATGAGTTGGACAAAAGCCGACTCCCAGAACAGTTTCTTTAGTTTCCATGGACACGAAAAAGGCATGATTCAGCGTCCATCTCCCAATTCTAATGATGTGCCACCCTTACTAACCATGCTTGCCTCATAAGCGCCAACAGCCATAACGAACATAGTGCATGATCGAAGTTTTTTGCCATCCTGATGGAGGATTAGGGTCAATGCGGCAACCATCTCAATAAAACGCTGTTCCATCGTGATATCTGCTTCCAGAGCAGCTTTAGTCATCTCCATAGTCAGCGCCTCGAATACGAATCACTTGATAAGAAGAGGAAACCGACATCGAATACGTTAAGTTAGAACAAAGGGCAGAGCAGGCTTCACTTCGCATAACTTCCTCCAATGCCTGGTTTTTTCACAAAGGAAATAACTTCTATTTGATCACCCCATGCGCGCTGAACATAAAGCGTAAAGAATTCTAACAAAAGCTGCTCCGTCATTCACTGAAGTTAATCCAACCACTGTACACCTTCCAAAGGCTCATCTTCCAGAAAATGCAAATGGAGCGTCTCCAAGCGTACAGGCCAATTTGTCAAGCTCTTCTCAGGGCAAGTTTCGCATGTCTTTTGCAATCCAGGCACTCCATGAGCACTGTTTCACAGGTAGCTTCTGTCTCGACGCTTCCACCAGGCAAGGTAGTGTGCCTTAAATTAGTCCTAAAAGTGCACCATGAAATGTGGGATTTCCCTACGATCTAAACCTGGCCACCCTTAACCGACGCAGAGTATCTCAGAGGTAAGGTGGGTTGTTGAATCCCGCGATAAGGGCCTTATTCACGGTGGCCCAAAGTAACTTGGAAGAGCCCTTTGATTGATCTCCGAGTTCGCCTTCGTTCCACCTTTGAGGAGACTCTAAACGGCTGCAGCTTCAATCCGGCCATCACGATGTCCTGGAAGTCATCCAGGAACATCTGTACTCTCAGATCCTCAAGCGGCTCAGACAATGGGACCATCATCCTTCTCCTGGGGTGGTCACAACACCAAATGTTGAGAATCCAACGCTGCATTGACAGTTTGTTTATTGCAAGAATGAAAGTGTCTAGGATAGCGCGATCGAAAATGTTAGTGAGGCGTACGTGCTCGCCTTACCCATGAGGCTGACCTGGCTGCCGATCTGCTGCAACCTACATCCACCGCGTATCTGTAGCAGTTGCATGTGCGCTGTGCCCTCGACATCGGTAGTGATTCGTGCATTCGCCTATTCCAACATGTATGTCCGTCCAGTCCATTATACTCATTGGTGATGCACCACAATCAGAAACGCGGGTAGTTTAGTCCAGTTATGACAGTGCTTCTCAAACTTCTTGGGGTTTTTGCCCACCAAGCTGGTTCACGATGTACAATTACACCATCGCAAATTAGTTTAAAAAGCAAATAATGTAATAACTAGGGCTTATTTTGACTTAATTACGGAAAATAAATGCTATTTTTCGTTATTTTCGATCATAAAATAAAGAAAATGTCTCTTTCGAGCAAATTTTTATTAAATCAACAAGTGATGTCAGTTAATGTAACGGTTGATATTGCTGGGTTCACCAATTTCTGATGTATTTGGTGTACTTTCAGCTAATTCACATCGTTCATCCGTTTCCTTGTTTTGGTGTATGACCGCTGAACGTGAACAGAGGTCAATCGCTTCTCTTTTGTTTCAGCCATCAGTCCCAATTCCTTCCCGATTGACAGCTTCCCAACCCCACTCTGTATCCATCGGTCTTGCACAAAAGTCACACGTTTTATCCCATCTAACTTAAACATTCGCTGGCTCCTTTATCTAGTCGATTGACCTATGCTGCGCTTTATTGTTCACCCAACTCTAATTCGACCAGGTGAACTAGTACTTGATTCAAAAGAACTATGATCGACGAGCGAGCCTATAAAGACTCCATCTAGATGCATTGCTTTGTAATCTTGTGTTCGTATCTTGGGTACTAACGTATTATCGAAAATTGTCTAATACACTGGGCACTCAATAGTGATTAGTCACTGGTGGCTAATTAAAAGATGATGAGGTAGTTAGTTACATGCTTTGATACAGATGAGTTTGTTAGTAATTTCGTTTGGCGACAAGTTAAAGACCCAATCCTCGTACTTACATTTAACCCCCCCCCACTCCGTAAAATTCCATGTTACTCTCTTGGGAGTTGTTACATCCAGGTTGAGAACCACTTGTTGATAGTATGCCAGATATGGAAAGCACACTTGTCCTGCGTACATGTACCGAAAATACTGCGCACCATAACCTCAACGCAGTATGCAATCATGACCAGTGTCACTTATTGGCCCAATAGACAAGTATGTTGACGTTGAATGATCCCAAGTAAAACTGCGCCATTCGGTAGGATACCGACGCAGTTTACTAGCTAGCTTGACCCACGAAACTAGTATTAGTTTCTTCATAGTAAATTGAGAGGATAACTTGTGCGAAGTAATGGAGATGGGAGAGAGGGAAAGGTTACAGGCGACGGTGTGTCGTGAGTTCACGATGGTCTTCTCGACTATGCCCTTCCCGACAGGAATTTCTTTTGATCTTCCCTACCCCGAGTCTTTGGCTCAATGGCCTAACCCACAACGCCGTAGGGTGAATAAAGTTCTTCCGGAGGGACTACATCTTGGGTTATTCACTCAAAGCTCCCATTGGTTTGAATTTAAAGGAGCAAGTCCACCTCAAAATGTGACTGAGTTATATCATCTGGATTTGTTTGAGATTAGTAGAACGAATTTTCGTGATAATCAACTTCAGTTGTACACGCTTTCTGACCACAATGGATTATGAGCCCGAGAACGCGAACCGAACTGAGCCTAATTTGGGTTTGCCCGCCTTTTGTTGAGGCCTACCTGGCATGATGCTGGTAGTAGCCACAAAGCTGGCATAGGTGGTCCTAGCCCCCAAGGTATATAGCACGTACTGCTCGTAGCGCTTGTCCTCCTAACCATTCAATCTGAGTCAATGCTTCATGAATTTAATCACCTATGTTTACAGTTTGTAGGAGTAGGGCCACCGATTTTTCTCCAAACTCCAAAGAGTATGATCAATACCAAATACAGTAAATCTGAAGCTTATGACTATGAATCCCAGCAACTCAATCGAAATTTGAATGAGTGTTCCCACAGAATAATGGTACCGGTTCTTGCAGTGTTAAAAATATTACCAATGTACGTGATACTGTTCAGCTGCGATGACTGCTCCGAATCTATTATCCGCAACTTGGGCGTCAAGGAATTTCTTGAATTTTTGAACAGCCTTTGACTGCACTCTGGTTTATAGCAAACAGCTTCCGGGCTTTATCGCTCTGTATTCGGAGGTTAGAGGGTGCGCTAAAGGTTCACACCAAGTACTGCAAGTTCGAGCCGGGGTCCGTAAGTTTGTTGCGTGAAAGTAAAGCAGCGGCCTCAGTATGAAACAGATTTTTAGATTTAACATCCCATAAATTACCGTGAATTCGACTCAAAATCCATGCTGATAGAGTGCATAAACCAGTTTGGTTTATTCATCTCCGGAATGAGTGACACTGAGTACATTTGCATCTTGCAGTCAGATGTAGTTCAGTGGATAACTGGTCTAATGTAACACTATGCCGAATTCTAATTAAGAATTGCTAACTAACATATTCTTTTCTCTTGCTATGTATAACAACTTTTCACTGATGGAGGATGCTCGAAAGTAAACAGGTGGATAATTCCCAATACTGCAGTCTATGGCATTTACAGACGTTTCAAAATAACCCTTCCATACGAAGGTTTGTTTTGAACGAACTTTCATCAAAGCGAGTGAACAGTTAAAAAATATTTTAATGGTAATATAGCAATGTACAGCAAGTCCCTTGGATGGAAACATTAAAAATAAATATGGTGGACCCACCACGTTTGCATGGAGACAGCTGTATTTCGTTTCTATTTGACATTTAGTAGACTCCACAATTTAATACTGGGAAAAGATTCAACAACGTATATAATTGACACACCAGAGTTTAATCAATTCAATTAAAATCTCATCTGACCTAACTGCCGATCATTCATTCACATCCGGTGCCCATCGATATACAATAATTTTTGCGACAGTTTTCCATTTATTTTTAATTGGTAAACAGTGCGTGCTCACATTACTCTTTGAAAAGAATGATCCGTTTGCTTACAAAGTAGGCATCGTTTGATAAATGTGATACTAGCATGAGTGTGGGCAATCGACGTGGAATGGCAGTTGATTATGGTTATCGTGGCTCGTCTATCATCGCAGACTCTGACACCGCTGCTCGATATAGGAATTTTGTCGGTTTTGAGTAACCATATTTAGGACGTCCATCACAATGGCGGCTGTTTGAATGATTTGGGTTCACGGTTTGACTAGCTTTAGTTAAAGTCAAGGGAAGAACAAACCGGGTATTCATGTACATAAAGTGGCGCTTCAGTACATGAGACCTTTTAAATGGCTGTCTTACGTAAATTACGGTTTCTGAATCAACCATCAAATGCAAATTGCGACTAATGTGGCGAAAACAAGATCGCAGATAAAAGTGGCAAAGTGCAATTCGATATCGCTGCACAACTGAGCGATTGTTAGGCTTACTTTTCAAGTGATATAGCTTGTCCTGGTTTAGCTACCCAAATTTTGGGAGCACACAGTTAACCGTAATAATATAGACGCTGAACACCCGTTACAACGTAAAAAAGCGCATTACGACTTCTAGAGGTTTTAATAATTGGTGCCATGTAGTATTCCATGCAGTAAGAAGTGCGTACTTTTTCATCGCTAAAGTCATCGGTTGGTACTGTCCGCCTAAATCATTAGTGCTCGTATGTCGAAAATAGGACTGAGGATAACGAATGAAATTTGTCCAATACAAGCAAACAGAAATTAATTCGAAAGCAGGTCGGATACATTGCAGTTAGATTTCAATCCGTGGTAGTCCGCTATCCTCTCCCTTGACTTAATGCCATGTTGCTGGCTAGCGTCGTAAGCTAATAACGGTCATGAGTTCGAACCTCAGCGGAATGCGAGGAAAGAACGGGAGCTACTGACAAGTTCCAATAAGGTGAAAAGACCAACTGGTGTGTTCGCTTGCTGGTGCTTGACCTTAGAGGCTTGTAATTTACTTGCGATGTATCAAATGAAAGCTTACTAAAGCCCGCCTACTGATCAGTACTTCGATCTCTGTTGTTTACTGCCGGTTCCACTACGAAGCCAGAGGATCAACCAAAGCCCAGGTACATGTAATAATCAGGCGTTACTAAGATTTGAACGTTTTCCACAAGGTCCGAAAGGTAATTTTTGTTTATCTGACCACCCTCGGAGTGGTCTAACATTCCTAAGTGCAAGCCACATGCTGTACTAATTTTGACCTTATGTTGCACTCCGCATTACTAAGAGTAAACAACTGTGTTATAATTTCATCCATTTGCCATGTCAAGCCTACGGTTTCACTGTGAATAAGAATCTAGAATAGGTCACTAATAACAAAATAAGAGTATTTAAAATGTATTTGAAGATGAATCACGGGACCACTTTATCTTACGGTCGGCATCTCTTGTTTGCACTAATGTTATTAGGTTAATTGCTTTGATAGTACCGATTCACACAGAGTAAAGGGTCTAAGGATAAAAACAAGTATAACTAGAAAATTCGAAATAATTCCACATTGCATTGCATTGGCAAAATAAGTACCATCGACTTATCGGGCTTGTTTATGAAAGCAGCTTTTGAAGGTGGGTTAAAACGTATTTCTCTAGAAATAACCATCAAAGATTAGCTTATCATGGGAGACGCCAATTTCATGTAACGTCTGCGAGGTGCTTCTCTTCGAATTAGTTTCGCTACTACTTCACTAGTGTCAATAGGGAAAGATACAGAAGGAGGTAATCGACTCTTTTTACTTAGGATTCTAATCATAGTATTATGGTTCGACATTTTTAGTCAAGGAAGACAGTGCGTGCAACCTATCAACAGTGAAAGTCGTACCAGTGGACGCATCAAGGGAATCGATATTCGGTAAGCCGAGTTCACGTTAGAGGACTTAGATTTTGGCTACCTGCTTGTTAGAAAGTCGAATTGGCGATGTGATAGGCGTCCATTTGGCTCCAGATGATGCGTCACATACTACATAGCACGATCTACTAATTTAACTCATTTGACTTTACATGACTAAAGCATAAGCCAAAAATAGCGAGAAATGCTCAGGATAGGTGATAGACACTACAGCAAGAGTTATCTAGACCACGTTTTCAGGAAAAACGTTGCTCGTGACAACCGGGTATCATTGTTGTGCATGTGTGAGGGTGGTGCGAAACTTCAGTGATGAGTTTGCTTTATGCCCTAGAAGTAGTTGACAAATACCCTTCTATCCATCCAGGATAGTAAAGCCTAACCCCATATACCCGGATGAAATTTATTGTATACGGAAGATTCACTTAGTTATTTGGGTAATACTGCAATTACAGCAATCCATTCTCATCTACTAATACCGTTGAATTCGAACCAGATGTACACAGTTAGTACGTCATGGACGTTTTGCTTACCTGAAGTGGCTTTGGTAAATGCATATATAGCTCCTAGTTGCTAGTGGTTGAATTCTTACGGAGCTTCTGCTTAGGCTGATTTATTTGGCAAAACTGAACTTATTGCCTTCGTATGCTTCATATTCGCTATCTATAGAATATGGTGGCGTCATCTATTGTACGCAGCAACATTAGGCACACAGTTACGTTTTGAATGGCTAAATTCAGACCACAATAACTTGCACACCACGGACCAAGCATTTCGTTGATGCAGATGTGAATCTGCGCTATTGAAGCCTCTCTTTTTTTTACAAGCAAACAGCTAGAAGTTAAAAGGCTTTCACGAAGGGTTTTCCAACCTTCGCTGCGACACTTGAGAAAATGGAGATTAGGGGGACCGAAAGTTCCCACAAGGTCGCCGGTTGAAACCAGGCAGCACCCATGCAGCAATCTGCTGGGTGTCCTACCCAATCCAAAGGAGCGGACTCCTCACTCTAGCAGTTCTGATTCCGTGATGTCTGGCATTTGCACCGAGAATACCATTTCCGCCAACCCAAATGCCACAGTGTGGCACCGTAATGATTACTACAGTCCTACGCTGCGTCATTAATCATCATCATTATATACGTTAACCGCAGGTGGAAAATACTTAAGCTATTGTGATGCAACACAACAAAGAAGAAAAACAAGAACGGCACCTCGGCTGAGTTCAGAGTAACGGATGGACAACGTTCCGGAGAGCTAACAGCCGGCTATCATGCCGCAGAAAGAGTTAGATTGTGCCCAACGAATTAGATCGCTGCACACGAAGGCCAAAACTGTGCTGGTCCCCACACGCAGTCATGCACAATCCAAGGGGACCAAACCTGGCCCGGGCGCCACCCGCAGCCAAACGAAGAGGTCACGGTCCAGGCGTAAGCCAAAAACTGGTCCGGTATGCAACTTCATGAGCTTGTTTGTCATCTACCAGGTCAACACTGACCGCAGTAAGTTGGTCGACATCCAGAAAAACGGGCAACCCGTCCGCTGGCTGTTGGACAGTTCTTGAGACATCACGAGCTACTCCGATAAACTCTGGCAATCCCTTTGCAAATCGCAATGTGACTCAAGGTATCAGTTCACCAACAGTGCCTGCGGTGGCCAAGTGAAGCTAACGGGGCAGCTGCATTGATCCATGTCCTTTCGAGGCATCACATTCAACGGGAACTGCTAGATCCCAATTGGCGAGACTCAACCGAATTGGCCTGGATTGGCTCGATTACGATGATTTAGCCGATGTACATATTCGAGGTAGCTGCAGCGCAGTACAGCCTGCGGCAGCACCAACTGACCAAATCAACGAAATAAGTAGACTGTTAGTTCCAATTTTCTATGATCGTTTTGGCTGCTGTACACGCACTGGCGCAGTGTTACAGCGCCTTTCCGTAGCTCAACCAATATTCCATCCAAAGTGTCTGGTATCATACGCAGCCTTATCACTGGTCGGTGCCGGACACAAAAACTTCAAAGATATAGGTGCAAATATATTGCAGATTTTCTTACATGTTGAAGTATAACTGGCGGCATCGGTTGAAGTTCGCAATTTTAACATATATATATATATATGTATAGATCACAAACTGTGTACATATATGCGCCATCGGCACCATGGCGGAATAAGAAAGCAGGATTAGAATAAAAGAAAAAAGAAAAACAAGCCATTCTTTTGTTCATTTTTCCCACTCACAATTTTTTTAAAGTTTTTATTGTGGGAGGGAAAGAGAATCACCGCAACAAGCAGAGACACTTTCCCGCCACTGAGTTCGGTTTTGCGCCATGAATTTCAAGGTTTCTAACCAGCGGCCCTGAGCATCTTTGGGACCCCATCTAGGGAGTCTAGAGGAACCAATGAAAGCCAGCAGCTTTGTCAGCTTTTTCATTCTGCTCCTCCAAGTTGTAGGCTGTCCACTACACCGTCTCCTCCAGCGCTGCCAAACGACTTCGAACAAGGCGCGACGTGGAGGACGCTGTACGGGCCGTCGCAGTTGGCGCAGCAAGAAAAGCCCCTCGAAGGAGTGGCTTCATCCAACCAAGACAAGCTGTCTGACTTCAACGTTGGTTACGTGGTGCAGCCACCAGCCACGAGGGCTAGACCGCAAGCAACGGGTCTGGAAGACAGACAGTCGGCGCAAGTCATCGGTAAGAGTAGGACAAGTCTCGAAACCGTACAACAGTACAGCGCATGTGCTCGCACTATGAACCCATCCCTTGATCTAAGGACGAATGTCGTGGCCGCGCCCGAAATGTCTCAGCTTAGAGAAGGCGAGAGGAGCTCCTAAGATGCGCATCGAACTCTCGTCTCCAAAAACCCCACTAGCAGTTGTGCAGCTTTCCAGGTAAACAAAACTGTACAAGTTTTGGCTTCTCACCATAATGATGAGTGCAGGTAAAGATGTATGCCAGTCTTGAAAAGGCGCTTTACACTTGGATGGTGAAAAGTGTATGCCATACTTTGACAGTTCAATCGCCAGGCCTTTGAATGCAAGTTGGACGGCCTGTGGACTGTCAACCAACAAGATGGTATCATCAGCGTAATCCAAATCAACTACCCGAATACTTCGGAGGAGCTTAACGCCAGCATTCAACAAGACTTCTAGAGCATTTTTGAGGACATCCTCAAAGGCAAAGTTGAAGAGGGATGGAGATATAGAGCATCCTTGTCGTACCTTACTGGTTACAACAAAGGAAGGCGAAGGCTTGCCATAAGCCCTAACTCTACCCGAGGTCAGACTATAGAGAGCCCGCAGGACAAAAACGAACTTCTTGTAAACGTCATTCCTCAGCAGACCATGCCACAATGGATCTCTATCAACAGAGTCGAAGGCAGCACGGATATCCAGAAACAGAACAATCATTGGCTTCTGATACACATGATGGAGCCCGAGAGTCTGGAGGACTGTGAAAAGCCGGTTGATGCATCCACGACCAGTGAGGAACGTAGCTTGTTCTTCTCGCTGTAGTGATCCCCACGTTGGGGATAGACTGCGAAGATGAACATCAGAATCTTGCAAACGATGGGAACCAAGCTATGTGCCAGTAATTGAAGCAACTTGTGCGCAGGCTTTTTCTGAAGATGAGGACGACTATCAACTCACTCCAGGATGATGGAACCTCTTCTTTTGCCCAGACTTCTGAAAACAAAGCGGTGAATTCTCGAACCAGCGAATAGCCCTCATCTTTAACTAGAGCAGGAGGTAGACCACCAGGGCCGGGTGCCTTATAATGCTCTAGGCTGCAAAGTTCCCGTCAGATTTCCCGGTGAGAGGATCAGTGGAAATAGTCCTTTCAGAACCAGTGCGCGCCACAGGGAAACCGTTGGAGCTGGCGGCCAGGAAAACTGCTAGCGAAAAGGTTCGGCCCATTGCTTCAATCGCCGTTGAAGAAAAGTGATTAGGGAGCAATCCTCTCCGCAGATTGTTTCGCTTACTCCAGATTGGAGGTCTTCGGTGACTCGAATGAGGTGAAACAGTTTTCTGGTATTGCCAGAGACATTAACAAGTTCCATCTCTCTAGCACATTCACAGCACCAGATTTCACCTCTTTCTATAAGCTCCTACGCAACAATCGATCAAGGACCCGGCGTTCCTCACTACAGCTGGTGTCGATCTGGACCAAGCGGGACATAGTAGCCGTCCTATAACATTGTGGACACATGTTTAAAGCTAACAAGTACGTACGAGTAGAGCTTGTGCAGAAAATATATCCATAATTGTCTCATTGACATGTGTGGACTGCATCTTGTTAAAGAGTTGTAACCAAAGAAGCTCTCAGCCTGTCAAGTTCTGCTTGTTTGCGTTGAGGTTATTTACAGCAATCCCGGTATATCGCCGGAGTGCGAAACTCCAAGTACGAAGTAGCATACGACTGTCTCTAACATTGTGGATATTGATTACTCCGTTCTCCGAAAAAAACAGAGTTGATAGGATTCTTACCATCGGATGAAAAGAAAATGTCCATCCGAGAACTGGACAGGTGATTGCAAGGCGAAGCTGTTTTAGTACCATGTTATATTTTGCTCTGTTTAACCACATCAGCCCTTAGTCCCAGTCATACGACATTCAGAGGAAACCTACTTCATCATGTGATGTACGTAGTAAATTGCTGTAAATAACCTGTTGTATGCGGAACTAGTCAGGCTAGACCACTAATCACATGTATTTGCTCGCATGCGCGAACGGATTTGCGCCTTAAAGATGAAAATCTATGCTTCCTCACATGATAAGTGGCAGGGAAGCTGCCATTTGCCCAGTAACTTCAATGATGGACTCCGTCAAGGAAAGCCACACCTTGTATAAAAAGCTTGCAAACCGTGACGAAATAAGGGTAATAGTCTGAAAATTTATATATTAAATGTCTCGGATCTACTGCTGTACGCAACTTTGTGGCAAGTCAATGTCTGACTGTAAAGACTACCATCTTTCATGCTCTTGACAAATGCGTTGATAAAGTCATGTGTGGTGGCGAGCATTCCATGCGAAGCAGCGCATTTCCGGGACATTGGAGGCTCGTCGCGTTAACGTATAGCCAAGAAATGACGTAAAATATCGGTTTCAGATTCAGTGATGTACAAAACGTTCGATGGATGTGTTAAAGTTTAATATTCATTCAAAGTTGAAACCGGATACAGCAAAACGAAGAGCGCGGGGTCTTGAATGATGAGTTATGGAGTACCCACCGAGTGTTCTGTGTTCATATAATAAACTCGTCATGGACTTCGGTGTGGTTCTCTCTCATCCCTGCAGACCACAATCGAGGGGTTTGTCCTGGTTTGAACTCATCACATAGAGATAGCCGAACTGGGAGTGGAACTCGGCGTGTAGTGCTTGACGGATATCACCGTGATCACTAAGGCCATTGAGCTCCGCAAGCAGCACCTAACACATCAGTCGGGATTCAAATGTTTGCTTTTGTAATACCCGCCGTTTTGCTTGGATTGCGGCACGCAATCTCAATTGTAGCCTCGGTTGAGCTTGAAGTCAGCTTCTGCCTTTCCGAACAGCGGGACTGTGTCCGGCCGAAGTGGAGGGTTTCAGTGTGGTTCTCTCCTATCACCGCACTCGACGACCGACCGGTTTCTTCCTGCTTTGGACTCGGCAGGTAGAGATAGCCTGATCTGGGAGTGCAACTCGGCACCTTTTGCTTAGCGGTTATCGCCGGGATCACAATACTATCGAGCACTGCGAGCTGCGCATGATACAATTGATAAAATTTGTGTTGGGTTTTGGAGTCGCAAAATGTATCTTGAATTGAGACAGGATGAAACTGGTCAGTCGTGAATTTCAGTGATAAGAGATCGCAACACTGAAAACCTTCACTTCAGTTACGGTCCCTATGATAAGAATGCTCGAGACCAAGTCAACCGGGGCCGCAACTGCGATTGCTTGCCGCAATCCAAGGCAAACGGCTGGAACTCTAAGATCCACATTCAACTTCTAACTGATGTGTTAAGCGTTGTTCGCGGAGCTCCATGTCATAGTGATCACGGCGATAGCCGCCAACCACTACGTGCCCATTTCCACATCCAGATAAGACTATCTCTACTTTCCGAGTCCAAAACAATAAAAAACTGATCGGTAATGAAGTGCAGTAATGGGAGAGAGTAACACTGTCGTCCACCGGTTCGAGATCTTCTACTGAGGCTCGAAATTATCACCGGGACCGACAACGCGGCCATTGTAACTTTACATATTTTATTAGACGTTTTTTGGTAACAGTTTGGCCTTAAGGGAAGAAAGCATAGCGGTCTAGTGTGGGTTACGTTGGATCACGACACGAAACGGAGCACAGAAGGCCTAGAAATCCGGGACGACGAATGGCGGTCTGCCATTGATATTTTTATTGGCCGCCTGAATTTCGCATTTATGAGGCTAATTTCGAGTGTCCAACGTGCGTCCTTTATTCGATGGTGCTAGCTGCGAGCCACAGTTACCTCATTTAGTTATTTCACACTAGTATAAATACCGTGATTCTTATTGCATTCATCTGAGTTCGGACGCAGTAAGAAACAAGTGTATCAGCCGCCCTTAGAATGCCGCATCAACCAACTGTTGAGAATCTTGACTATGACAAATGCATATATATATATATATATATATATATATATATATATATATATATATATATATATATATATAGGTACCCAAGCTCAAACGGGAAAAAATATTGGCCCATCAGAACGTAGCAAACTTGTTATCCAGGGGCTTACATATAAGAGACTTGGTAGTGGTAGTTGACATCCATACGTTGTAGTGCATTCCACCTGCTCTTGTGATGAGGCTTTTTCCTTTCTGCACTGCTGATCTCATCCGAACTGCTATGAAAGTTTACTATCGACTGGCCCATCTATGCGGGCGCAGGGATACCTGCAATATTTACTCTTTCAGATCCAGTATACCGCAAGCACATACCACCAAATTATCCAGAAACACTTTGAAAAAACCGGTAGGTAGATTTAAAAGACCGACCCATTTTCTCTTTAGCGGCCTCTGGGTTTTGAGACAAAGCAAGTTCGCGGTGCCTTCCTAATGTGGTACAATGTTCAAACTGTATGTGAAGGTAGCTCAGTCAGTAAAATAAACGCAACATAGCATTTGGCTCTATTATTTTTCCCGTCATGGCGTGGAAACGCCTAGATAGCCTAGGGTGAATGCGCGTTCAACGAATATTCCGCTTTCTCAATCTATCGTCCTGGGTAAGGTGAATCCGATTTCGTGTTTTGTAAAGGGTTGCCAAAAGGCAGACAATGCTAGTGAAAGGAAGGAACGAGACTCACATATCTTTTATGCTCATTTTGTTAAGCACAACTGATCAATGAAGAATAATCGAAATGAAGACTGATATTTAATCTCTGCATTTTATTCTTTGAACTAAGAAGCTAGTGAGTAAATTCGTTCAAAGCAAGCTGCCGACAGACGCAACGAGAAGGCGTGGCTACTGTGAAGTGCACTTGCGTGAACTCAGCTGTTCTGTTTCCCAGTATAACTCTCCACACGTAGTTGGTCTTGTTTCTATGACAGTATATGGTACAGGTATAGGTTTCAACAGGTGATGGTCGGCTATCGTCCCCCATGGCTCAATGGTATTAGTTGCTGGCCAGTGGTGCAAGCCACTAGCCGTCATCGGTATGATCCCCATCAGAGAAGCGAAAATTGCGTACCACTGACGAGGCCCAATAATGAAAACCCATAGTGAGGTACGTCTCCGGATTAGTAGCTTACCTATGCCGCTTGTAATCTGATTGCGATGAGCCAAACAGAATCATACACAAATCCGTCTACTCATTAGTAATAAAAAATGAGCCCTACAAGTCTTCAAAATGCTGTGTGGATTCATAGCAGTAAAAAGGAAAGTCCTGACATGGACAGTCAACCACTATCCTCTTCACGGACGGTAGCCTGCAACGCAGGGGAGGATAGGTCGGGCTATGTCGTAGTTACGTTGCAATACGTGGTGGCCGCCTCAGTGACATAAATTGTTGGCCAATGGTGCAAGCAACCTTAAGCCATCACTCTGCCCGTGCTACGCGCATATAATGCTTGGATAATATTTACATATTTATCGGGCACACCTTTCCTGAATAAACAATTCCAAAGGGCACATCGATCAACGGAATCGAAGGCACCCTTGATGTCGAGGAACCCGACAACGGTGGGCCGCCAGTATGTGTGACGGTGCTCCAACAACTGATGCAAGGTGAAGATGTGGTCGGTGCAGCCATGACCACGACGAAACCCGACTTGCTCCTCACGAATCTGGCTTTCACGAGCGCCAATCAGTCTGTGAAGAGTTATGGAGGTGAGTAATTTGGAGGCGATGGAGATCAGACCGATTCCTATATGGTTGCCGCATTCCGAACGCGTGCCTCCGTTGAAGATGGGGACAATAACGGAGCGGCTCCAGTCGGTTTGCATAGTATCCTGCTCCCACAGTTTCACTAGTAATTCATTTAAAGCATCAATAAGAGCAGAGCCTCCGAATTTGAAGTGGGCTGAAGATCATATGGTCCCGCGGCTTTGTTCAGCTTCAACAGCCCGATCTCACGTTCGACTTCTGAGCAAGTGGGTGGATCCAAAGGAACAGCCCATGGAGCAGGGCGATCAGTGATCGGCGAATCGAACAATTCTAGCCGATTAAACGGCTTTCCAAAATGCTTAGCCCAACGCTCTAAATGTTTTGACAAATTGTGAATAGGCTGTCCACTCTCCTCACAAACTGTTTCACTAACACCATGTCTCCTGCTGCCCGTTTCCCGCATCAGACGGAATAACTTACGATGGGTGCCAAGGACAGCGGCCACTTCCATCTCTGATGCACGCTGAGACCACCAGGATTTGCGGTCTTTCTTCAGGCTAGCAAGGAGTTTTGCCCTGAGCCCTTTGCAAGTTTCATTGTGTTTGCTTCCAGCCGGGATATGCCGGTGAGCGTCGATAAGTTCCAGAGACCGAGAAGAGACCCAATGTCCATGTTGGCTGTTAGACATGCCACATGAGGATTTTCCTGCTGCTAGTAAGGTCTGGTGGATATGCGACCAGTGATCTTCAGTCGCCTCCAGCGAGTGCTTGCTTAACTCGCATGTCACCGTACTTCGATACGCATCCAGAACAGCCAGCTTTGTCAGTTGGCTGGTGTCAATGCGCTCACAGCCTCGTCGTGGGCGTCCGGCAAAGCGCATCCGCAGGTCAGCACATACAAGTGCATGATCGGTGTCCACACATGTGCTCCAAATCGAGCAAAAATTCTGGATGCAGCCTCTCCAGCGGTAACTAATAGCAATGTGATCGATCTGCGTCCATAGCTGGTTCGAGGCTGGTGGGCGCCAAGTCACCCTCCGGCGGGTGCTGTGTCGGAAATTAGTGCTCGCAAGAAACAAGCGAGCATCTTCACATAAAACACAAAAACATGACAAAAATGCTCATTGCGGACTATCCGGCTGTTGGTGCCCGAATGTCACTCAAGATGCACTTTTGGCATAACCACCTTAATCTTTTCCCTGAAAACTTGGGATCCGTTTGCAATGAGAGTGGTGAGCGCTTGTATCAAGAGAATTTAGTCATGGAGCAGCGCTACAATAGCAAGTTCACGCATCCTATGATGGGTGACTTTTGCTGGTTTCTGCATCTTGTGGGCGCTGGATCATACAAGCGACGATCTTAGCGAGGTCATCATTTCCCAGTGCTAAGCTGCAGTCAGTAGTTAGCGGTGGGTGTTGCACGGATGTTTTAAACTTATTTGCCACATATAGGTGCATCCTGCATATGTTGTGATTCAGTACATTTACATATAATTCGTAGGACGTAGTTTAAACATTAATGAAAATAATCCTTTGCTTAAAATCATATAACCTGACTTGCTAAGTAAGATCGGAATACATTTCTACAATCAGTGGTGTGTATTCTATAAGGTAGTGACATTGGCATTTCTGATATAGTAAATCCTTTTTGCGCTGTGTTAGAAAGTGCATTGTAACAGTGTGTAAACAAAACACACATCCCAAAAGTCCGCCATGGACAGTGAATGCAATGATGTAGAAAACGCACAGTCACTCATCGGTTACAACAATAGCTTTCAACCTGTGAAGAACCCGGTGGTAATTGATAAGCTCTTCCAATATTCATCTCACAAACACTAAATAAAGTGATATGCTGAGCATACAAAATCCAGAAACAAATGTCTTTTGGATACCCGTCGCCATAATCCACTCTTATGCTACAAAATCAGGCACAGTTATGACAATAGAATCAACTATGTCACGAGGGTAAGGCCACCTTCCATCCAGACTCATATGTGTGCAGCCGTTCCCAACACCCCTCAGTATGACAGTAAAGGATGGAATGTAGCCGCGGTTATTCCCACTGCTTACATACCCGGCAGAAGCCAACTACCTGTTCCCACTGTTCCTGCAATTTTTGCAGATGACTCGGCTAGCCAACTGCCACGCCTACCGCAAATTAGACTTGCTCCCTCAACCACCTCCATGTCTACAGCAATAACAGCATTCACAAATGACATATTACCCAGATCACCACACTTGCTGTGAACAGACTCAACCCCCACTACTCCCACTCATATCTGCTCTCTCCAAAGGACCTGACTACAACAACCCGTTTAACAACGAACCGCAACACGATGATCCAACACCTAACAGTCCGTTTGCTGTACTTCTACCTAATTACAAAACTATTAACAATAAATTGTACTTCCTTAGAAGATTGCACAGATCAACGACCTACAAGCAATCCTCGTCACAGAAACGTTGTGCTCTCCTAATACATTACACTCCACCTTAATGATTCCTTATTATCAGCGTTTCCGAAAAGATCGCGGCACACGCAAAGGAGGAGGATGCATGATATAGCCAAAATCTGCATTTTTAGCATAAATTCTAAATCATCCACAGGTAACAAATGTTCCCAAATGTCTTTGGTTGTCCGTCCCAGCAAATGGCTCGCACATTTTACTCGGATGTGTTTACAACTCGCCAACTGCGTCAACCACGAGTGTTATCATCATCACTTCAGCTTTCGAGTTTGCTGCTGAGATGCCACACAGACAAAAGATAATTGCTGGTAATTTTAACCTACTAATGAGTAACTGGTCCTCCCAAACATCATCGTCTACATATTCAGCTTTCCTTCTCTTTCTCAGAATGGGAAGGTGAATACAATGGGTTACTGAACCAACAAGAGCGACCAGTATACTCGATCGGATATTCCTACTGGGGTCACAAATACGCCAACAGAGGTATTAGACAAACTCTCTGGTATTTACCACAAAATGTACGATTGATTTTCTGCGCTAAATTGGCCACCGCACTGTCTTTATTACTCAATATGCAACCAATAGGATAAACTGAAGCAATTCCAACAATTACTCCAATCATCCGATAGGGACTCATTCTTCCTCTCTAAAAATGTGTGCAATGCCATAGACTATTTCTGCCATCTGATCCATCAGGCCATTGCCGTCTTTACTCCCCAAGTTGAGGGGATTATACGTGTCCAAAAAGACGCATTCTTGCGTTCAGTCAGCCGGAAACGCAAAACGCTAATTGGTGGAAAGAAAGAAAGACGGGAAATGTCACCTTGCTCTCGCAGTTGCACAACATCCTTGACAAGGACAAGCACATACAATTGACGAAGAGGATACACGAAGAACATATACCTCCACGAGCGACATGTAAAACGAAAAAAATTTGTTAACATTCTGCGTCGCAGAATCAATTACCAATCCTGCTTAATCAACGGACTGGTTAATGCCGACAGACAATACCTGCATGTTCCAGCCGATCTCTGGGAATCGTTTAGCTCATTTTTCGCTACCTCCATGAGCTTGGATACGACCCCGTTTAATGCACGCATTAAGGTGCTAAAAATCAACACACGGTTAAAAGTTAAATTTTCTATCAGTACTATCCAACATGTAATGAATTGCACCAAACATCCTGCCCATCTTGATTCCGATGGTATCCTACCTACCGTCATAAAGCTGGAAGGGCTTAACGTGCCATTTCTATTGCTGTACATGTCTACCCTTTCTTCGGAATCAAGCTATTTTCCAGACCAGTGGAAAACATCGCTCATCATCCCCCGTCACAAGGGTGGCACAAAACAAGAAATTACAATCACCGGCCAATCCATTACACTCCTTTAGTAGCCAGGATATTAGAGAAACTGGTTAACGATAATGTGATAAAATTCATCACTTCGATGAAGCTGATCAACGGATCCCAGCATGGTTTGCTGGAAAAACGATAATGCATAACCTGTCAATTGCATTAGCTTAACCATGCTTCGAATTCTATTGACTCAGGATACGCAACCATACTTCTGTTCCTGGACATGAAAAAGACATTCAATCGAGTGCCTTACAAACAGCTGCTGAAAAGATTGCTTCCTTCGGAATCCATGACCCACTCCTAGGCTGGCTATTGTCATACGTGGGCGGTCGTTCTCAGGTAGTTGCCATAGCAGACCACCAATCTTCACTGGGTCCATCACTAGTGGTGTTAGTGTTTCTGCTCTACGTCAATGACATCAGTGTGGTTATCAAAAATGGTATGCTTTTTCTATTTGAAGGTACCATAACGGTAGTCTAAAATTCCGACGAGCTGAACTACAAGATACACTACTGCTCATACAGGAAGACCTTCGCTTCTTTGATAAATGGTATGACAGCTGGATGATGAATTTCTCGGCGAAAATATCCAGCATCAGGTATCGCAGTTGTTAGATACGCAAAAGATAAAGTACATTAATAGACGAACACCTTTGTGTGCAACTGTCTATCTGCGCCCTCGGAATAAGGTATTCTTGCACTTTCAACTTTTATGTACAAGTGGAATGCCAGTTGGTCAGGTCAGGAATACCAGTGGCTAATACTGAATACCGAATACTGTATTAAAGTGCAAGTAGAAATAGATTCTGCACAACTCTTTCGAAGTATGGTGAAAACGTTATAAAATTGTCAGCCGTGAATATCGTTATCGCTCTCATGTAACATTTAAAATATCTGACTCACTGTATTGGAGGACTCGCAAATGTGCCGTGTCATCGTAAGTATGTAATCGTTCTCTGGATCGAATAGTAGTAAAATATAAAGCTAACAACGTTTTGATCTGCTGCACAGAGGTTGTCTCCATCACATGTTCAGGCAAACTGTTCCAAATATTTACCACTCTCCATTCGAAGCACAGTGGGTTGGGAACACGTTTCACATCCGACACGACAAGTTTGTATCTGTGTCCGCGTTTGCTGCATGGCCCTCGTAAGTGCAGCATTGGCCTTAGCATTGGGAAGTCACCGAGATGTAGAATACGGTAGGTCCTAATGTGGTCGACGCGCACCCGACGGTAAGATAAGGTGTAAAGTCCTAGTTTCTCGCACCGGTCTTCACACTCCAAGCCACGTAAACTCTGGATGTGCATGGTAGAAACGTGTTGAACCCGTTCGATCTTTTGTGCCTCGCCTCGGGTAATCGGAAAGTAGGCGGGCGAACCGTACTCTAGCATTCGTCTAATGATGGAAGAGAAGAGGTGAGTGGCAACCTCTTCAGACCATGCGCCGAAGCTTCGTTCGAGCGCCTAAAGCATGCGCAGTCCGTTACAATATAGCATGTCAGTGTTGTCCACAGACTTCATACCGCAGCACCAGAGTACACCTAGGTCCTTCACGAAGGGTGTGGGATGCAGCGGTTGGCCGTGAGGAATGTGGGTTCGGCCGTCAGCACCGTTACACAGGCTCACAAATACAGACTCGGCTGGGTTGACCGGGAGATGAACTTCTGCAGAGCATGTGGATAGGCGGTTGAGGTCTTGCTGAAGTAGGCCACAGTCGTCGGGAGCGTCAGTTTTTCTCAAAATCTTCATGTCGTCTGCAAATGAGGCACGCGGCGATCGGAGAAACTGAGGTAAATCGTTTATATGAAACAGGAATAGAGTGCGCCCCAGCACAGGGCATTGAGGCACGCCACTTGCAGAGGGATACCAGTCAGATAGATGGTGGTCGACATGTACCCTCCATTTTCTTCCAACAAAATAGTTGCGGATCCATCGGCGCAGTCAGCCACCGACGCGGCACGTCCTGAGTTTGTAAAGGAGAACCTCAAGACAGACTTTGTAGAACACTTTAGTGAAAGCGATGATTATCACGTCGACAGACTTTCCCTTGCTTATCACCTTCAACCACTCATGCGTCATGAAAGCTAATTTTGTAATGCATTAGCGGCCTTGCATAAAACCGCGCTGTGTAGGCGTCACGACCTCCCTTGACTGTAGTAACTGCAATAATCCCTTTTTTACGGTTTTCTAAGTAACCTTTGCCAAAATAGGTGCCAGACAAATTGGTCTATAGTTCTCCACTTCGCTAGGGTCGCCGTCTTTCGGAATAGGCTTCACCACAGAACATTTCCAGTCAACCTGAAAGGAACCTTCGGACAGTAACCTCTTGAAAAGGTCAGTCACGACAGGATTGCTGATGACCGAAAGTGACTTGAGAAGCAATGGGTGAAGCCCATCTGGTCCGGCAGGTTTGGTACCGTCAAGGCTGGCGATTAGTAGACATACTTCTTCAAAACCGCAATCCCAACTGTCGAGTTCGATAAAAGCGATGCACGCCGAACTCGAAAACAGATATCTGGTCGTTTGCAAATACAGAAGCGAAGTGCGCCGCCAACGCGGACGCAGGCTCAGTGCTGGAGGGTAGGGACTGTCCATCCGTGCCATCCAGCACTGGCACATCACCAGCCGGCTTCAGGCGTCGCTTCAGTTAAGCAAAGAGTCTCTTTGAGGCGTTCTTCGCGGTGACTGCGAGCTGCTCTTCGAAATTTCGGCGCTTAATCATATTTGCACTGTTGCAGAGGTTCCGCTGACTTTTATACCCTTCGTAGTCATTGGCAGAACCAGAGAGGATGAATCTGTCCCACACTCTGCGCCGCTTCCCGGCCAGATTTTCATACTCCTTGTCAAAGCATGGAGGCTTAATCGGTCCAACCTTCCGACATTTCAAGGGCACAAATCTGGAACACAATGATGTCAATCTTTCCTTCATACATATTCAACAGTCTTCCACAGATGCAGCTTGTGATAGAGACCAATACAGTTGGCGCGCGGCTCGAGCTAGACTGTCGAAGTCCGTTTTCCAGTAGCTGTAAGCTGGTCGTAGCAGACGTGAATACGGCAAAGGTAATTCCATTTCAGCTATGAGCACTGAGTGGTCGCTTGTAGCCAGGGGCACCAGGAGCCGTAGGTCACGAACTCGTTGTTCTTAGCTCGTTAACATCAGGTCCAGACAGGACGGAATTGAGAGTAACGTTATGCGTGTTGGCTCGCATAAGTCTTACGATGCACCAGCTGCAAGTACCAAAACCTACGAACTTTGTTTCTACCTCACTATGTCCAGGCAACAAATGCACATCAGGCCATCGTATTCGAGGACAGTTAAAAGCGCCCATTGGTAGAAAGTGTGAACGACTCATGTGAGTTCGAAGATGGGGCAGCCAATCCAAACAACGATACAAGGGGCTGCGATAAACTGGGTCCACCAGTAGTTCTCCGAGTCTGAGGCGGATGGAGCACCATAGCAGCTCACACAAACCATCGTCAATTCGGTAGGTGCTCACCAGTCTCCAAGGTAGGGAAAACGGATGTAAAGCAAGACATCACCGCGGGCATTCGTTAGTTTCTCGCGTCGGAAGCAGGAGTAACAGTTGAGTTCAAGTTCCTGGGTGTATAACTTGAATTCAGCAATGTCTCTGCGAGTCCCACTACGTCTGGCCGCTCAGACGCAAGGAAAGAACAAAGCTCATCGCGTTTGTTCATAACACTGCAAAAATTTGTGAATGCTACTCGCAGACCGCAGCAGGAGCCGCCGAGCGTGCTTGAAGTGTGAGCAACCTGTTTATCCTGATTCGCAGATTCCTGGAAACCACCCGAATTTACGATACGAAGGTTTGTTTCACCCACACCAATACGTCTTTTCAGCTCAATAATGGCAGACTTGAGCCGCTTCCTGTCTACTGGGTCCTGGTCTGGGCGAACATGGATCTTCGAAGCTTTCAGCCTACTTATGCGGGATATGATCAGTCTTGGATTGCATAAGAATGTATAAGAATTCCTCAAAACCCTCTCTCGCCCCATTTTGGAATATTGCAGTATCATTTGTGGCAGCATGAGGAGATCTGACAGTGTATCACTGGAAAGTATACAGAGCTTATTTACAAAACGCCTGCTAGGCAAAATAGCCAATAAGTACTAGCGGGAGCGCTGCCAACAATTCCAGCTCGATCCCCTTTAGCTTCAAAGATTGAGACATAACCTGATGCTTTTGTACAATATGATCCATCGAAACATCAACTGCTATTTTCCTTCCCTAGAACTACAACATAGTTCGATAAGGGAGCTACGCAATAAGAAGTTAACCTTGAGTGTACCCACATGTAGGATACATCTGCGGTCCATATTTTCCTTATCAGATATGCTGTCCTGTGGAATAAGCTCGCAGTCACAATCAGATCGTGGGAGAGCGCAACGGTCTTTCGTGTTAAGCTTGCCACTTACCTAGACTTAAATACGAACATGAACCTGTTCCCTTGGGAGAGATCATTTGATGGTTTGTTCCGAGAAGGGACAGACAACATCTGATGAGTGAAACTAAAAATAAAAACGTTCAGACAGTGTGATACACCCCTAGTCCTGTTACTATCCACTAATCCACTTAGTTTACCTTGCGTTGAAACACGTCTGTTTGTAAATGCCTACCTAGTAACAGCGAAGACAATGCAGATCACACAACTGTTCACCCATCACGCATAAACATGACATAATCTGTAAAATATGATCTATGCCAAATAATGACACAGTTTCTCACTCGATGAGGAATATGCCTGTTAGTATAAATAACACAGGGAAGAGGGGCAGAATGCAGTTTACCAAACAAAAACGAGCTGCGATCTCATAGGTAAAATTTTACAGACCATGAGCACAGCGATGTTGCACATGACAACAGAGCTTTGTAAATTTGTGCAAACTAAGAATAACGGGAAAAGATATGAATTTTATGCTTTAAAGACCGCAGCTAGCGAACTACACCATGTGACAACACAGCGCTGCCTAGTAAAATACTCGTTCATCAGAGTTTGGAATTCATGAAACAATAGCCCAGGAAATTACTTGGACCAGAGATTCATTTTACTTTCAATATCGACATTTAGCTGTTGAGGATCAGTGGGCTCCAGGCCATTTTGCTAACTTTATTCCCGTACGCAATCCGTTAGTGTTTTGATGCAAATGAGCTGATGGATTCAAACGTTTTCACGACCATTTAGCACCGACTGGGTTAACTGCCAAAAACACAACTTAAGTATAAACAAAAAATTAATTTTACTTCATCAAGCAAACTGTTAACTTATCATATTGTATGCACAATTCATCGTTTGGCATTTGATAATGCTACTGCAAGAGCAGCTGATCTTATAAATCTAAACAGAGTCAACCAGGAGACTACATTTTTTGGCTGTGGTCAGCCGGTCACACAGTTATAGCTAGTAAGAGGAGTAAAACCTACGGCGCCATGTGATATTACAAAGCATATTTTGACTTGACCTTGACTTCTCAGGAGACCAGGATGAAAGAACTCTGTTCGTTGCTCGATTGCTACATATTCGCTCAAAGAAGACTGATTTATTCATGCTAATGTTCATTCCTCGCGTGGGTCCGTTTCACCATCGATGATGGAAGCTAACTGATATTTTGACGTGAATGTGCAGCCAGCAAAACAGCTGAACCTAGGTAAGCGTATACTGAACTGCGGTTGCTTTGGCCGAGGGTGAAGTTTTGAATTGGGTGTCTGCGAAAACAGAAAAAAGTTCGACCTGAATTATCCACTGCCTCTCACACTCATGAACGAAGTATTTAATGGTTGCGGTGTTGGGAATTCTTTCTGGCGTACGGAAACTAGGTAAAGTATGATTTAGGAGGCGGATGTTAGCTGTCGTTTAATATGATGCAAATAATAAGTCTTAGACATTGGATTGATAGTGCGAAAGCAGGCTGAAAACAAAGGAACTCGGTAACTTAACCATTTTATCTCCTATTCAAATGGATAAACGCCAGAGTCACGTGCGTTTACTTTCAGTACATAGCGGATTAAGATCACTGAATGCCAGCATAAACAGAATATATTTTTGTCGAATATCACGAATTCATGCGATTCACTTGTGGATTCCCCATGTCTGTCGGTTAAACTGTTTCAGCATTAAAATAACCGTACCCATAACGTTTCATATCTTCATGAGGAAACAGAAATATACTAGCGGAATTACTTACTCAATATGGGAGGAATTCATTAAGCAGCAATTCCGTATTTACAGAAACGAAATTTGCGCATTCAATCATATTTCTCGTCTCCTACTGCTTAAACTTAGTTGCAATGGATCCAGTTTCAATCTTCCACCACTTTTATTTCTTACAATGAATATGGGTAAACGAAGAAGGAGCCAATGTTATACCTATGTATCGACTACAAACAATGAACAGAAATCTTCACAGCCCTAAAATATACTACACCGTTTAAAAATCAAAGGACTCTGACGGAGGGCGGATGAACAACCTTGCTGGCCACCGGCTTCTCTGTGGACTGCTTCCGAACACAAGGAAAGTGAATTAGCCAACTGAGTGTCAAAGGTCTTCGTGAATCGCCCCACCGCCTTGCGGGTCAGATCTTTAAGACCAGAGGCTCGGGGTGGGGCCCCTTAAGTCAACCCTCTTCCTCGGCAGGTGCAAACGGGAAACTTACTGCCCAAACAGCAAATAGAGCGTTGCTTCCATTTCTCAGACGCTTCCATTTCCTCCTTTTTGTTATTATTATTCATGTGTTGTGCGCTCTGCCAGACGTTTTTTGGTATATATAAATATATATATATATACCATTGTACCCTCAGCTTCTCATACTGGTGAGCATACTGGCGGAATGTTGGGAAGATGAGGCGGGGCCTTCAAACCTGGCCTGTTCTTTCGTTCCATCTGCTAACTTACTTGCACTCACGTTTCCGGTAATTTTCGCATGATTTTTCTACCCAATCCATACAATCTTCAAGGTCATATTGACCTATACTCGCGATATTTTAAAATTCCCATGCATTTCTACTCCACTGAACGTCACGAGCTTTTAGGGTTAAGCAGTAAAAAATGAACTGAAGTGAATCAATAAAAAGCAAAATAAGTCTACTGAAAAGCATCGCGCTGGATGGGGGTTTGCTCTACGGGAGAAAACTTTACGGACTATGAGTATACTCATTACGATAAGCACAAATGTCCCATCAAGTGTGATCAAAATGAATTAAATTAAAAGCAAAATCCGCTGTTGTGAATATTCAAACCTTTGCGCAATTATGCTTTAAGTGACCTGACTCCATGAAGAGGTTGACGATGAAGATATAGCGATCGAGCGATTCATTTGCCATCGAGTCGAATGGTCAACTAAATACAAGAACCGCGTATGAGGTGCTATCACTTATGTCAACCGTCGTTGGTGCACGTCAACATAAGTTTGTTTCGTTTTTTTTGCTCCACGTATTAACTTTCTGATTGTGAAATGTAAACCAATTTGTTTAAGTGGCTACCAATTGATTTTGTTTAATATTTTCTCTATTGCTCCCATTTGTCCCCCCCACTGAGGCCAAGGAATTTGTGATCAGTTCATTTCAAGTTTCTTCGACCACAATTATTTTTCTTTTTACATCTTTGCTGGTGATTGCAACAGATTTGTCACGAATTTGCTCACAGACCTTAGGTTACAAAAAGTTGTAAACGCCCCTAGCAGACTTTAAGCAACTATAGACCTTGCATTTGTTAATAAAGCAAACCTGTTCTTCGTGTGAAATCAGGCAGCAATTGGTAGTTCTGACCACACAAATATCAACTTACCCTTATCATGTACCGCAAATTAAATCATGAGGATATTACACATTGCGAAGATCGTAGGCTTAAAAGAAAGCAATATTCACCTGAGAACACATATCTACTACAGGAAATGATTTCATCCACAGCTTTTAGTATATTTTTGACAACAATGTATCTACATACTGCGGCCAGTTAACAAGTTGAATCAACATCTGCTTTAATACCTGTGGCCACTGGAAACCTTTTTCACCCGTGCAGATCGGTTTTTATCACCATAGACGCAAAGATATAGCGTTCGAATCGAAAAACCACGCTGTAGTGAAATCTTTTTCTGTTTCTATCAAAACTGCGTTGCGCCACCACACCCACCTATATGTCTAGATCATACCGAGAAATAGTAGTCGCCGGGATGTCTGGTGCATGCCGAAACAACTTAGTGGAACCTCTAACCGAGTGTCAATTCCAAATGTAGACCTAGAAAAACTGAACCGAAACACATCTGTTGCTTCAACGCTAATCTTTGTTCTCACTGTTTTCCCTTCCATTGGATCAGCCCACAGTCTCCTTACCTGCCAGTAATAGCAAAACAGTGTGCATTAAACTACTGCATCTAAACTCAAACAAACTAGTGGTCCGGACTGAGTTTCATCCTTTGTCCTCAAATTTTATGTCGATTCCTAGGCCCAGTCTCTTTCTAACTTATACACATTGTGTTTGAAACAAGGTACTATTTCTGACTGCTGGAATGTGTCAGAATTACACCTGGGCCAAAGAACGGTTCAAATACATACCGACCAATTGCTTGTACCTCGGTAAACTTGAAGATATTCGAGAAGCTTATTCTTGAGAATTTCCGAATCAGATTCTTTCAGATAATTCGCTGCAGTTTGTTTATCGTAGTTTGAGATCCTCTCATAAAGCATTAGATTGTCCTGTACCTTCAGTGCTGTCGTCAATAAACAACAGGGTCGAATACGTACGGATGGGATTTCACAATTACGGTAACGCTTGCGGCAATGTACACCGTAAACTGCTTTTGAGAGACTTGCGCAATACCGTGAGTTAACTGCTCACTTTTTGAGAGACTACTTCATTGGACGTGCAAGTTTACTCGACTTGGAGGTGAAACTTCCTTGCCGTTCACCAAAGACACTGGCTTTCTTCTAGGAGCCATATTTTATACATACCTCTATTCTACCTACATCTGCTCTTTACCTGCCCACGCTAATGCATTATTGATGAAATGTGTGGGTATGCAACAACCGGCCGCAACCTCATCAAGTAAACTACAAGGTTATCTGGACAGCGCTGTACTACGGTCCAGAGCTCAATTTTTATCGCGGAATGCATCAAAATTCAATAACGTCATTTTCTTCTTTCATAAAGGCCGTGGTGTTCCGCAGCTTCTCATGGGATACGCCGAACTTCACATATATGGCGTAAATTTGAACTCCAGAGTGTCAGTGAAATACGTAGGTGTAACATTCAGTTGTTATGGTTCCTTTTCACTCCATGTTAATGATGTTTTACTATGGTGAGGAGGCTTTCCTTCTACGCCCTACGTTTGCGATCGTTCACTGTCCCCCGCCACTCTTCTGAGATTTATCACCGCATATATCTTACCCCTTAAGACTATTGCTCCAACGTGATTTTTCCTGGTTTCCTAAGGAAGTACTTCAAAATCCTAAGTAGGTCACTGACACAATTATCTTGATATAGTGGAATTCCCAAGCCAATCTTTGGTGAGTTTCTTGTGTCTACTAATACTAATCTACGCATAAGGCTTGCATAGAGAATAATTACTGCTACAAGTTACTCTCTTCTTAGTGCACTATCTGCATGTATATCAACAACCTCAACCAGACAAAAGTACAGATCCATATTTGCATGCACAAGGGCTTACCACGCATCTGTCATGCCTTATCTAGCACGCATTTTTGAGACCAGACCTCAGTTGTCCTGGGCTTAAAAACAACTTTTCATCGTAGCCATACTGTTGTTTATGCCACTTACTAATCTGCTTGTATATTTGTTGTTTTATTTCTTTTACTATGCTGAAAGCGTGTGTATAACAGCTGAATATTCACCCCAATGGGTGAATAAAGCACTTTCTTCTATGGAACTGAATTGAAAAGTGTGTTCACTTCATAACACCAGCAGAGCTGAGGAAACGAAATCGAATTTGAGGAAATAAACTACAACGTCCTTGGTAGGGACTGATGATAAGCTGAGGCTGCGTGAAAGAGAGGAAGGGATTCGTAAGAAATGATTTATGCTAATGTTGATAAATTGATCGGGTTTTCAGGAGTTGGCATTCGTTGTAGTAGCCATATCAACGTTTAAAATTAGTAATAAAAATTCGGCGTTCGACTAGTCGGATATTGGTATTGATAAAAAGCTTTTTCTTGGGTTAAAAATAGGTACGGACTTACGACAACATTGCGTAGGTTGTCGAAATTCAGGAGTTCAATTTAATAATTTGCATACTACAGAAGTATGGCGGCCTTAGTTTTGCTAAAGAATAGCATGAAATTCAAACTGCATGACTCCCCACTTTCAGTGGGTTTACCATAAATAAACGAAAGCTGGGAGTGTGCTCCTCGAGATCTGTCGAGGTGGTTAGTGGGGAGCAATTATGTGAGCCGTTATTACCAGATATCTCAAAGTTTAGGACGCCTGCTCTAGCTGTTCTAGAACGCAGCGCACCACTGTCCAGTCACCAAGAGAAAAATTTATTCTATTTCAGCGGTGCTTTCAGTATGGGGACCTCGGCTCATTCACCACAGTCTAAGCAGTGCAGGCTTAAACTTTTAGGGTGTTTCTCCATTTCTTTATATTTCTACAATGAGTGCTGTTATGAGTTGTCGACAGCAGTCAATTGGCCCTAATGACTTGGTTGATAGAGGTTACTGTGGAGTTAAAAGTGTGCACGCGCTCAGCCTGTAAGTGGACAAAGGCAATCCCACATCTGTCGACAAATCTCCAACATCCTGTCCAATCCATCAACATTCCGATGCGGTAACGAGAATAATAAACTGGAACTACTGCAGCTCATACGCCGTTTTTATAACCGTTAGGTATATGTGAAGTGAAATTTAATCAGAAATTTCTGTCATCTGGTTCGTTTATTTTTCGTAGCAGGATGGCGAGGTGCCTACAGATGGAAACGTTGTGTAGCTTTTTGGTCAGAAATCTCCATGTAAATCTGATTTAGACTTTGCTAAATGGCGAGATGCAAAATTTGTATCATCTATTAAAGTCTGTAAGTTTAGGACATATATCCTGTTCACCGCCGCATGACACAAAATGATAATTTGCAGCCGGCATTTACGTGAGAGTGGCGCTTATGCAGTTAGCTGATACATACTTGTATGATCCGGTTGTGTGGACTTTCTCCTTTTCTTGAGTTGTGCCGAAAATAGTTCGCTATCTGTCAAATTCTGTTTACAACTTGAACAGACTAATTCCGATAAGGCTACCCATACACCTTTTTTGCAACCTGATCATATCTATCTACCACCCATGCACATTAAACTTGGTTTGCTTAAACACTTCGCCAAAGCTCCAATAACTAAAGCAAATATTTCCGCAGGTCAGTGATATGAAGCTCAAAGAACGGATACATATTGAGCCTGATAAATGCCGGGTACTGGCAGACAGTGATTTCGAATGCTGTTTGACTTCATGTGAGTTAGAAGCGTGCCGATCATTCAAGGCAGTGTGAACAGGATTTCGGGCAGAACAAAGGCAGAGTACTACAAAGACATGACAAAAATGCTCATTGCGGACTATCCGGCTGTTGGTGCCCGAATGTCACTCAAAATGCACTTTTGGCATAACCACCTTAATCTTTTCCCTGAAAACTTTGGATCCGTTTGCCACGAGAGTGGTGAGCGCTTGTATCAAGAGAATTTAGTCATGCAACAGCGGTACAATAGCAAGTTCACGCCCCCCTATGATGGTTGACTATTGCCGGTTTCTGCATCTTGTGGGCGCTGGATCATACAAGCGACGACCTTAGCGAGATCATCAATTCCCAGTGCTAAGCTGCATTCAGTAGTTAGCGATGAGTGTTGCACGGATGTTTTAAACTTATTTGCCACATATAGATGCATTCTGCATATGTTGGGATTCAGTACATTTACATATAATTCGTAGGACGTAGTCTAAACATTAATGAAAATAATCATTTGCTGAAAACCATATAACCTGACTTGCTAAGTAAGATCGGAATACATTTCTACAATCAGTGGAGTGTATTCTATAAGGCAGTGACATTGGCATTTCTGTTATGGTCACTTTTTTGTAGTACTGTTTTTTTAGTTAGAGGCCACCATAGTTCCAGTGGTTTGCAACAGCATTGCATTAGGTTGTCCAATTTGTTGACCCAGTCAGACGGAAGTGTGAAACCAAAATCAGCCGAAGGGTAATGTCAGGTTGTAAAGAAAGCGGTCACAAGACAAAGCCGAGAACGAACGTAGGCACCGAAACGAACGGTATGCGTTTCTGCTCACAACAACAGGTTTATCGGGATGTGTATGACCAAGAAGCAGAACTTATAACCACCTAATTACTGCTGCGCATGATTGAGCAACAGGGAAACTGTGTTGTTAAATATTCACCAAATGCCCGCCGAAAGCCCACAATGTGATTTCGAGAAGATTCATATTAACTTGCTTCAGCCCAACAGTCGCAGTATATCCGTATTCACTTTGAACAGAGTTACTGTGGCTTTTGGAATCCGGTAACTCTCGGAATTCAGAAGCACGTGCCGCTGGTTTGGGAATGACCGTCCCGTGATTATTTGGCTGTGTGGTGTACAACTTCATCAATCCGGCCGCCATGCATATGCTCAACTGTGCTGCAAGCCTTTCCAACAAATCATAATAAATGTCAATTTCTAACGTTTATGCATAACATGATCGGATGTCAAACTGAATATCGAAAGAAACCACAGCTCATGAGGGCCAAATTGTATTCCGTAATTCGGTACTGAGCATGAGAGTAGAAGATGAGTCGTGCAACAGTTTAAGTAATGCTCAGTTTTTGCTGTCAGCCACAGTAACCAGTAAGTCATTAATTTATGTCACTTTCTGACAAGCAGATGGTCTTGTGCTCGAAGCTGGAGGCTGAAACCGTCAACCAACGCTTGCCATATAAATGGAGACCAGCAGAATGAGGTCAGTTGCCACGACGCTCCTTAAATTAACCTCAGTAACCCTACTATTTTCTCACTAAGAAAATGTAATATTTGGATCTCCAATATTGCCTATTTCGGCTTACGGGACTTTATATACCATTAAAAAGGCTACGGCGTATTTTCGGGAAAACTTGAAATAACTGACTCAATGTACATAAGTAACTTCCAATACTTGTTATTCCAGGGCGTAACATGGAGTATGGTCATCTTTATAATGCCGGATCATGCAAAATTTTGCATTTCCTATCAACTAGGTTTCAACAAAATCGTATTTCTCTTAAAATTGATAATTTTGCTTAGCTTGACAGCCGTGTCAGAACAATAGTGCCTTCCGTCTATACTTCAGTATCGTGCAAATTATATCGCCTGTACGCATTCAAACAATAACAATTTTGACCTTGTGGACTTCATTGTGTGCACAGCATATTCTCTACCGTCCTTGACTTATTGCTGCAATATATTCTGCGCCAAATTACTAACACTAAGGACAAACAAACCGGACATCCCACAGATATTTGTGCTATAGTTCAGGGAGAACGCACACTATTTTCTTCACCAAGGTTTGTTTCAGCTTTGCTGTACAGTGGACGGTCAGTCAAATCCATGTGCACAATTAAGGTATGTGTGTGCTTGAATATGGGAACGGAAACCAGTAGCGTGCAGGAGAAAAACAAACGATGGTTTGGAATATCGCATACTGTTTTTAGACCGCTTTTGGACAGTGTTATCCTAGTCGTTAATATCAATAGGTAACGTTTCTGTTCATGTCGAGCTGAACTTATTAAATTCCTTGTAAATCAGTGCACTATTTAGGTGCTGGCTCGTTGTAGCACTAATATTTTCTGCACTTTCATGCTCAGACAATAAACGGCATCTTAACCAGACTGGCTTTGTCTGAAGTACGTCGCGACTCCTAGCTCACTAACGGGACGTAAACAC
The DNA here is from genome assembly GCA_944474145.2 of Dicrocoelium dendriticum. Taxonomy (NCBI): domain Eukaryota; kingdom Metazoa; phylum Platyhelminthes; class Trematoda; order Plagiorchiida; family Dicrocoeliidae; genus Dicrocoelium; species Dicrocoelium dendriticum. The sequence goes on from OX104062.1 coordinate 39,149,697, forward strand.
GCAACCTTCAAACACACTGTTTCTCCTTCAAGCAGTCAGGCAGTATTCGTGTGTATCGCTTGAATCATGGGACCGTCGATCAGAAAGCAGTCGTTAACGATCACCATTTCCTTTCGGATTACCCAGAGTGGCACAATTTGCAGGTATTCTCTTACTTAGCAGTAATTGCTTGACAGCAGATTTTCATCAAATCCATTATGACACCTCATCATCATTCAAGCATTTAGTCGTTACCATCAAATTTGCATTTTACTAACCATTTGCCAATCATAGAAGCAGACGTCATGACCTTGAATGTTTTACTGTCACATAGAACAGTGCAACTTTCTGACTACACTTGCCCTACATGTGTCTACCCCGTCCTAGGAATTATAAGAGCAACCGGCCGGCATTCAGTTTGTTCTCGCTCAGCTCCTTCTTATCCATCAAAATGTTCGTTTGCGTCCACCTATTATTTGATAGCTACATTAACTGATACATCAACACCTGCTGATACCTACCCTGTCCTGTCACTATCCAAGACAGTTTTACGAACAGGATCTACGCTCTCCGACCTTAGTCTCCACTAGACATGGGGGTTCGACTAAGTAACCAGTTCGAAACCGGTATTTGCGAATCCATGAATGCTCACGAGTTCGAGGTTTCCGAATGTCTGAGAGACTCGCATTAAGTGTAGATTATCTCACATAAGAGCGAAGCTACTTATGCAGCAGCTGGATACAAGTGAAAAAATTGTCCAGAGTTTGTGAAAAATTAAAGGTAGCAGCTAGCGCTACCAAGACCCACTTCCTTGTGTTGACATGTTATATAACTGATACCTATTTTCTAAAAACGGTACACAGATGATCGCCAGATAATTGTACTGACGGTTCATTATCCGAAATTAGTTTACACATACTGAAGTTAAACACGATAACCTAAGTCAGCGTGTGTTCGTAACATTATAACCTTTTTAATCTCCATCCAATTTTGAAATGACGTCTTCAGGTGAACGGACGTGGACAAAATAAGGAGTCCACTTTAGCTTGTTTCACGTCACGCCAACATCAACAAGCATCCCTCCAAGTGGGTAGTAACTGTTACGGAGAGAGCTTACAGCTAGCAATCAAGCCGAGCGCAGTGCCGTAAAAGTGGATCGATCTGCAATTAGAGATCGAACTCGACTATAGATCAAAATGCGAATTGATGCGGAATCAGAGGCAAGTTGGATCACGAACTTGAACCATTTTAGTTGTGTTAATTAACGCCAATTAGCATCTCCAATATTGTTGTTTAAGTAGTTGCTCACAACCTATTTATTGCGCCATGCTCTCATACAATAAGACTCTCTCTCTACCGAACCTTGGTCTTCTGCATTCCGTTGGTGGGTTGGGCGCGTGACTGAGCAGTCAGACAGTCGCAGTCTCAAGGGGCAGCTAGCAGCAGTACCACAGTCGTCAGTGGCATAGAGTAGAGGTAAAGAAAGAAGCGTTACAACAGTAACTTAAAAATGAGTCGCTGAAATGGGTCACAGTGAAAAGTTAATCAGATTTCAACCAGAAACCTATCGTCAAACGATGCTCGACCTTAGCAAGTACCGGAATTCGTGCTTCCTTGGCTCATTGACAGCATGTAAGCATGAATTTAGTCAAAGTTCACCAACACGTGAACCGATACATCAACTGCTGCGATGTGTATTTCAGTGCGTACGCGCAACATTTGTTTAACGTGCAAATATTCGGCTGACATTTCTCATAAGAGTTGAAGAAGCCAGCTTATAAGTATTGAACGAATGTCTCCAACTTAGTTGGCATAACAAATGGGTGTGGAATAGACTATCTCTGCATCTGCTGTTCAGCTTTGTTTGGATGTGACAAATCAGTTTACTAATCCTTTATGGAAGCAAAACTTGCGGGTTGTAACGATATCATCGATACACACCTGTAGATAGATAGACAGCAATAGCTTCGCGGCCATGTTATGGTGGGATGCAATTGTGGCGCTATATACCACTGGCTTCAGTGATCTAATCAGCTTCAGCAAACATAGATTTCCAAATGCCTTCCGAGCCAACTAGCAGGCGGTTGTATGCCATGCAAACTCACTCCAAACATTCACTTCATCGAACGTTAGAAACAGGACGATGAACCTGCCAGCTCAACGTCAGTCACGTTGGGGGAGGGGGGAACACTTCAATAGTTATGAGGTCATCTCGCCGGCCATTGGTTATCAGTATGAGTGGTCAAGGGCACATCTTGTTCAACGTCGCGCTTTCAAACACCAAAGCTGTGCAACCAATCGCTAATCCTGAGTAATTGATCATGGTTGAAAGCGCATTACCTACTACGGTCAGAAAAAGCGCCAACGATCCAAAGCCCACATAGGTTCTGATTGGTCGGCCACAAATGGCTTCCATGGGTCAATATGGTTCCTTCCCAGTATGAGCCTGTGTCATAATTAATGCCTATCTTATAGTCCGGGATTTTGTATCATAGACCCAAGGAGGAACCCCATCAGAAGGCCTTGAGTTCACATTGAGTTGCCAGGCAGATGATAATTGAATAAACGGCTAGTTCAAGGAAAGCTCGAATAAATCCCCTAGTTGAAAACATCGGCCGAAGAGATCCTTAAATAAATAACTGGGCCACAGGGACTTTTTTGCTTCTCTCTACGTAGCTTACACGCACGATAACTCGAAAGAAGCGACCCACGCCAAAGCAATCAGCGTTGGTAGTGTACCCACATTTCTTGTCAAACAAATAAATGTTCATTGTTCAGCTTTCGAAAATCATTGGGATTGGCAAATTCAGTGAATAAGCAGAGCCTTCACTCTTTAAGGATGCATGCAAGCCGTGGTATTTAAAACGTCCGTATGGTAACGGCCTCTGAACCAATCTTCTACTGCCTTTCATGAAGTCCTGTGACAATGGGATCTTGCTTGCCACCACTGGCGATGCTGTTATCGCCGCTAGTACAATTGAGGCAAGAAACTCCAATGAAACATAGCAATGTGCGCGGTCGGGTATTGCACCCACACTGGCGGAGAAAGATACAAGAGAAACGCCGTATTGTGGCTGCTTCAGTGTATAAACCTTCTAAGTGCAATTTAAAACAGCCCAGTAATGTAATGTTTATTTTAGCGTTTTCTCCGAATGTATTTAGATGCAACATTCTAGTTGAGGCAATAAATCGTACCGGTATATCGTACCGACGCTTTGTTGCCACGCAACCACCATTGTCGCGTCGGATAGTTATAACGCGATTTTCCCCGCAGGTGTGCAGTTTCGAACCGGCGACCTCCAGGTTAAAAGACAAGCTCGTAATCTTCCCGGTACACCTGTTGATTTAGGTCGGAGTATTGAATATTTAAGAGGGCTGTTTCTAGGCAATCGAACTAAATCTAGTTAATAGGGCTACGTTCGAGACCAACAGAACAAACTTGCTGATCAATTTCTTCAGTCGAGTACTAACAGAAACCATTATATCCACCGTGTTGTTTTTCACCTCAACAGTTTCTCCTAAGTCTCCTGGTACCCACCGAACAAAATGCATTTCTAAACCCAAAGTCGCCGCCTTGTTTTCATCTACAGCTGAGCAGTCAGTGCAACATAGCAGGCCGATTCATAGTACATTTGCCATTATTAGTATAACTCTGTGCACGCCAGTTACTAAGTTTCCAAGCGTCAGGGAAGCGCTGTGATTCTCCGCAGACATAAACCACATGGTTTAGGTGCTCATCAACAAATTAACATTAAAAAATTAACATTAACATTAACAAATTAACATCAAAAATTAACATTAACAAATGAAGCTGTAATCATCATTATACACGTTAGCTAGAGATGTAAAACACCTCAGCTACTGTGCCGCAAATGAAGCTGCCTAGGCTCATCTGGGCTGCTCAGAGCAATCTGAGAAAGCTTCAAAGACCGGGACCCAACACATTAGCATGCTGCAGACGGCATTTGGGCGGTTTGATCCCTCTGGTTGTTCGCAGTTGCTTAACACTTACGTGCTGTCGCGTGTGGAATGCGCAATCCAGGTGTTGCAGCCCTGGTGCAAGCAAGCGCTCGAAAGCGCTTGAAGCGCTCGAAACACCACAGCGACGAGCCAGCAAGCACGTCAAAGGGTTGTGCAATCTTTCTTACCAACTTAGACTGAGGATCCTAAAATTATACAGTGGCCGCTACCGGCGCCTATGTGGCGATCTTATTATGACCTACCAGATTCTAAGGAACCCCAACCACGTCTGCCACCACCTGCTATAACTGAACTACAACACGAATTTGAGGTGCCATCAGTTCAAATTAGCCACGCAATACAGTAGGCTGAAATCTCGACGGAACTTTCACTCTCTTCGTGTGTGTCAGCCTTGGAACGCCCTCCCAAAATACGTTGTTTCCACCTCCACTTTACCTGTGTTTAACCAACGCCTTGACATTGTACTAACCCACCTACACTACGAGATATAGTCTGTGTGTCTCGACAGACGATATAATGCGACGAAGGTTGCACAACCAGAAGTAACCCACACAATTAAGGTTTGTCCATTCTGCGTGCTTCCGTGTTAAAACTGTGGTGCGTTCACAAAAGATGTTCATTGTATTCTTTCTTTTCTATTCACCATGTCGTGTCTCGTTTTTTTGGCTACCCTACGGACTTTCTAAGCATTCACATTTTTGCCCGTATTATACCATTGTTCCATTGCAACCCGGAAGGCCTTTCAAACTTGCAGCCTTCAACGTACGCACTTTACTGCAGGTCGGTCAGCAAGCTGGATTTGCACGCAGGCTAGATACCCTTGGAATTGATATGTGTTACCAGAGTGAAACGAGACCCCAGGATTCCAAATCGGTCTACAAGCTGGCGTCACCGCTCCACTCACGAACTCGCTTCCAGTTTCGCTTCTCTGATGACGCCAAATCAGTCGCATCTGAGCAAGCTGGTGTTGGAATTGCCCTCAGTGCTAGAGCGGAGGCTACTCTGATTGACTGGGTGCCGATCAATAGTCGCCTTTGTGCGATGAGGCTCCATGGCTCTTGGAAAGTTAACAGACGTCGAGATGAAAAGCGTGCTCTCTTCGTGTTCTCTGCCTACGCGCCCACTGACTGTATTCCGGACTCATTCAAGAAGCAGTTCTGCCAAAACGTTCATGAGCTGCCTCTAAGGGCTCCTAAAACTGACAGCCTTGTTTTGGCAGGAGACATCAACGCGCGTGTCGGTCCGCTGCCGCCATGTAGCACCACCTAGGGGGACCGCATAGACATGATGATGTTCACTTAGACAACGGCGATATACTGTTTATTCTGTGTGCTTATCCTCAGATTTTCCTCTCCAGCCAGAGCTTTCGTCATCCTGGACGCTAGTACGCCACTTGGCGCCCCCATCATTAACCCAGCGCTGGTCACAGATTGACGACATAGCCATACTTCGCAGGTGGCGCGGCAGCGTACTCGGCTGCCGATCATTTTGGTCAACATGCGTCGATACCGATCATGCACTAATATATGAGACCGTTTGCATGCGTTTCGGTTGTTCACCTAGATCTAAACACATTCGACTGAACACCTACTAGTTGGAGGACCCAATGGAGAAGAAGGGGTATCAACAAAGGCTTTGTGAAAATCTCGCTCACTCTCTCAGTATGGATGTTGATCAACACTGATCAACTCTGCGACAACCATGCTGTCGGCCAGTTTGTCCAGCTGTGGCCTTGCTCGCTCTGTTCCCAAAAGCTGGAGTTCAGGAAGACCCTCGAAATTGCTGGATCGCCAGTGATTGTTGCCTGCTGGTGCAGAGCACAACGAACATCACCGGTCTATTACGCAACAGCTGAAGGCAAGCCTTCGCTCTGACCGTGGATCCTGGTGGTCAAAACAAGCTGATGCGATGGAAGCCGCTGCATCAGCTGGCAACTTCCCCCGTCAATTTTGCATCATCAAAGTCACCGGTTGCAATTCCCACGCTATCAGCCAGACGATTTTTGAATCAGACGGCACGAAGATCACTAACCTTCACAGGCGATTGGATCGCTGGGCAGAGCATTTAGCTCTTCAATTCAACCACCCAACACAGCCCCCTGTGGTACCTCCAGCCCCAGTGGATGATGCTTGGCCTGTCTCCAGAGGCCCCCCAACTGAAGCAGAGATCCGAGATGCAATCCAATATTTGAAACTCCACAAAACTCCTGGTCCCGACAGCCTACCACAGGCACCATTCAAAAATGGCAGGAGTGTACTTGTCAGCGAAATCCTATCGCTGTTCACGAAAGTTTGGACCGATGAGAAGGTTCCGCAATCACGGGGAATATCGGTCATCGTTCCGACTCACAAGAAATGCTCCCGCGACGATTGCTGTAACCACCGCAGAATCTCGTTAATCTCTGTCGCATCCAAAAGCTTCGTGTGGGTCCTACTTCGCAGGGTTTCAACGACTATAGAGGAGTTTGCCAGCGACGAACAAGCCGGATTCCGTCCAGGCTGCGGCTGCATCGACCAAATCATCACGGTCTGCCAACTTCTCGAAATTAGTCACATGCATCGGCGGCCAAAAATCGTGATATTCTTGGACATCCGAGCGGCAGTTGATTCAATAGATAGGTCTGCGTTGTGGAAGTGTTTACTGAAGAAAGGTGTGCAAGACAAGTGTGTAACCATTCTGAAAGAACTTTACACTTACACGTCGGGTAAATTCTAAGCTTACGGCACGCTCTCTTCTTCGTTTGCTTTGACCAGCAGTGTTCGCCGAGGTCGCCTTACGTCCCCATTCCTCCTCACTTTTGCCGTAGAAGATGTATTAGGAGCAATGGAAGGTGTCCAGAACTACGGTATTGAACTCTTCCCTGGAGACAGAGCCATGGACTTGGACTAGACCGATTATATCGCCTTGCTGGGAGGAGACCCGCAAACCGTCCAGAGCTTTTTGGACCGCTTGGCGATGGAGGGGTTTAAGTACGGCTTACGCTTCACTCCGGGAAAACGTAAAACGCTGCTCCAGGATTGACAGTTGCCTGAACCCGCGCTCACCATTGATAGACATGTACTGGAGCAATTCCCTTGCTTTACTTAGCTAGGGTAGTGCATCACGGCTGTTGGCGGTGCTGGAGATGAGGTCTCACAACGGATTGCGAAGGCGCGCCTTGCATTCATCAAACTGAGACACCTACGGCGCCGTCGTGATGTCAGTCTCAAGCTCAAGGGCAGGGAGTACAACGATTCCGGCCGTACAGTTCACTTGTATGGCTTTGAGACTTGACCTATTCCCTCGGAAGACTTGAAGTGGTTGTCAGACTTCGAATATCGCTGTCTACGAGGGATTGCTCGGGCGCGGTGGCAGCAAAACGTAAACAACACAGAAGTCCGAGACCGAGTGCTTGGAGCAAGTAGAGCCAGTCTTCAGAACGCTATTCTCCGACATCGCATGCGTTGGTTCGGGCACGTTTTGCGCATACAAGCTCATCGCCTTCCACTTTGTGCTATTTGCACTCCCAGGGAGCGATGGGAAAAGTGACGCAGCGGACAGCTAATGAGGTGCAGCAGGATCATGTAGAAGGCAATTTCAAGTTCAGCAACAGTCGGACCAGTCCGTCTTCCAGGTCGGGGACCAGGAGCTGCTGAATCTCAGTGGTTGGAAACATTGGATGTTATGGCCCGCAACAGATATCAATGGCGTCAATGATGTTCTGCCACATTACCCGCCCCATTAATGCATATAAGAAATCAAACTAACGTGTGTAAAACCAAAAAAACTTTCTCTTTTTTATCTCATTTCGTGTTTCTACTTTCTGCAATATTTTTCTTCTGCCATGGTTCTGATTGCACAGTGTATATAACAGATTGTGAGAATATATATATATATATATATATATATTTATATATATATATAGGCGGGAGAGCCTATGGCACGCTGAGGCTGGTGGTGGCTTGGTCCTGACAGAGAGTCTACCCACTGCTGCTACTGTTGTACTATTGGTTCATGTCCTGCGCGCCTCCTCGTGGCGACCGCTGGGTGGGAGGTGGGTTACCCCCTTCTCCATGCTTAGATCCAGGACACCAATCCGCATGAGTCAGCTAACTGACCATGTGCTAGACCCGCTGACTTTCGGGTGTACATTTAATCGAAAGCTTTGGCTGAGGACCCGAGTCGTGCTGTTGTCAGGTGTGGGCGCTCTGCCAGTACCTAATTCATCCTCTTCGGAGGTTAGCAAGTGGTCGATGGCCTTCTTCACGTAAAACCTAGCCATGGGATACAACTGGTCTACGGGTTGTAAGCTCACAACTCGATTGGCATAGAGCACGAGCGCCACGCATTGACTCTGACGGTGGGAGGGCACCTCCGGGTGTTCAATGGTTTGCTACTGCCCGTCTCAAGCCAGGCAGCCCCTGGTCAAATTAGTGGAAACCTGTCAAAACCAACCAACGTCTGGCCGTGGTAGCAGGTGCGCCACCTACTACGGTCGCTAAACATATATGAATTGTTCTAGTACCACAAAGGCTGCGTGTGACCGCCGTCAAGCAGATCCCAATCTATCTCTGCAATCAGATTCCCGAGCTTGATATGCTCCCCACTGACTTGTGGGTCAGGCTATTAAGCTAAAGACTACGGGTGGAGTTCCTCAAGCAAACCTCCGAAGCACAACGACCATCTGGCGTGCGATTGCCCACCAATATAATCGTATGCCTGCGCGCAAAGCACTCAGCATCGGGTGCTGGAACGTGCGCACACTACCGGACCGGAACACCAGTGAGCGCCCTGAGTGACCCATTGCACTGGTTGCGATGGAGCTGGCTCGCTACCACATCGATATTGCGGCGCTCAGTGAAACCCGGCTCGCTGAGCAAGGTAAATTGCATGAAGCAGCTGCTGGCTACACATTCTACAGGGTGGGGAACGCCGCCTCAGCACCACTTGATCATGGGGTCGGATTTGCAATATCCGATCGCCTCCATGGCCTGCTAGTGGGTGAACCAACAGGCATCAGCGCGCGACTGATGACTGTTCGCCTACGACTCGGAAGAGGTACGTTTGACACTTTTATAAGCACGTCCGGTCCGACCATGTGTTATCCTGATGACACGCGTGATCAGTTCTACACTGAGCTATCCTCTGTGATACGGTCTGTGCCGAGGAGCGACCGACTATTTCTGCTGGGTGACTTCAACGCGCGCGTTGGGCGTGATGCATCAGCGTGGACAGATGTTATCGGTGCGCATGGCATTGGTTCAGCGAATGCGAACGATGACAGGCTGCTTTCACTGTGTGCCACTCACGGCCTGACGATCACGAACACTCAGTTTGCAAGGAGTGAGTGATATAGCAATTTGGACTCACCCACGGAGTAGTCACGCTCACCTGCTCGACTACGTCATCGTACGTCAGCGTGATATGCGTGAAGTACGCATGACACGTGTACTGCGTGGAGCTGAGTGTGGCACTGATCACAAATTGGTGCGGACCAAACTGTACATATATTTTCGTAAATCGATGTATTGCACTCCCACCGTGAATCGCCGCAAATTTATCATTCTCTCCCTCGGTACTGTGGCGAAACGTACTGATCTGGAGAAGGCGATGACTGCAGCCTGTGTAATGTGGATTGCATAACCACAGTGGGCGAGCTGTGGCACCAAATTCGCGACCAGGTGACAGCTGCTGCCGAGGAGAACATCGGACGCACAAACTGTAAGCGGCCTGATTGGTTTGGTGAGAATAATGCGACGATTGGCGCATTGGTGTCAGAAAAGAATGCAGCACTTGCTGCACATGTTGTAGACCTCAATGAGTTGGGGAAGAGTAGCCAGTTTCGCTACTGACCCGAGAGCTCCGTCGCATAAAAAATGCACGGTGGACGGAGAAGGCGAAACAGATGGAATGCTACACCGATCGCCGCCAACACAAGGAATTCTTTGACTCGTTGAAGGCCGTGTATGGACGAAGGATGGAACCACTTAGGACGCTGATCGTTGATACTTCAGGCGCTATCTGCACACAGACTGCAGACATAATGCAGATCTGGCGAAAAAGCTCTGACTGTATCTTGAATAACCGTTCAGAGATCGACTGAACTACATTGAACGGCCTCAAGCAGCACGATGTGAAGGCGAATCTGGCGGACACACCTACACTGGATGAGACGCAGAGAGCACTTGCTCAGCTGCGAAACGGCAAGTGTGCTGGGGCCGACGGAATCCCGCCTGGAGTATTGAAACACGGCGGACCCGGGTTAATGACTGCGCTGCATCACTTGGTGCAACGCATATGGATTGAGGAGAAGGTGCCTGCTGAGCTGAAGGATGCCCCTGTGCTACCACTGTACAAGGGCAAAGGGAGCAAGTAATGTTGCACGAATTATCGTGGCATCAACTTGCTGAGTTGTGTGGGCAAGGTGATTACCCGAATCCTGCTCAATCGCCTCGTGAGTCAGGTTGTGGAACCAAACGTGGCGGAAGAGCAATGTGGATTTCGTTCGGGTCGCAGCACTATAGATATGGTGTTTGCGGCTCGTCAGTTGCAAGAGAAGTGCAAAGAACGACACCAGCCGTTGTACTTACTTTTTGTTGATTTCACCAAGGCATTTGATACAGTGAACTGCGAGGCATTGTGGCTGGTGTTGGGTAAGTTTGGTTGCCCGCGTAAATTTGTAAGTTTAATTGGATGTCTTCACAGTGGTATGCGAGCGAGGGTGCAGCTGAGTGGAGAGACCTCGGATGACTTTGCAGTTGTCTCTGGTGTGAAGCAAGGCTGTGCAGTAGCTCCTTCCCTGTTTAATATATATCTTCATACAATGTTGTCTTGTGCTTTTGATGCGGCTTGTGTTTACGGTGTTCGTGTGGAGCACCGTATTGATGGTGGGTTGCTGAAAATCCGTCGTTTCGGTGCGAGAACTCTAGTCTGTGAGACAACTATCCGTATGTTGCTGTTTGCTGATGACTCTGCGTTGTTTTCACACAGCGCGGATGAGTTGCAGCACATGACTAGTGCTCTGGCTTCGACAGCGGCCAAATTTGGGCTTACCGTAAACACAACCAAAACTGTCTGTCTCTGTCAGCCTTCACCGGAGGTGCAATCTTCAATATTGCCTCGAATCAGCATTGGTGCTGAGGTATTGGAAACCACCTCCTGCTTCTTCTACCTTGGGAGTGTGATGTAGACTGATCAGCAGCTTCACAGTGAGCTGCGTATTCGCGTGTCGGAGGCAGCGGCGGCATTCGGGAAGCTAGAGTACCGAGTGTGGAACAACCATCAGCATACCATTGGCACGAAGCTGATGGCGTAAAAATCCATGGTGCTGTCCGTTCTTCTATACGGCAGTGAAACGTGGACGATGTACCGGCAGGATGTGCGATATCTCAAGCGGTTCCATCAGCAGTGTTTGCGACGGATTTTGCCCATCAGTTGGAGCGACAGAGTTGCAGACACGGAAGTGTTGCGCCGAAGTGCGATGTATGCAGTGGATGGCATACTTTTACTGCGACACCTGAGGTGGCTCGATCATGTGAGCCGTATGGATTCGACGCGGATACCAATACAACTCTTATATGTTCAGCTGAGTGTTGCGAAGCGGCATGTGGGGAAACCAAAGTTACCTTACCGGAACATGATCAAAATGAGCCTCTCACGTTCTAATCTTGCTCGCAGGTCATGGGAATCTAGGGCGGTTGCTCGACGGGCAGGGCGCGATCTGATCATGAAGGCAGTTGCCGAAATGCTGGAGAAAGACCTCATGCATACAGAGAAGAAGCGGCAAGTGCGGAAGCGGCAAGCACCGATGGGTTGTACTCCATAGATATCGAGCGCATGGTGCTGTAGCATATGCGGTCGCGAGTGTCTGAGTCAGGCAGGCCTAGTGAGCGATGAGCGAGGCCATTCGGGACCACTACTGAAGCGACGACGGGTCCTGCAGAGAACGTAGGCAGAACCTGCGCAGCGTTTGTAAATACGCTGCATTCAATTTACTAACCGCGTGCTTGCATGCTGTCTCTTTATTTCAGGTGGTGGGTTTACAATTCTGTCCCAATGCTTTTTTTCTCATATAAATGTCTACCTGTACTCTCTTCTATAAACTTGCACAAATCGCTTAAGCCAATTGTAGTTACTTTCGATAACATTTTCGCGTTTGTGACATTTCCGTAATATATACTTTCTGACCTCGAGAACTTATCTCGGATGCTTTTGTAAACAACTTATTTCACATGCTCATTATTTTAAGAAGTGTGTCACCGTTTCCTTATGCATTACTCGATTTCTTTTATTTGTTATCTTTTACTCAAGTGATTGGTTGTTGTTTGATATCCCCGGTGTGGCTGCGCTTGATGTGCATGTTGACAAGGTGCCTATCTGTCTATTACCCACTACCTCGTCCATACTGGCTCCAGGAGACAGTTGGTCAATGCTGGAGGGGACGGGGTGCACTGTCCTCGTGGCCGTGCTAGGCTCGAAGAGTGGTTCCATGCACTCAGTGTGGAGCGGACTACGGTCCGCCACCGCCTTGTGTCCGCTTGATTCCCAAATACAACATGCTTGTGTTTGCCTGTGAAGCAGTGTGGGCCGGCTCCGTTGATGAAACCTGGCTCCCATCCACATGCCTCCCGGTCTTATTCCTTCGGGTTTACACTGGATATGGGGTGTGTGGATGGAGCTGTGGGTGGTGCAGCGCAGGCCACCCATGGTCCCCTTTGTAGGCGCAGGCGTTCTGTGGCTGTCCCCATGGAGGCCACAGTGACAGGCAACTCGGGAACTAGATGCCGCCAACCATATATATATATACATTGGTTGGTTATGTATATATATATACATATATATATATAGTATGGCGGCATCCGTATCTACCATCGCCCTTTAGACGTCTGAGGGGCAGGTACTTCGGTCCATTGGGAATTGATGGGTGAGTGAGCCAATCTGCAACACCAGGACTGTTACTGTGTGCTCATTGGCAATACGTCGCACAGCAAACGGAAGTCATGTATTAAAAATTGCGCACCTAATCGTCAGCCCTCGGTAGCTCAGTGGTAGAGCAGCGGACCGGAAATCGTTGGGCCGGGGTTCGATTCCCCGTCGAGGCACATTATTGTGTGTGAATTTTAATCGTGACTTCTACTTTCTACGAACTTCACACTACTCACAAACCTCCACAATTAATCTAATGTATATATATATATATATGTATATATATATATGTATATATATATATATACATAACCAACCAATGTTTTCCGAAATCATTGTAGGTTGCGCCTGGTTGTAAAGTAAGTGCGTGTATGCATGTGTTTCTCTCGGCCGTCAGCGGTTGCACGCACGTGTATTACCTTGACCAATTTAGATCACCACATATCCACGCCCAAGGAATGACAGAACGATTTGCGTACAACCACCCTGGCTTGTCCACATGCACATGCAAGCCTGCGACCAACCTTAAGAGCAAGTGTCTACACATACCACAGGCTGCAATCAGGAAATTGAGTGGGGCCTGTAAAACATACGATTAACCACCAGGTCTAAGCACCAGTTCGTTTTAATTGTGGCCTGCTTAATGTTTACGTCTACATTAATTGTCGAGCGTTTTATCCGGACTTAAATAGAGTCGGCCTCACGGTGAATCCAGCTCATGTTGGTTATTATTGCGCACATACTGCGTACGTGGAACTGTAGGTCATAGATGCACTCCGTGCTTTAAAGAAATTAGGATCGTTTATTATGTGTAATTCAACACTGTGACCCGAGGAAAAGAGCTCAATTGACTTTAAGGGCGGAAAATAGTCTGCTGCGTCTTCTTGAAAGCAGTAACCAAAGAAAGACGGTAAACCATTTGGTGTTACATGGCAATAGTTAGTAAAATCCATTGATCTAAACACGAGCACTTAAAGAGATATGATAAAGAAAGAGGAACTTAACAGCGGAGGAGACGGAAAAATTCACATGTTGTAGTCAGACTACACTGCTCTGGTTCAAATGAGGGTAAATGAGAAACGTTAAAGCAGGAATTCATAAACCGATGAAACGAGAAATTGCTAAACGCTCCTAACATGTACGGTTAGTGTGACGGAAAAAGGCCGATTTTCGGTTAGTTACGTACCGCGGCTCGCTTATGGTGAACGCCGGTCATTTACGGTTGTTGTCCCCAACATCCAATGTTAAGCGAAATTCGCAACATGCTTCTGCGCGTGCAGGGACATGAATTTCCCTCTCTCACCTTAGTGGTGCGGACGTATGGAATTCTCGACAGACGAGTGATTTAGTGCAGGGCTCAGCTGAGAAAAAGCGTACCCTCTAAAGACACACCGACATGAGGCTGTTGATCAGCGAGCGAGCCACAACGTGTTCCCCGCTGTCAGCTAACTTCGCGCTGAGTGCTGAAGGTCATGGCCAACCGTAGGCGTTGGAGCAATCGATGGTTATCTCTGTGTGCCTCGGCCTAGGCAACCAAAACTGCTACGTGAATGTGCGCACGTGATGGCAGCTCAGCTAAGGACGAGGTTAGACATTGCAACTCTTGTCCATGTGATTGAATCACAGGTAATGGAGCACGAGCAGACAATGCAGTCGGGAGCACGTTACGTTCCTGTTACTCAGCGCGCGCTGATTATTCGGCTGTACGGTGAATGCGGTTTAAACGCCGCATCAGCTTCAAGAAACTACAATGCAATGAGCGCAGGAATGCCTCCCGGCACCGACCGGTACGTGCTTAAACTAATGAAGAAATTCGAGCAAACTGGGTGTGTATGTGACATGAAGAGAACCGGATCGCCTCGCATCACCATGGACGACTTTCCATCTTGCGCTGTAGTCAGTGAAGTGTCCAAAAGTCCCGATCTCAGCATTCGTCGGATCGCATAGCACTATGACACGACCCGATATGCGGTACACCGGATATTACTGGAACGAAAATCTCGGAGATTCCGTGCACTTCAAGTGCAGGTTTTGAACCCATGCGATCCGGAGAAGCGGTATGCACTTTGCCGCCGGTTTCTGGATCACGGGGATATTCGTTCTGTTTTCGTTACAGATGAGGCATTGTTTCATCTTCATGGAACAAGGAAACTACTGTTGGGCTACCAGTTACCCACGAAAATTTACCGCATCACGTATGAACCACAGTGTGAAACTGATGGTTTGGGCCGGATTCACAAGCCAGAAAATCTTGGGCCCATATCTCTTTTCCGGGAATGTGACCGGTAGGTTGTTGTTTTGAAGTACTGAAGCCTTCTCTTTTCCTAACATCGTCGTATTTGGAAGTACGGCAGACATTTGTGCTTCCCCAATTAGAGGCCGAAAGCGCAGCCTGGACGTTAAGAATTCAATCCGACCGGACGCATCATTAGCACCATTTGCCAGCGGACCAGTTTTGTCGTTACCACATTTGTGAAAGAGGATAAGTATATTAACAGAAATATTTTGGGTAGTTCCTCCATACGTCATAATTGCTTTTGAACAAATAATTACAGTTATCGAGGATCTTCCAAATATCGTCCGAAGTTGGGAGCGACTACACTCAGGTGCTGAAGTACAAACGGTTGGTTGAATTGCTAACTGTCGAATGGCATAAATTGCTTTGCCGGCAGGAGTGAGATGGGATTCAGACGCCACATGTGTGCCTACGATCGCAGAGCACACCCTGTGAGAAGTGAACGTTAGCCAAAGACCACAGCAGCAATGAATGCGTCATGTCTCGACCGCATGGCAAGAAATAAGGAACGCACGCCGTTCAGCTTGACATGAGCTGGACACCACATAGACACACTGAACGTGTCATGCTTCGACCGATCGGTAGTCGACCTTCATGCAGCTGAAAAGCCAGTGAGAGGGTTTCCTGTAAAGTGGTCAGGGGGTCGCTGTGTTAGCGCAAGTGGGAAAAACAGCCTGGCCGTATGTGATGACCGGTCAATGGGCACCGTATTGCTATAACCACAAAAGCTGTTATCGCTTCATGACTGACTTCCAGCAAACCCATAAACTCTACTAAGGCTGCTTTCACTGCTAAAGGGAATCATACCCCCAGGAGCACATTGTAAGGTTACAGTGTTGTTCACTTTACCGTTTCGATCACGTGTGTGTTACAGCTAAAAATTCACCCTTCATGGGTTCTTGACAACGCTGTTAGATTTCAGTCAGCCACGACGCAATGATGGCACCATTAAGCAGCATACCAATTTAGCCACGGATACAACTATTGCCCTCACAGTCAGACAATTGCTAGTTGTACACATTGATCATGCCTTCGATGGTGTTTCCCATATACAATCCAGAATATACATTTATTCACAAATTCAGCTATCCTTATTTTGAGCATTCCCGTCCGTTTCTCAGAATACGAAACTCCTATAAAGAAGTCTTGTCCAACTGCCGCATACAGCTTGGACATGGAATATTCACGCCCGTCACCCAGGTTGGAGTTGGCATAGTCGCCGCAGGGTAACAAGGAAAATGAAGATCCCAGGCAAACAGGGAGTTCAAGGTAACAACATTTTCGCGGCATAATCGCATAGTTGTGATCGTTGCTGTCAAACATCCTACGCTACGGAGGAATTGCCCGACACAGTGGATTACTCCAATAAAGCTCTTTGTAGTAAGTTGTGATTTATCCCTTATTAGACCGCTACAGTTCATCTCGACCATCTGACGTATGAGTTCGTTCGTATGCGGGAACAAATGCTTGCCATGGAGTTGAGGGTAAGCTCCTGGATCGCCGCTTGATCATTAACAGGACAGCTGCCATCAGTCCTGCGCCTCTACTAATGGACTCAGTCGATGAGCTCCTTACGCTGAATATGCATCTGGAGAAACACGAAGAGATGGAGCACTTAATAAGGACAGAATTCATGTATGATGTCTCAGACGGCCTATTTCTGGCAACTGGGCGGAAAGTCCTTAACGGAATTCGTCAGGAACTTACTGTTAACAGTCATAACGAACGCCTTTGCAAGGAAAGTGAACTGGCGAGGAGTTCACGCAAGCAACGAATTTCAAGCACGTCCTTGGACCGTGATATTATCGGTAAACTGTGATGTTGTATAAAACATCAGTTTCAGACGCTGTAATGCGGAAAAGTTGCGCCCGATGCACTGAACGTATCATCGCCGATAAGATTCGCGCCGTTGATTACACCGAATCAACGAGCGAGAGGATTAAAAACCGAACTCGAATGTCACACCCGGGTCTAGTACAAAAGTGCTGCAGCGGTGCTTTTTATTATACTTTTCTTAACCTTCTGACATTCTTGTATAAATGTTGTGGGGGTATATTGCTTCGTTTTACAGCGACGTAAACAGCTGCTAGCGTGAGTGAAATTTGGTGTAACGAATGCAGATAGCCCCACAGTTGTGTCAATGGCCAACTTTTACATCCCTCACAAACGTGTTCGTGCCACAGCGGAGCGTGTGTAATGCATGTTGAAGGATTAAGGGGTTGCAGTGCGATAATGGAGTATGTGGTTCCTGAGCTCGATACTTTTATACGTGATAATAATTTAGGGCGCCTAGGAGTGTGTACGTGCGCACCCCTGTAGGGATCATGGAATAGCCTTAAAAGCGGTGGGAAATAGTTAACCATGAATTAGAGAAGGCTGCTGCCGCTTGTTTCTGAGCGCCCGAATTTCGTCTAGTGGGGATGAAATTAGGGCGTCAGTATAAATTGCAGCCGCGCAACCCATTTATTTTCCATTACTTTTAAAATGTTATTACGACCACTGAATGATTGTGCATGAATAATCACTTGCACGATATTTGGTACTAAAGTCGGACGCTCAGAAAAATATCGCCGCAGCGGATAAAAATTTTCCTTTATTTGTAACACTTTTAGACAACCATTACAGGTGTGCATACGAACGCATGTTTCGGTGTTCTAAAGTAACATTATATACAGAAATATGCGATTCTTTCTAAGCGCCCTAATTTCATCCCCACTGAGACGAAATTCGGGCGCTCAGAAACAAGCGGCAGCAGCCTTCCCTAATTCATGGTTAACTAATTTCCATCGCTTTTAATGCAATTCCATGATCCCTACAGGGGTGCGCACGTACACACTCCTAGGCGCCCTAAATTATTACCACGTATAAAAGTATCGAGCTCAGGAACCACATACTCCACTATCGCACTGCAACCCCCTAATCCTTCAACGTGCATTACACACGCTCCGCTGTAGCACGAACACGTTCGTGAGGGATGTAAAAGTTGGCCATTGGCTCAGCTGTGGGGCTATCTGCATTCTTACCCAATTTCACTCACCTAGCAGCTGTTTACGTCGCTGTAAAACGAAGCAATATACCCCCACAACATTTATACAAGAATGCCAGAAGGTTAAGAAAAGTATAATAAAAAGCACCGCTGCAGCATTTTTGTACTAGACCCGGGTGTGACATGCGAGTTCGGTTTGTAATCCTCTCGCTCGTTGCTTCGGTGTAATCAACGGCGAATCTTATCGGCGATGGTACGTTCAGTGCATCGGGCGCAACTTTTCCGCATTACAGCGTCTGAAACTGATGTTTTATACAACATCACAGTTTACCGATAATATCACGGTCCAAGGGCGTGCTTGAAATTCGTTGCTTGCGTGAACTCCTCGCCAGTTCACTTTCCTTGCAAAGGCGTTCGTCATGACTGTTAACAGTAAGTTCCTGACGAATTCCGTCAGGGACTTTCCGCCCAGTTGCCAGAAATAGGCCGTCTGAAACATCATACATGAATTCTGTCCTTATTAAGTGCTCCATCTCTTCGTGTTTCTCCAGATGCATGTTCAGCGTAAGGAGCTCATCGACTGAGTCCATTAGCAGAGGCGCAGGACTGATGGCAGCTGTCCTATTAATGATCAAGCGGCGATCCAGGAGCCTACCCTCAACTACATGGCAAGCATTTGTTCTCGCATACGAACGAACTCATACGTCAGATGGTCGAGATGAACTGTAGCGGTCTAGTAAGGGATAAATCACAACTTACTACAAAGAGCTTTATTGGAGTAATCCACTGTGTCGGGCAATTCCTCCGTAGCGTAGGATGTTTGACAGCAACGATCACAACTATGCGATTATGCCGCGAAAATGTTGTTATCTTGAACTCCCTGTTTGCCTAGAATCTTCATTTTCATTTTTACCCTGCGGCGACTATGCCAACTCCAACTTGGGTGACGGGCGTGAATACTCCATGTCCAAGCTGTATGCGGCAGTTGGACAAGACTTCTTCATAGGAGTTTCGTATTCTGAGAAATGGACGGGAATGCTAAAAATAAGGATAGCTGAATTTGTGAATAAATGTATATTCTGGATTGTATATGGGAAACACCATCGAAGGCATGATCAATGTGTAGAACTAGCAATTGTCTGACTGTGAGGGCAACAGTTGTATCCGTGACTAAATTGGTATGCTGCTTAATGGTGCCATCATTGCGTCGTGGCTGACTGAAATCTAACAGCGTTGTCAAGAACCCATGAAGGGTGAATTTTTAGCTGTAACACACACGTGATCGAAACGGTAAATTGAACAACACTGTAACCTTACAATGTGCTCCTGGGGGTATGATTCCCTTTAGCAGTGAAAGCAGCCTAATTAGAGTTTATGGGTTTGCTGGAAGTCAGTCATGAAGCGATAACAGCTTTTGTGGTGATAGCAATACGGTGCCCACCGACCGGTCATCACATACGGCCAGGCTGTTTTTCCCACTTGCGCTAACACAGCGATCCCCTGACCACTTCACAGGAAACCCTCTCGCTGGCTTTTCACCTGCATGAAGGTCGACTACCGATCGATCGAAGCATAACACGTTCAGTGCGTCTATGTGGTGTCCGGCTCACGTCAAGCTGAACGGCGTGCGTTCCTTAGTTCTTGCCATGCGGTCGAGACATGACGCATTCATTGCTGCTGTGGTCTTTGGCTAACGTTCGCTTCTCACAGGGTGTGCTCTGCGATCGTAGGTACGTATGTGGCGTCTGAGTCCCATCTCACTCCTGCCGGCAAAGCAATTTATACCATTCGACAGTTAGCAATTCAACGTACCGGTTGTACTTCAGCACCTGAGTGTAGTCGCTCCCAACTCCCGACCACATTCCCTATACCCCCGTATACGGACACAAATGTTCCGTAGCACGCAGATGAAATTCTACGTTGAAAGTGCTGCTTTCATGACGGAATGAAAAATCAAGCAAAGGAATTAAACGCATGTATTATATAGGATAATTTGCGGCGAATGTGATACACACTCCGTTGGACCAACTGGAGAAATCTTTCTACCCGGTTCACATAACTTAACAAACACATAAGGACGCATTACCCTTATGCATTTATTTCGATAGACCTGGATGATGCTGTTCATCATTTTGCTCCAGAATACTAAGGATTCTAGCACATGGAAATACGAAGCAGGAAGATAATGCTTAGAAACATGGCACTCCACAAAGAATTCGATCAATCGGCCGTTAGTTTTGGGACATCTACCCACAAATACGAGCAAAGGACTACCATCGCAGTCGAATAACCTCATTGGAAAAGGGCGCCACACAAACATCTTATTCAGTATTCCCAGTAGCAAAGACAAACGGGCCGTGGTCAAGGGTACGGTTGGAATAGGCCATTTTAAAAGTCACACCCCCAAACGGCCGATGAGGATGACCTATAAAAAGGCGCGCGTGAGTGCCCGGTTCACACTTACCTAAGCATCGTTATACTAACTGCACTACACACTAACGCCCTGATGATATCACTTCGACTAGTGACGAAATGTTTGCAAAATAATTGCCAAGCTCAGAGAATAATCCATCTAACGACTAACGGCTGATAAAACAATAACGCGCTGAACTAGACCCAGGTGCTATTTTTGAAGAGATACTGACGTCTTTACTCCCATGCGGTAACCGAATAAACAGCTGATGATACTGATGAAGAAGAAGAACCAAATGACGATGAGTTGGAGCTCACAGCAGCTTTAAAAAAAAGAAATCCGACATCTTTTTATACAACTGAAATCGTTTGCTAGGGAGAAAAGTTAAAACAAGCTGAGTAGTGTGGGTTGTGCTGAGAGCGCATTTTTCGGTATCTTTTGAAATAAGAAGGAAACAAAGATAAACCATTTCTTCGGAACATGATTTGGCTTGTAAAATGCACACTGTTTTTCATTTATTGTAACACTCTTTCGCAGATCTACGTTTGCTGTTACGTGAGACCTCGTCTAATGTGTTTGAAACGGGTTTATTCGAAAATAATGGATTAATATTCTACTCAAAATGGTAAAGCAGGTTACGCTAAGTTTTAGCATAGTATCTCCGTAAGTTGACCGCCTCTCTAGGTTGACCAGTTTGGTCTAGTCGGTTGGGTGGTCAAATTACGGAGATTTTTTCTGTGCTTAGTAAGAATGAATTTCGGATTGAACAAGCAATTCATCTTTTTGAGAAACACATGACCAAGCCAAATTTTCATCACTTTCTGACAACTCACTGGAACACTTTTGGGAAACTGATGTCACTGCCTTCAATGTCAAAGCAAACCAGGTAAACTGGTGTTCTAGTAACGAACCAGGACGTCTAGACTAACGATAGCATTTCATATCTACGGAACTGTGATGGAAAGCCAAGTGTGTTTCGATCGCTCTCATTACCAAAACAAGATCCTAGATGGAAATAGAGATAAATTCCTAATGGTGTTTATTAATCGTCATATCCATTTTCCTAAAACAGGTCGTGCAACACATTTTGAGAACCGTTGTACCATATTATTTGGTGTTTAACCCCAAAAGGCCCCTAAGCACCAGACCTCGAGGAACCAAATGTCTTCACGAGTTTGCAATAATTGAACATCAAGCTAACCATCACCCAAGTGAAGGTAACTATATTCCCCTGTACTGCGGTGACGCAAGATGCCCGAAGTGTGGCATATGTACAGTCAAGCCCACTTTCAGACTATATTAAACACCACATCAATCAGGGTCCGAAACGTAGTTTTTGTATAAGGAGCAACCGACCTCCAACCAAGGTATCAAAGAGCTTTCGTGCTGTTCTGATGGGGCTTTGAAGTGAAATACTAACATATTCGAAACTTTACTGGAGTTTCTTCTCTGATTTCTCCAGACCATGTAGAGCAGAACAGAACGGCTGAAGTTATCCGTTTCCATTTTACAAGCGATTAAGTTAGAGTCCAACCCTTTCTTTCTATATGCACACTACACCGAATGACCCATTGTTTGGGTCGAAGTCAATCACCCTACGGTCGTAGGCAGACTAGATTCCTGATACTCACTGTATTTAGCCCATACTTTGCATCCTCAAAGGCGCAACTGCTGTTCCGTACGGTACAAGTAGCCCACCGGTATACGTACCATATAACTGTATTAACTCCATCCAGGAGATCAATGGTGCCAATTTGTAGCACCTAAATGACTAGTTTTAACCTCAAATATCTATGACGATTACAGGATATGGGTACGCCAAGCAAATCTATAGAAGCCGCTGATTGTCACTAAGCTCCCAGAATAACATGTGTGGTTTTCTTTGTCTATATTGGCCCATGAATTACAAATCATAAATAGTATCACCGGTTAAGCAAAGCAGCAAATAGCTTTGGCTCGCGACTACGGATATCGATCGCTGGCTCAACTTTACTCAGTCCCTAGTTCAATTTAAACTGTTCAGTGCTAAGTACGGAGCCAAGCTTCTGCACCCCTTTTTGTCAACTTTAGTCTTTTTTCGGTTTAAAATTTGCTTTCGGGTATTATGCTTGCAGTTCTTTGCTGCTTTAATTGTTCCCTGATTGATATATAAATACACCCTTTTGCTAGCTTATTTTCTAAGCTTTCAGTAATGAAGAAGTAGACTGAGTGTTATACTTGTTCCAGAGCTTCCCAGCATTGAGCAAACTCTGTTACAAGCTCTCTCTGTCTCGTAATTCCTTATCTTTAAGCTATTAGTCTACCCATTGACCAAGCTAAATTGCTTCATGGAATCCAGCATGATTTTGTGCAAATATTTTGGAGGGATGCCTGGCTAAAATACAGGCAGAAAAAGTTGCGAAATCTCGTTAGCAAGTGGTCATCGTTCACCAATTAATTCTCATTGTTAAGTTGAACTGCTTGGTGGCTAATTGGAATAAAATCTTATCCTGTTACTTAGGTGATTGATTACAACAATTAGATAAGATGAAAAGTATGGCGACTGCTTTACTTTAGACGAGTGTGTCAGTAGTACATATGAAATGAAGCCATATGGGATTCAAATTTAACACTCCAACACTAACGTAATATGATTGTCAGCCTGTTATAATGACCAAGACAAGTTGCAGAGTTTGCCTTCACGGGTCCTAAAGCTATTTATCGTCCTCAATCTTCAATTTTGTGCAAATGCTCCTAATCTCGGTGTTGCTTCCTGATAAGTGACGGAAGCGGTCCCCTATAAAGTTTGGTCGCATCTCCTTTTGTATACTTACAACCGGAGCCGCGTTGCCTGAATTGCATGCTGCTCTCACAACGACCAACCAAGATAACGTAGCGCAGCTACATGCAATCGCCCGAAACTGTGTTGAACCAATTTGTTAAGTCACTGCTATCTGCCAGGCCCACGCAGACGAACACCGATAGAGATGTGAGGAGAATTACTGATTCGATTAAAAATTAATGGGCTGAAAACACTAAGCGCAGCTATCTTACAAGTTCTACTAGTATTTAGGTGATACAGATAGTATCGCTATAGAGCAATTTGGCGAATAAATTTAAGCCTGGAGTGCCTTTTCTGTTGTAACCAGATAAGCTGGTTGAAATAGAACATTCAAACCAGGATATACAGAGACCTGAGAGGAATTTGTGGACAGTGCGTACCTACTGAATGTTATTCGTTTTGTGGTACTAATAAATGTCCACACTTCTTTGGCTGCATTTGGATGACAACATCCTCAGGTAGTTCGATACTCTGTCTAATTCGGTTAGTCTGCTCGAGTCTCCACCGTACAGAAAACCATTAAAATAGGTGCTGCTAGTGTAGAGGTCCAAATTTATTTTTTCGACATTAAGTCCGGCTATGGTCAATGCAATAAAGGTGAATTTAAGTGAGTACATATGCTGGATAAACAAATGTTTAGGACTATTGTTGTGATAAATTTTAAAGAATTTTCTGTTCATTCTTGTCGAAACATGGACCACTGGATAGCATAATAGCAGTTTTTGGTCGTTATAATTGGGCGGGAAACTAAGCAAACGGTTGTTTAGGTTACTTTGTGTGCAATGTAATGAGTTAGACAACATAACTACGTACAAGTTAACCGCAAATTCTGCCCAATCGAGGTGTAAAAAAGTGCGCATCCAACAACTGCTATTTCAGTAGTCTCAATAGATTTGTTTCTGTAAAATTGCGAATTGACTGTACGCCGGTTTGCGACGTGCAGTCCCAGCTCAAAAAGCGATACACTCCAAAGTAAGCCTCAGTCATCTCGATCAATTAGATTGTACCTGAGTTAGTAACTAATGGGCATTGACTGTATCAAACTTGCATCCCAGACTGTGGCATGACTTTTGCGACTATTTGTTGAAGAAACTGGGGCCGGCATGCGAAATCAACTTGTAAATTTAGCCAGCTGACGTATTTCATACAAAACCGTAGAAAATTTCGAGTGGCGCCTATCACCGGGTGTATGAATTTATCACAGAGCCACCCGTTGGCTGTTTTGGATTGCCACGCGCAGTCAACAACTCATTGGAAGCTGACTGGACTTACTTGTGTGAGCGGGTTTTGATAAGCATATAACACAATTTCCAACAGGCTAAATTAGTAGCAAGACGGTTGTTTAGTGCGACGCACTTGCAGGCCATATGATCAGAGCGTTCTGGCAAGAGGGGAATAGCCCACACTAATACGTGTAACACGAGTACAGGTCTGTAGATATCTTACATACAACTGCAAGTATTTTGAGTCGAAAAAATTCATTTCACTTCAGAGTCAATTTGAAAAATAACAGACTAACAGGCATCACTACCACGGAAGCGTTCATGAAAAAACATTGAACACCATCACTCTGGTCAGCTGTATACCAAAATACCCGTGTTTGTCGAAGATGGCTACCGTTTGCATATAGAGTAAGATTAATGACCCCGTTGGGATCGTTCATAACTGTCGCATACAACAACAGATGAATCGCAACTATTGCAAGGTTCGACGCAAAAGTTTGTTAAGAAATAACATAATTAGTGTCTCTAAATGCTCGTGCGTTAGATCTCCTCAAAGTAACCCTAAAACCACATGCTTGCAATTGTATTAGGACTATTTTATACCATGTGTATAAACTCATCTGAAACTTCTAAGTCACCAATTTCTACCGATTGAAAGTCGAAGTATCATAGCGTAATACAAACGCTTGTATTCCGATAGTTTTCTGTTTGTTATTCTAGCATCACCAAGGATAGGGCACATGAAATAGTGACACGCTATCTTAGCTAAACCTGACCATTATCTTGAAGGATTTCAGTATCATAAGCTTTTCTTACAAGTCCACTCTTCATAGTGGCTCCGCGTTTTGTCAGACACTGGTCTAGTTGAGCTTTGCTAATTACTTATATGAACACATCTACGGTACTTCCTGAAACATTAATTTTGCTGTATTACCTATATAACACACCTACACAGCCTTACATGCATAGTTTAAGCAAACGGATTAACGACACTGTTGTAAACAGCTGACTATATCCCAAAGAAACTATGTAGCTTAAGTCACGTAAGGTGAAAATCCAAGTTCTTCCTACCTATCCTTAAGAGAATTCGAATGATGGAGTTGCTACAGCATCCTAACGGTTCACCAGTGGTTGCCTCCCATTGGTTGTATTTCTGGTTTCTGCCATTACTGTAGCATTTAATTGCTGCTTAGACACCTACCTGGTACTTCTAGTTGTCTTTTATGAGCAAATGTTACTTGCTGACTTAGATGATATGGTATATTGTTGGATATAACGACCGTCTCTTCTTTTAAGTTATATTTTGTTTCTGGCAGCGTAGCACTTGAAGATTTGTGTCACACACTTCATTATTCATCTCAGCGAGCAAAGTTCGACGTTGCTGAGTTTCAAAATCATCTTATTGCAGGAACACGTTTGAACGATTGACACCATCTTAACTACCGTTGCGTTCATTTGTGGATTAAATCGAACAGCTCCTCGCCAATCATGCTGTGATCGCATGGCTAACTACAAAGTCCGTGATCTAAGACCGCGTTATTCACATGGGTCATGAATAGCGTTGCGTAAACCATGTGACTCCGTAGACATACTTGCATGACTATCAATTTAGAGAGAACAGTGGCTGAGTGAGTGAATCGTGGCTAGGTGACTACGTTCGACACAAACGGTATGTAGTGGCACGGAAGGCAGGAATCACAGGCGGAGCTGACAAGCCGTGAAAAATAAAAAGCAACAACATGAAAAGTAACGAGGACGCCGGCGACGAAAGTCGACAAAGCAGCGCGAAGCCTACGGAACAAGCCAGAAATGGACAACGAACGACAAAAGATCTCAGGCCCAGGCCGAGAAGAACGAGGGAAGTAGTGATTGACAGGCCGAATTTCCGGAGAGATACGCGTTTGGCCGCGCCTCCAGGAATAACCACGAGGATAGCGACCCAGCCCCGAGTAAGCAAGTCAAGGGCATTAGAACGAATTCAGCCCGGTCAGAACGGGACCTGCGGAAGCGAAGATACGAGGGCAAGTCGGCGAACAACGACTTTACTGATCGGCTGTATTCCGGTTCATGAATGTGACACCGAGCGTAAGGACAACGTGTGGTGCGTGGTAGTCGGGAAATGTCCTATACGTGCGCGCGTGCGGGCTTGCTTTTGAAATTGTTTTGCGTTGGCAATAAAGATTGTGCGCCCCTACCGCACGTTCCCGCTACAGGTAAACACATATAAATTTAAGTTATCGAGGAAAAAGAAAAGCTACTTGCAGAAATTTTTATTTACCAGCAACAAGGCTAAGACACCAACCTGTGGCGCTAGATAAAGGAAACATTTTTAAAGAGTGCGTTATCTGAGATGTAGGTGCAGCTGTGCTGAATTCACATAAAAGTTAAAGTGTGCGCTTTTGTACAGCGCAATAATTTCATCTGGACCGAAGAGCTCAAAAGTTTCAGCGGGTTTAGTAAGCTAGCTAGAGCAATATCGAACTATCAAAAATTTAGTGCAAAGGTTACTTAACTGTGATGAGGATATACACTTCAGCGACACAGCTTACTTAACTAACCCATAAATCTCCCTGTCTTTTACAGGGATGTCCCGCAATCAATCGTCATATTTGGCTCACTTCCACAGGCATTATTTACCTTAAACATCGACAATACTCAACATAGCATCCGTTGTTATCAACATCGTACTGTCAACCGTCAGACAAGCTGTCAATGCCTCTCTCATAGAACGAGATGGGCTGGCTTCGAAGTATTTGCTAAAATACGTTTCGATATGGTTGCTTAATGTGATTTTGCGGCGATGGGAAAAGATAGCAGTCAGTAAGAGCAAGGTCCGGGCTATATGCTGGAGGCATAATAGTTTTGATACTGAGCTTCTGAATCTTGAGAGGCATCTTTGCCACATGTTGACGTGCATTATCATTCAGGAGAAGGATAGGTGCTGTTCTTGGACACTTCCTTCAGTGTTCGTCGACCATCTTTTGCAGTTGTTGGCAGTAGACATCGGCACTAACCGCGGAATTCCCAACTAGCATTTCCAATAGATAATGCCTCGGCTATACCACCGGAATGACAGAATAACATTTTGCAGTGTAGTTCCCATTTCGGTACTTGTACTGACGTTTTATCTGCTGCGATCCACTGACACCTCCTACTATGCTTGATATGGAGCACCAAATTGTCGTCTCTAATAAATACATCATTTAGTCTTCAATGATTGCGTCTTCAGTTAAGCAAAAGGTGTGTGATGGTACAACGGTTAAAAAGCTGCTCATCAATCAATTCGTGTGGAACAAGCTAGCCGGACTTTGGCAGCATTCTCCGTTGATGCAAATGGTGATGAACGGTGGTTTCTGGAAGACCGATTGATTCCATGTAATTATTTTATCCATCGAGCTCATTCACTAGCGACAAATTGCAAGCCATCAAACGTGCACGGAATATCGCTTCAACTTTCCTGCTCTTTGCTGACGACATCAAGATATGGCGCCGGATGCAGACGGATGCAGATCAGAATTTACTTCAGTGTAACCTAGATACGATACATGAGTGGTCAACCCGAAATCTTACTGTTATAACGTGGACGAATACAAGGTACTTTCCATCCGACACCAGAGTACGTATTCCTACAAGCTAGGAAGGAAAGTACTTCAGCGGTTATCCGTCGAACGAGACGTTGGCATCCTTGTTCAGGATAAA
Organism: Dicrocoelium dendriticum; assembly: GCA_944474145.2. NCBI lineage: Eukaryota > Metazoa > Platyhelminthes > Trematoda > Plagiorchiida > Dicrocoeliidae > Dicrocoelium > Dicrocoelium dendriticum. The sequence continues at coordinate 39,177,999 of OX104062.1, forward strand.
GGGTTTTTTTCAAGCAATCCGCAAAGGCCTCGAAAACTGGTAACTAGCAACGCGGCTTGCTGCGACGGGCATTCGGTCAACTAGACACCACTATTTTCAGACAGATGCTGAACGCGTACGTTCGTCCCTGTGTCGAATACGCAATCCAAGCCTGGCAGCCATGGCTTAAGCATGACCTTACTGCACTGGACCAACCACAAATCTGGCTTCTAAATATGTCATTGGAATTCGTCACCTTTCTGTACGAGCAGAAGTTGAAACGTGTGGGAGTATTTAGCGCGCGGTATCTCCGACTACGAGGCGACTTGTTTATGTTTGAGTTTACACAATCGAAATTATGTGTGCCGCTCTTTACTGCAACTCAGCAGAGACACCAAACTTAGAGGCCACTCCTTGAAATTAGCAGAACCATACCTCCACCTGGCGTGCCGTAGAAACCTGTTTTCCATTCGTGTGTCAATCACGCAACGCTCTCTGCGTGTCTGTTGTTTCAGCACCAACGCTAGTCATATTTAAAAGTCAGTTGGATGACGCACTCCGCCACTTACATTTTATTGTTTGGTGCTACTCTCCATTCTACTCCCGGGAAATACCTTAGATTTACTTTTGTGCCTATTGAAGCAATAGAAACGAATATTTGCATATGTTTTAAGCGATTCGTCTCAGCTCGGTCCGTTGCCTTAAGGATAATAAGTCTACCGTGTAATCCGACGGCGCGGGTTCGAGCCTGCTTAGGGACCGGACAACCTACGCAGTTTGCTTAGCCCACGTACGACTAGTGGTCGTTTCACGGCAGCGAAGGGTCGGTGTTGTTTACCGGCGTACTGTTGATATCTGATTCATCTCACATAAACTAAGTGAATGAAGTGCATGTGAGGACGACTACAAATGGGAGGCATCGCTGTCATTTCTCTTATGAATTTTGAGGAACTTGAAAAATCTCTTACCTAACAAAGCTACAAATACGCACTTATTATCTCTAGCCAACTTCCACTCAAGTTTCTGTGCAAGCAAGTATAATCTAACATGACACAAGCTACTTTCAGTAACGAAAAATAGCAGTGACCTCCAGCAATGTATACCGACAGTCAAGAAATGCCTGCATTCCTGCAATGACTCATGATACCCTATAGGAAAGTGTTCCTGGAAATCTGGGAAAATGGATGTGTGCAGGCGGTTGTCAGCTACCCAACCAAGATTTCGCTGAATTGGTTACTAACTTCATGCTTGGACAAAGACTATAACTACAAGTTCACTTTCTCTGCCTGAATACCTGTTAGTGTTTACATAGGATCATATTCATCACAATAGTGTTAAAAGTCCCGGTACCGTCTTTTTGTTACTCAAGTTGGTGACCGCCCCAAAAGTTATCCAGGAATGGGCGCCCTGGTAGATCAGAAAATAGAGCGAAACACTTTGCCTATTCCTCCCCTACAACATTGTTGCTCCATTTCGATTTTTACGCAACTCAGAAATTGACGTTGTGCGATTAGAGTCATGCACCATGTTCTGCGATTCTGGGAGTCATAAGCTTCCATTTAGACAGAAGGCCTGACACGTACAAACAAGCACAAGCTCACGCTGACATTTTGCCAGACGACTGCTATCATTCGTTATTTCCCTTCTCCTGATCCAAATATTTGATTACTTTAATAACCGAAGATTCGCAGCTGAAACGTACAGTCAACAGTACTCGATGTAGCTATCCAGCCTCCATTTCTGTTGGTTTCAAATGGTCTTCATCCTGGATGTTGATCCACCTCCTCTCTGTAGATTTAATGGTGCCCAGTGACCCAATCATTCTTGTTGTGCTTAACAAAATACACGCATGTAACAAATGGTCAAAATCAGATACGTTTATTAACTCATGTTCTACTCTCGCTTGTATACAGTTGACTTTTATTAATGCTACGCCTTTTATGCTCTTCGACTGAATCCATAATGTTTGCCACTTTCACGTCTAAAGTGTAGGACCAGGGTTCACATTATGCTGGATAATCACCTTTTAATTTAGTCTCAATGCACCATAAAATTAGTTCATTCACCCTTCTATCCCACCTTTGCATCATATCCTGAGCACCAAAGCATGAACTTCTGTCCCCCAGAGTCCAATATTCTTGAGCAACGCTGGGGCACTATACCTGACGTACTTCTCACTTCCAGCTAACTTATAGAATGATGCTGATGACTGAACCTCAGAAATGTTTCCAGAAGCTCACGCATACCAATCCGAAATGATACCTATGTTCGCTGTATTTTGTTTGTATATTCTTTGTTCAGTTAGAAACGTAAAACTCTTTACAACAGGATCTAACTCCCTTCAACCAAGTTGTGACGACCGATTGGGAATTCTTGAAACATGGCTCACCTGACAGCGCCTGGATTCCGTTTGTTGGACGCTTCAGCAATCTAATCGCAACTGCTTCATGAACGAATAAGGTAAGCTCCACCAATCCCTCGTCTTTCATCAGAAATAGAACCCGTAAGCTCATATCAATAAGGAAGGCAGCTTGGCATAGTTACAGAGCTCATTCTAGTCCCGCAACCTGGAGCGATTACGTGACCCAGCGTAACCATGGTAACAACCTTTTCCGTGGAGCCAAACTGACTCACCAACAACATTTGGTGCACAAATTTGCCAACAACGAAAAGCTCCTATACAACGGTGTTAAAACCATCCGGAAAGTGAGGCTCGGTTTCCCGCCACTTAACACACCAGTCGGCGTGACACAGAGTGCCAAAGAGGCAGCCAACCTCCTATGAACGCAGTACACCCCAAGCTACCCAAGAGACGTGCACCGGTGTTACATACTCAGATCCCTAGCCCCAACTTCAACATTTATTAACATCGATTTTATTGCTCTGAGTATGTAACTACAGCTCTCTCGAAATTGATTATATTCACCAGCAGGCGCTGAACAAAGCAGCAACAAATCTGGCCGGGCCATTAGCGCATTTCTTCCAAACGTGCTTGGATAATCAAATTGTTCATATCAAGTGGAAACATGGCTTAATCACCCCAATTTTCGAAAGCAGTAATCGCTCGGATCCCGCCAACTATCGCTCAGTGGTCCTCCTCCCTGCGAACAGTGAACAATGAATTTATACGGGTTAAGAAGCAATGCTTTACATGTCCTGTTGGGTGATTTTGCAAGGTTATCGAAAAATAAATAGCTGTGGGTTATTTACGTTTAGAAGAGCGACTTATCGTTTGTTTTGCTGTAGTCCAGTAAGCCGTGTACTTTCACAGCACAAAAATGTAACAGCAAATAAATCCAAAGTATATTCCAGGGGTGGGATGGAGATGTAGTACTAGGTAAGAAATTGTAGGTGAGTAAGTGAGTTATCCAAACGTCTTCTAAATACTGTTAGTGATGGTGAGGAAATGACCGATTCTGGAAGAGCATTTCACGGGTGACACAATCGGATGGAAAAGAAATTCCTGCGGCCATCCAGGCGGCTGTACTCTTTTTCCAGTTTTAGTGAGTGACCTCTCAAGTTGCTATTAATGCTGCGTTGCAGTAAAGAGCGCCACACATGGTGTGAATTGTACACTCAGATGGTGTTGTAGCCATGGGTGCTAGGGTTGAATTGCATATTCAGCGAACAATGAACAATGATTTAGCACGGGTAAAATAGTATGTGCTTGACAAGTCCCGTAGGATGGATGGAGTAAAAATTAAAATTTGAAGGATTATCGAATAAGTAAATGGTTATTTCAAGTGTCCACCGAGTTAAATGCACTACTGCATAACGATAGTTTTAAGTGGGAATGGGATGTGCACCCGCAAAACGTTATAGAGTGCTGTTAAAGTTCAGTAAGTGCGTGAGAAAAAAAGGGAAACGGCAACGCTCACTCGTTTGTTTCTTCATTTGATAGACGTGATAGGTTCATCGACATGACGACGAACATACGAAATAAGCATCTGCCGGAAAATAGAGCGATCCATGTTTCCGAACGCCAGTCGTAACAGGCTCACGTGTTAGTTACCAGTTTTGGAGGCTTTCGCGGACTGTCTGGAACAACTTAGATTATCCTGAACCAGTACACCCAACTCACCTTCGGTGGCAGTTCGATGCAGCACTTGCGTTCTGAGCCTGTGACAGTAGTTGCTTAGGTGTTGAATGGAGAACACCTTGCATTCACTCACATTATAACGCAGTGAATTTTGGATGGACGACTGATGTACCGTGTCTAGATCACTCTGAAGCAGTTGCTGGTCAGTAATTTCCTGAAACACGCCAAATCTTGACGTCATCGACAAACAGCAGGAAGTTAGATGTAATTGCCTGTGTAAGATTATTGATAAATACCCAAAACAATCGGGGACCTAGCACCGAGCCTTGAGGCAGGTCACATTCAACTTGTCTGGGGTCATAGAAGGAGCTTCGAACTCTGACCACTTATTGCTGCTGAAGGAGATAGTTGGCTGAACAGATTAGAAGTGAGTCACCTATCCCGTAAAGCTGTAGCTTAAAAAGTACTATCCGATGATCTAGACGGTCGAATGCTTCCGAGAAATCCAGGTAGATCACATCAACATCCTCTCCAGCGTCAGCTGACTTGGTCCAGCTACTCCGTGCTGTTAGTAAATTCCAGGTGCACAATCGATTTCGATGGATGCCCTGCTGCTCAGGAATAATAAAGTTAGAGTTTTCCAAATAGTCCACCAGCGCATTGGATTTCATCACCTTGGATAGTATAGGGAGAAGTGAAACTGGGCGGTAGTTTGAAGCCTCGGTTCTGATAACACCTTTATGAATAAGTGTTATTATTCCAAGCTTCCACCTGACAGGAACATGGTTCTGGTATAAGCAGCGCTGGAAGAACTGAGCCAGTGGCTCTGCCGGTTGACTTGCTGCTGCTCCCAGTGCCTCTAGGCGGAGAGTAGCGACACCCGGGGATTTGTGTTTGTGTAGAATGGTTAGCTTCTGGAATACAGCTTCGGTGGTAAAAGAGATGTGAGTGAGTTAAAGCGGCGGGGTAATAAAAGCTGGAGGATCGCCTAATGATAATACCATCTGGAAGGTGCGGGCGTATTGCATCCGCAGCGCGTTTGCTGCTTCCGTATCCGTTCGTGTTGGGACACCAGCCATCGTGAGTGGCGGAACTCCTTGCCTACCCTTCCTTAGACCATTGACTTGCTTATACAGTTCGTGCTTTGCGCTGAAAGTTTGACTTGTGCAGCTGAGGCGAGGCTTTGTCCTCTCTGAGCAGCTGAGTGCTGTATTTTTGTCAGCCTACGTAGTTATCCCAGCTTTCTGGCGTTGGGGATAATCTATACCTGCGCCACACTGTGTTGCGTACTGCCAGCAAGTTTCGAGTTTTGCTTATGATATAAATAACTGTTTCAGACCGTTTGCATACTTTTGTCTCTGAAGCAACCGTAACCAGCTGAATGAATTTGTTTATGAACTTGAGCCAGGCGACATCCGGCGGGTCATCGGAGAGAAACGACTATGTTGTGGCAATGACGTGATGGGCTAATCGATCGTAGCATGTGATGGTCCGCATCTTGATATTCTGCATAGTAGATGAACTTGAAACTAAAAACTGCTTGATCACTGAGACCTAACGGGCAGATCAAGCACAGATGGCCTATTACCTGTTCCGAACCGAGTGGGAGAAGTGACCTGATTACAAACCGGAACAATGGATACAAGCTTCTGCAGATCGGCTTTAAATTGTTCTCCGCTCGTGGCAGCCTGCTAAACAATTCACTTTGAAATCATTCGTGGTCAAGATGTGAATGTAGTTTCCTTTTATTGTTCGCCGTATGCAGTCACATTTTGGTAGTGCGTTTCAGATGCAGAGTTGAGGGAAGGTACACCAAAACTGCCTCTTAACTGCAGGCTGCGCCAAAGCGAAACAAGAATCAGCGAATCTGAACCCTCCATGACCTCGCACTGTAAGTCGCTTCTGTAATACAGAATTACGCCTCCTCCTTTTGTCTGTCTGTCGTTCCGAATGAGTGAAACGTCAGGTAGCGAAATTTCAGCATGTGTCATTTCAGCGTGTAACCCCGTCTCCATGATGCCGATAATCTCGTATTTCTGGAAAACTTGGCGATCTTTCAGTTCAGCTAGCTTATTGAAGAGGCTCTGAGCATTCGTGTACAAGCAGGTAAAATCATCGGTCTCTAGTAGACCACAGGGGATCAAGGAATTCAGGTGTGCGGGAGTACCGACCGATGTAAGATCGGCCGTTATTCGATTTTTTGTTGTGATACTGATACTGATTCCGTACCTTGCTTCGGCCAAAGCGCATTCCAACCCTCACCTAGATCTACGTCAGTACAAGGTAAAGTAGCAATCAGCGCCGGTGCATCTGCTTTTTCAGATACTTCCGTAACTAGGCGTCGCGAAGCATTTGCAGTCCTTAACCGAAGTTCCGATGGAAAGCCTTTGCGAATTTTGCGCCCACTATATGGCACATTCGTCGCTGCTTGCTCGAACTGAACCACGTGTGTTAGGATTCTCGAGCCGCGTCCTCTATAATGTTGAGCGATCATGCCACAAAGTTATCCAAAGAAAGTGTTTCGCGGATGAATCGCCATTGTTCTAAATCATGATTCCTGGCCTCTTGACTATCCTGTGAAGGAACTTCTGGCACACCATGGATGAAGATGGTGTTTAGGCGATCTGGCTTGCTGTGTCTATTTCTGAGTTTCCTTTCGACTGTCGCATGTTCCACGGAACCAGATTAGACACGAATCCCACACTATCAATTTTGCAGCGCGTTAGCGGAGAGCAGAAAGCTTTCCACATCAGGTGAGGATTCTATTGTTACTCTAATAGGTCTCGGCTCTCCAAAGTGTACAGAGTTTGGATGACGAGTGTATCGTCTTAAGTTTTTGGGTTTGGATTTTGCTTTCATCAGAAAGCACAGTGACTCCTATTCGTTTAGGTCCTCGGACAATTTAGCTTGCCATGTGATAGCTGCTAATTCGGGTACTTTCGAACACACAACAGTTAGGGCACTGTTGTCAGATCCTTTTTTCGTTGAGGTGTAAGGTTGGGATCTTTCGTCCTGTCATGTTACTACGTAAGGGTTGCTTATTGTTTGTCGCTCTGTTCAAGTTAGCGGTGTTTGTAACCGAAGAGACTGAAAGAGTGGCCCCTGGGTGAACCTTGCAGCAATCGCGGCATATGTGACTGATGTTCTAGGGGACTTTGGCTTGAGAATAGACCCCTGAGCTGCAGATGCTGAGGATTGCTGTTCGGCGGCTTAGCTCTTTTTACATAGATTGGTGGAATTTGACTACCCATACCTTTCGGCTAGTGCCTGATTTTAATCGCCACAGGCAATGTTTGCCTCTCGGAGTTACGGTAAATTTTCGCCTGGTGGTCTGTCAAAGATGGGAAAGATAACAGCGATCGGGACCTAATTCATCGTGGTTCAGGAGCTACAACTTGTGCACCATACATTTGGTTAAATTTCCCTAGGTTTAATTGATTCAGACTTTCTTCCAATGCGACGCTCTTAGTGCTCCTTCGCTGCAGGGCTTCTGCTACCAACCGGTTACATTTCCTGACTAGTACAGGCATACACTTGCAAATGGGATGGTCAAATAAACAGTACAGAACCAAAGAAAATCCCCAGACCTATTCCTCTCTCGCACCTTCTGTTGTGATAAGCTAGTACACTTCGAATGGTACTACTACTCGGTTACAGCCTCCTGACCCACAAACACCCTAAGCTTAGAGCCATTTTGGATGTGAACTTACTCGATGTTTGTCATTCAGTCGGGTGTTGTTACCTGAGCTAGTGAGATGACTGATGACTTTTCCGACTTCCGTGGCGAGACCTAGACAGAACGTATGGGTGGGCACTCCACAATCTGCTCCAGTTTAATTCGGGAAGTGTAAGGTGGTTCACATTCGCCACTAGCAGAACATCACATACAAGCTTGGAGATCATATTCCGCAAGCAGTCGCCCAGGAGCGCCACCGTGGGGTATTGTCTAGGCTCATCTGGGCTGCCCAGAACAATCTGAGAAGGCGTCAAAGACCGAGAACCAACACCCTGGCATGCTGCGGAGGGCATTTGGGCGGTTTGATCCCTCTGGTTGTTCGCAGTTGCTTAACACCTACGTGCTGTCTCATGTGGAATACGCAATCCAGGTGTGGCAGCCCTGGTGCAAGCAAGTCATTGAAGCGCTCGAAACACCACAGCGACGAGCCAGCAAGCAAGTCAAAGGGTTGTGCAATCTTCCTTACCAACTTAGACTGAGGATCCTAAAATCATACAGTGGCCGGTACCGGCGCCTATGTGGCAAGCTTATTATGACCTACCAGATTCTAAGGAACCCCAACCACGTCTGCAACCACCTGCTATAACTGAGCTACAACGCGAATTTGAGGTGCCATCACTTCAAATTAGCCAAGCAATACCGTAGACTGGAATCTTGACGGAACTTTTGCTCTCTTCGTGTGTGTCAGCCTTGGAACGCCCTCCCAAATCACGTTGTTTCCGCCCCCACTTTACCTGCGCATAAAAGCGCCTTGACGTTGCCCTAACCCACCACATTACGAGATATAGCCTGTGTGTCTTTATAGACTATATAATGCGACGAAGGTTGCACAACCAGAAGTAACCCACACAATTAAGGTTTGTCCATTCTGCGTGCTTCCGTGTTAACAGTGTGGTGTGTCCATAAACGATTTTCACTGTATCATTTGTTTTCTATTCACCATGTTGTGCTTCGCTTTTTTGGCCATCCTACTGGATTTGCTAAGCATCCGCACTTTGCCTGTAATATACTATTGTTTCACGGTTTAAGTGCCGTATATATAGCGTTCAAGAATTACTTTATATGGTAATATATGTTTTCAACCTTTGGTGGGCAGATAGTTCACAGTGAAAGAGGCAGAATGCGACAAAGCGAAGTCGGTAGCAAATCAAGATTTTTAACCTCGACCTTTGTATAGTGCACAACTGAAGGCCTACTTCCAGGTAGCGTTTCAGCGTATAAAAGATGGGTAGAGCCACATATATAGTGTGATCGACGAGTTTAGGTGCCTTCAGTATCCATGGTTAGGTACCAACATTATGCCGCGCAGCAGAAAGCAAGTAGATGCGAATCCAAAAGGGCTCCAGTCGAAGGATAAATGTGGGTCCGCAGTATGTAACCGACCAGTCGAATTTGGTCTACGCTGCTCGCACTGTTTCAGCTAGTACCAACCAATGTGTGCAACACTTTCCAAACGACAGGTGAAAGATCGAAATAGCCCCCAAGCGATCTCCCGTTTTGTACTGCGTGTTCAACCAGCTTATTAGTCAAATGCATGGTTCTGACCCAAAATTGCGACCGGTTAGCAGAAGAAGATGAACGACGAACGAAAGCTAAGATTATGCCTCTGGAAGCGAATATGCATTAGGCCCACACAGTGGTTTCTAAGAGAAGCAATGGTGCAAACTTTGCTTCGCTCGAACCACGATCAACAAGGTCTACTTGCCGTTATCACCTACAATTTTGGAAGCACGCTTGGCGAACACAGATTGCGACTCTAATAGTTAAACGGTACTCAAGGTCACGAATGCAGGTACCAGTTGCAATGTGTGTTCAAACAGATATATGCAGTATTACAAGGTGTACTATTAACAAGGATGGGACAGCCATGCGATATTATCGGTGTCACGGAGACATGCAGTGCACTGGAATGACGGCTGCTGAAGTCTTGCTGTCCGACAAGTCACTCATGCGATATCACGGGTGTACGAAAGGAAAACGGATAATTCTTTATTATCGAAGCTGCCTATAGTGCGAGGCAGTTGATGATTCATACTTACTGTTCGTCGATACCCTTTGGTACCACCTACAATTACATGGCAGAGACACCTGCATTATAGCTTTGATATACCGCCTGCAAACGCTACACCGGAAGTAGACTGCCAACTTGCGACGGCTTTAAGATGTAGCCTAAGGCGAAGGAACACTCACATCCTTATCATAGATGATTTCAACGTACACTGTTTAGAAACCCCTGCTATAATCGGAGAACCATTCAAAGCATATCTGCAAAAGCTTATAACAATTGTTCCACTTTACAATCACGGTGTTATGCCCACTCGTTTCAAAACAGGTAATAGACCATTTTTGTTGGATCTTGTGTTCACCAACCTAAAACATATGATGGATGTGCCGGTTATAGACTACCCTTGGGGTCGCAGCGAACGTCAATCATCAGTTTCGACTTCATCTGCTATGCGGAATATCGCCATCAGAAACTTAGCTGGTGCGCACCGTTACGCGTTACGACCGCTTAGTCCAGCTCGTCTGTGCCACAATCTGCTAGTTCCTCACCGAAGACCACGCGAATTTGTCAGCAAATTCAAGCAGCTGGTTATGGGTTTGCACTGGGCCTAAAACCGTTTCTTTCCTAAGGAGCAGAATTGAAAAATAGGTAAATGTATGCATTGCAGCCTGGCGAGAGTATAGCTCATCACCAACGCCAGATAACTGAGACAACTAAATGATAAAGCATAAATACTGCACTAAACTGTTCAGCGAGGACAAATTCGCATATCAGCAGAACATGGCGAAAACTTTCCGTGCTATTCGCAAACTGCTGTGCAAATATCTCAATGGTCTTTGCAAGGTGAGGCACGGAATTCCTCCGCTCCGCACGAATGGTGGTCCAAATAGTACGGTTATAGAAGCAGCAAACGCGTTGCGGACGCAATATGATGCAAGCTTTCTGGGGGTCTTGTCATCAAGCGATCTTCCAACTTTGTTTTCCTGCCTCCAGGTCTTACCCACATCTATTTTACTGCCGAAGCTGATGTCTCTGCGTAACCACAGCTCCCCGAGAGTCAACACTATTCGCCCAGAAGCACCGTGAGCAGCAGTAAGACAAGTGACAAAATCTATGGCTCAGTTCCTTTATCGCTGCTTAGACCAGAACCAGCTTTTGCGACGCAAAAGTCTGGAATATTAACTCCGATACACAACGGCGGAAGCAGCACTGAGCCCTCAAACTACCGCCCCGTGTCTCTTCTATCTGTATTGTCAAAGATCTTGGAATCCATCGATGCAGAGGCTTTCATGTTATCTAGAACACCGTAACACGGCTTTCGTCGACAGCGATCGTGCACGCTGAATTTATTGGTTGCACGGAGTAGCTGGACCGGGTCAGCTAACGCTGGAGCAAATATCGACGTGATCTGCTTGGATTTGTCGAAAGCATTCGATGGTTTAGATAATCGAATTCTCGTTTTCAAGCTTCAATATTACGGGATCGGTGACTCTCTCTTGAACTAGAACACCAACCTTCTCCTGCAACGACAATTAGTCGTCAGAGTCCGGAGTTCCTTATCTCATCCCAAAGCAGTCGAGTGATGTGTGCCTCAGGGCTCAGTTCTAGGGCCACGATTACTTTGATGCACATCAATGACCTTGCACGGGATATCGCTACAAATTTCCTACTGTTTGCTGATGATCTCAATAAACGGCGCCGGATGCCAATCAGAATTTACTTCAGTGTGACCTAGATACGATATATGAGTGGTCAACCCGAAATCTGTTACAGTTCAACGTAGATAAATGTTAGGTACTCTCCATACAACACCAGAGTACCTATTCCAATAAGCTAGGAACACATGTAATGCAGCGCTCATCCTTCGAACGCGACCCTAGCGTGCTGGTTCTGGATAACTTGGGTTATTCCAAGCAATTTTCGAAAGCATCGAAAAGTTGAAAATCAACATGCCGACCTGTTACGATGTGCATTCGGAAAGAACGCCACCTTTGTGTTCAGACAGAAGCTCAATGCATAAGTTCGTCCGCAGGTCGAATACGCAATTCAAGCCTGTCATCCAAGGCTGAAAATCGACCTCACTGTACTGGATTAACCTCAAAGTCCGGATTCCAAATACGTCATTGAAATGCATAACCTACCATAAGAATTAAGGCTGAAACGTTTGGCAGTCTGCAGTGGGCGGCGTTGCCGACCATGAGGCGACTTGATAGTGGCATACTGATGTTACCCAGCGGATCATGTATGCCGATTTTACTGTAACTAGGCAGTTACACCAACCTGAGAGGTCACTCTTTGGAATAAGTAGAACAATACAGGCGTTGGGAGAGCCGTAGAAATTTCTTTTCTATTCTGGTGTCTCATTCATGAAACGCTCCCTCCGAATCGGTTGTTTCAGCAACTACACTAGCCGTAGTTAAGAATCGGTTAGATGACGCACTCCGCCACTTGCATTTTGTTTCTTGACACAACTCTCCATCCTAATTTCGGAAAATACACCGGATTTATTTTTTCTCCTATTGAAGCTATGAAAATACTCCGAATGCAGGGCAACTGAATTGAAAACGATAAGTCTCTTCTTGGAACAGTAGAAGCATTTATTTTTCATTAACGTTTTTCGATAATCCACAAGACCGCCCAACAGTGCTTGTAAAGCAGTACTTCTTAACGCTTATACAATCAATGTTCCTTGATAGTCTTTAATTGTCTATACCAGTGAAGGTTTACTCTCTCTGTACTTGTTCTCCTAAATTTGCCTGGTTCTCTCATCTCATACTGCTTGATAGGTGTCATGACTGAGGTCTTTAACAGTTTGATCTTGAAAATATCGGACAGCTTCCACTACTGATAACACGGTGACTCACATAGTGCTTGGCAAAATACTATTGTTCTAATAAATGTCTAGAGTGTGGCATTGCTTAATACAATAAATTAAACTGGGAGGAGCTTTCACATTAGTACTTGGAGTAACCTGCCACTCAAAAGATAATCATACGAAAATAGTTTTAAAAGTTAAACATGACAATCTGAGGTGCTTTTCAATTAATGGGTAATTTTTCGGGCTGATTAACTGGATTTCAAATCCCGAAGTTGCGTGCTATCTGCAGTAATGATGTCGTTCCAACTAGAGACGAAATTAGAAGCACTAAACTGCTGAGTAAAATTTTGATAAACTGCAATTTTAGCTGCTTTTGTGAAAAAGGACTTCAGTTTTAATTAAGGTACTATGCAAAAGCGATTCAAATCATTGATTTAAATGCAGTGCCAGATAATCAATTATTACTCCAATCTCCTGGAAATAATTCTTGTGCCGTTTCCGGTGATAATAATCGATGCGGAGTGACATAGTCTGACGTATGTGAAATTTGTCGGCGCAAAACAGTCTTATAATTTTAACACAACTTTGGATTTCTTCGTGAAAGGCTGCAGATTATGAAGGAAACAGTGTTGTCACACATTTGACAGAGGTACCGTCCATCATAACCCCGCCCCGTACCAACCTATACGTATTTAATGCTGTCAGTACCACCAGGATACCCAAGACGCCATCTGTTGTACAACCGAAGAAAACAGTCACACATCCCTCTAAAAAGGAGAATATGAGACAATACCAAATATATCTGACTGTTATATACTACATCGTGCCTGATTCCGAGGAGACATCCATAAACGACAAACTGCTAGACTACCAGAAATAGTGTGACTCCCTATGCGTTAACTACTAGGGATTCAGGTCAAGCTGTCCAGTGTGATGCACCACGTCCATAATCTAAGCTCCGTGCACTACGGTGAAACACGACTACTCCAAGTAACCTTTCAGTCAAGTAAAGAAGCAGAGACAGTTTTCTTGTCAGCCACTCGCCCCCGTGCCATCTCGTGCAATGTTCGTATTTTTCCGAGTGTTCCTTAGAGCGAAAGTCAGAAACGCAAAAAATCCGGACGACTTCCACGGTGTCCCAGATCTTTAGACTTCAAACAATCTAGAGGCCATAGTGCATTTCCGGGATGAATGGAGCTTCATCCGCGAAGTGCTCACACAAAAAAGTTATCGGTAATTCGATAGAAAGATGACCGCTATCACTTAACCACAGAAGTCGTGGTCCCCCAGTGATGTAAAATTGTGATCTAAAGTAATGGTAACATGATCAAGGAAATGTGGTAAAAGTTGCGCAACACACTACTATTCGATGTGCGCATAAAGACGAAGAACAGTCGATCACAAATGAATAAGTTAGCATTGAACAAGCAGGTTGCTTGTGTAACCCAGTCAACAAGTAGTCCAGGACCGGGAAACTTTCAAAACGCCTAGACAGCTGATGGAGTATCAGGTTATCAGCAACCTGTTGACACTGAGCACTCTACCCATAAACTCGAAATGGCGTTGAATCTTGCGTCAGTAGGTCAATAAGAGCAACGACTGGCAGCCGACACAACAGGTGTTGGCAAAATCTCTCACCCGAAAGCCGCATCCGCGAACACTCTTCTAATCTCCGATGCCCTCATCTATCTGCATACCAATGCACAAGGTCTTCTCAGTAAGTTAACCGAGCTTGGTGTTCATCAGGTTACCAATCCTAGGGACATGGTAACGGGAACATGATTGAACACTGATAGCAACGATGCTGAGATAACTCCAACCGGAATGACTCCTCTATGAAACGATCAACCCAGTAAGGGAGACGAACTGCTTGCGTATTGCCAATTTTGACCTGCACATTGACATTATTGGCGATTCAGAAATTCAAGTAGTCGCTTCTCTTTGGTGCCGTCTATACCCGAGATGTGATGTGTGTTTACTAGCGATAGTTTGTCGCCCACCAATATCCACCCTGAAAGTGGATCACCGACTAGCTTCTGTGGTGAAACGAGTCCTTGCACGGTCATACAGTCACGTCCTTTTGGTGAGGGACCTCAACCTGGATGCAGTCAAAGTCCCTGCTTCTGCCAGCGAGCAGTTCAAAGCTGCTTTGTAAGAAGTAATCACCCATGTACCCCTATACAACTATGTGCATTCTCCCACGCGATTCACTACGGGTGATGAATCATATGTCTTTGACATTGTGCTCCTAATATGGAACTAATTAACGATATCGTAACCCTAGTTGCACTATTTAGCCGTAGCGATCATGTAAGACTGCTCTGTGACGCAGAACACATCGGTAAAAACGGGAATTAACACATATAGTAACACTAAGAATTCCTATCCAGTCTCGACCAAGAAGCCAATTGGACCTTCCGTACTGAGCGGCTTCCCTATGTCGCTTGGAGCGGCTTTAATCACCCAGCTCACGGGGATAGTAGATAATGCGTCAAAAACCGAAGTTTTACCCGAAACAAGCGAAAATATTCCTGAACAGCCGGACTCGAACATTCAGGGCCGTAATCGATGGGCTTAGCAGGCTTATGTAGCCAATTCAAGTTTTTAGGCCTGGGATGTCCACATAACTCAAGTAAACCAAAGTGTCAAATGGGTCCGAAAAGACAAATTCCAGTTCCAACAAAACTTTGTGATGAAATGCAGTACTGATCCTGCAAATTTGCACAGACATGTCAGCCGGCGCTGGAGATTGCAGCGTGGAATTCCAGTTCCAAGTGCAGCGGATCGTCAGATGTTTTCTACACACGAGGAGGCCAATGCGGTTAGTCAACAATTCGTCCGCACTTTCCAGAGTGAATAAACATTTCGCCCGTTTTTGACACAGCTCCCAGCTCCCGGCAGCGAATAGAGTAAAAAGACTAGTACTCTTGCGTGTGCGCAGCTCTATTGTCTTGAACGATGTAGAAGCGAAGACGAAAAAGACAGCCGTCTTCAATATCACCGAACCGTTAGCTAGGTGTTTTGAACGATTTCTTGACCATGCGGAAACACTGGATTTTCACTCCTATTTACAAGAGTGTGAATCGTGCTGTGCCATGAAATTGCCGTTCAGTCACCATCCTACTAGTGTTATCAAAATAACCGTAAGATATCGTCGCAGAAGCATCCACAGTATGCCTTGAGATAAACGACATCATATTGTCGCAGCAACAAGGAATCCACCATAACCGGTCTTGTGGTACTAACTTGCTGCTAGTCATAACAAGCTGGACCGAATCAGTCCGTCAGCCTTGGATTCGGCGTCGTGCACTTGGACTTCTCAGTGGCGTTCGACCGCCTAGACCATATCATTCTCATTCACAACCTTCGAAGCTATGGTATGGTCGACCATGTGCTGAATTGGATAAGCAACTTCCTTACTCAACGCCAGCTGAATGTGCAAGTCCGCAGCTCCATTTCCGACCTATTTGTAGTCCATTGTGGTGTCCCCCAATGGTCAGCACTGCGTCGACGAGTGTTTGCCTTCATCAGTGATCTTGCCAGTGTGCTTCAACAGCCCTTCATAATCTTTGCATACGACGTCAGGATCTGGCACGCTAACAATACACAGGCATCATTATATGGCCTACATGTGTGCATTCAAAAACCATCACCAGTTCAATGAAGCGTTAGCTAGAGGTGGGAAGCACATCAGCTACTGTGCCCCAATATATTCGGGAAATTTCGGCCGTCCATCTTTCCCCGTACCAACACAAGCTATAAGCCTTGGGGGCGTACAGCGGTGAATATCTGCGTCAGCGAGGAGACCTCATTATAGTGTAACTAAGCGTGACAAACCCAAACGATGCCTGCCGCGATCTGCTGCAACTTAGCCATAGTACAAGGTTGAGGGACCATAAGCTCAAAGTAGCTACACACTTTGGGCCACTTGATTGTCGAAAATTCGTTTTATCCTTTTGTGTGTCCAGAACAGACAATGCCCTTCTTACTCACCTCGTTTTGGCTAGAATATTAACGTATTTCAAAAACGCCCTGACGACATGGTTGGCGGCATCCGGTTTCGGATTTGCCTGTCACTGTGGCCAGCCACAGGACGCCTGCGCCTACAGAGAAACCATGAGTGGCTTGCGCTGCACCACCCACAGCTGCAACCACACACCCCATATCCAGTGTAAACCCGAAGGAATAAGACCGGGAGGCATGTGGATGGGAGCCACTTTTCATCAACGGAGCCGACCCACACTCCTTCACAGGCAAACACAAGCACACTGTATTTGGGGAATCAAGCGCACACAAGGTGGCTGCTGGACCGTAGTCCGCTCCACACTGAGTGCATGGAACCACTCTTCGAGCCTAGCACGGCCACAAGCATCGTGCACCCCGTCCCCTCCAGCAACGACCAACTGTCTCCTGGAGGCAGTATGGACGAGGTAGTGGGTAATAGACAGGTAGGCACCTTGTCAACATGCACATCAAGCGCAGCCACATGGGGGATATCAAGCAACAGCCAATCACTTGAAACGATAAAATAAAATAAAATAAATCCAATAACGCATACAGACACGGTGGCATAACTCTTCGCTAAATTAGCATACGAAGTAATTTGGTTGGCAATGAATCCACGATAAGGAAAAAGAATGTCCACAAGTTACTCAAAAATGCTACAGACGCAACAAAATTACCGAAGATAAGCGCGATTAGCGTAAACAACGTGGCCAGCTAATAGAAGACTATTCAGATAGGCACAACAAACCAAATAAACTGGAATGACATACTATCCTACTTACATATCGTGATACAGCCCACTTCACTCAGAGGATGAAATAACTCAAACCGAAGTATGTGCGCAACAGTCGATTCCGTAACATAGCAATGAGGAACCTTGCACACTGTGTGTTCATATAAATGGCCTGCTAAGTCACTTAAAACCCGAGTTACTGCATTTACTTTGTCGTATTTTACTTATGTTTTCATAATCCTCACTCCGGTTATCCTACTGGACTTGGCATGCAATCGCAGTTGTGCCTGCCCCAAAGCACTGTGCAATGTATCAGCAAAAGTGAATTCTAATAGCATTTCTATTCATATTTGTGTCATGTGGTGCTAAAGCCTTATTTGGTGCGACTGTATGCTGCGAACATCAACGCCTTCCGTAGGGCACTGATAGCCAGCAGACTTGGCTCGTCAATGATTGACAGTAGATGCACAGCATTTTAGTGTCCATCACATTTTATGTGTGGGATCGCTAATGGCCTACTTTCATGATATTATGTCCGTGTGAGATCAATGTTTACTCTATGCAAATTCGGAACAAAAGGGGATGCGCCTACTCTTCAAAGGACCATACTCCAGCTACCCAGCCTAAAACTGATCAGTCCTTGATTATCGAGACATAAAATCGCTGTTGTTTGGAGGGTCATATTGAAGTACTCGTTGTGTGATTGAATTGTGACGTGCGATCTTAATATGAACCGAGATCCGCACCGAAGTGAATCTTATTAGTGGCATAATACGATACTGCATGGAACATCGTAATCACATTCGCATCCATTATTCCGTGACATTTGAGTTATGTTTTTGCTTCACATTCTGTGGAAGATGACATCAAACAACATTCTACTATGGGAGACCAAAAAAGGAGCATTAGCTGCCAAGCAATCCGCACCAGAAGTATATTTTCTCATCCCAGTTCATCTATTTCCCCTCCATTAGGTCTCATTCCAGACCTAATATATTGGTGCTTTTAAATGGCCTTTGAATGCAAAGTTCATGTTGTACCTGAGACTTGGTATACTATCCGAAAGCCATGTGAGACAGACAGTTCTTGAAGCCTGCTCTCAATCTGAACCCCAATGGGTTGACTTGCCATTGTGCCATCAGGACCCTTGTGTATGATATGTAAATTGTTTATCTACTTCGACTAAACTGCTCGTAAGCTTATACCGGTATACATGTGTTTCAGAATTGTTATAACGCTGTTAATGTCTCGAAAAATTTAGGCAGCTACTTAAGTCCCCAGCTAAAACTACCAAGGCTTGCTTATGTCTATAGAAATCGGTAACTAACCGCAAGTGCAATTAAATTTGCTGGTCTACTTGGCATTTTAAATGCGGTTTAAGATTTACCAAGGATGAATTCTCTCTGTAACCCCACTCTCTCGTTTGTTCCAACGAAAATAAGTTAAACAGTAAAGTAACAGATGACACGGACGCAGAAGCAAATCATTCTGATCGCAGTCGAAATGTACTTCAAATCATTTTGTCTGGTGTGTTATACACAGACGACAATAATCACTTTCTTCAACGTACTACCGGTACTAACCGATAACTTTGCTACGCGACTTTCCAAAGTTAGAGTGAGTACTGCGTTTTCATTTACCAAAGGTTCCCAAAAGCCAGCTTTACCCATGTTGATATGCGTTTTACGTAATGAAGACCGATCTGTAATTTCAGACCAGTTCTGAGGAATTATCTTTAACTTTCTTATGCCGCAGGGGGCACTTTTGTAGTACCCGGACATATGTCTCGTTCATTTGTATTCGTTGTCAGGCTTAAATGCTAAGTTAGCTGCTACGGATAAAAGTAGTGAACGATTCGCTTACACTAGCATTGCTTTGTGTACATTAAAATGTCAGAATTCAATAACTTGGACCTCTGACGCCCGAGCAGCTAATCGATAACAAATGGTTCGCTGACGGTACTGGAGATGGTAGAAGGATCAATGAACATTCGCTTGGAGCACTAGCAGAGCTTTGGAACGATTAGAATGGAAAAGGTCAAAAGGATCAGTTGGGTTGATAGTTGTTAGTAACCTTGGTAGCTGAGTTCTCGAATGTCTGTTAAACTCAAAGTAAGGTGGAATCCAAGCTAGTTGAAATGGATGACAACTGATGAAGATATCAGTTTGCTTGCTACGTAACATCAGTTAACAGCATAATGGGCTTTAAAATTGATGATAGGGGTCACCATATTTCACCTAACTCTATGTCCCGTATCCATACTCACTGGAAGATGGCATTCCTTCAAACACACAAGTGCAAGATGCTATGGAATATTATGTCTATGCCACCGAAGTGATGACGCAACCAATAGCCAGGTCGCAAGGCACTGTCACGTAGCTAAGACCAGATGTCACGGGCGCTTGCAGTTAAGTTAGAACCGGCGACTATTGATAATTGGTTCGCTTACGCAAGCGATTGCGTCATTTGTTAAGATCAGGTTAACAGCGGGGTCATGCTACCCAACAACCCAGCCTCCCAATTGGTTAACAACCCCTACCCCAAACTTTGTAAATAATGAACACCAGCTTATCGTCAAATGCCAACTCATGTAGCCTAGAACCCAGAGAATTTCTTTGCGAATGCCGACGGCATGAATTCCATGCCTCACTGCAAGCATTATTAAATACATTTCAGTGGTTGTACCTGGTTGGTATGCAGAATGGGTATTGTCAATTACGGCTAAGTAACCAACCCTAATCATCACATTAGACGGCGCAGTGAAGGTGAACCACGGGTACTCGTTAGGCCGCATGCGGGGCATAACTACTGGCACCTATTCCAGCTCCTCTTGCTAACGCACATTACACATTTTTGGGTACACTTCCAGAGTAACCACTAGCAACTTTTCCGCGATGTACAAAACAGCTTAACAAAGGATTTATTGGCAGTTGCGAGATCTATCGCCCTGTTTTTTATGATCAGCGG
>OX104062.1:39198775-39235176 GCA_944474145.2 Dicrocoelium dendriticum
CGACAAGAATTAATTCATTTAATTGAGTTGACGAGTATATCTGTGACTGATCCGCACATAGTAGCGGGTGTAATTACATAGCAAAACAGGCGTATACTTTTCCTAAGGCTTCTGAAGGGGTCAAAAACTTGCAAGTGCCAAACAATTTGCCAAGTAAAGATATATATGGCCTTTGGACAATAGAATTTTACTTGTTATTGTGAGTTACTGATGCCCTTCACAGCAATTTTGTTCTACCAAGACTCATTAGTAAACGTGCAAAAATATGTGGCACGCGGCCCGTATAATGTATGGGGACAGCCAAGTGGTTTTGACCCCATATTTAGACTTTCGCTTACCGGAATTTTTATAGTAAGAGCGACGTGTCGGTCTTAACGTGCTATTTTTAGTTCAGCAAAATAAGCATATTTTGGGTCTAATTCATCTGTTAGGGTCTATGGTCAAGACAGATCGGCAACTGTGGTAGTTATTCAAAAGTATTAGATACCATCCTTATGCTGAAGCTCTCCATTTTACTAAACGGTTAATCAGAGTCCGCATTAACGACGTGACTTAGACAGGAGATGGGTCTTTGCGCTGCCTGCGGTCGATGATTATCCATTGATTGATACTTACCAAAGAACTCCACTTTTCAGGGGTCTGGAATGAAACAGATTTTTCTGCTAGTATTCGTGATCAAATGGATCTACAGAGAAGCATATATGTATTAGGTGTTATTAGAAAGACTTACGTAACACCAGGCAATAAATTCCTGCTCTTACATCAAGCAGGAGCCTATTTTGTTCTTCTGGACTTGTTATGATTTGCTCAGCACTTGGTCTGGTACCATCATTTAGGTTTTTGTGAATCGCTGATAGCTCTATTTCAGCCGGTGCCGAGCTGCAATTTTTGGCTCGTAGCCAGTTCATTCGTTCCAAACCAAACGAATGAACGACCATCAGTATTTCCATCGACATATTGAAGCGAGAGAGTAAACATTGCTGAAAAATCTTGGTGGCGATTCAGAAGGAAGGGGAAGGAAGCTTATTAGCGGATGGCTTACAAATCCATCCGCATAAGTTATATGAGGAAGACGATGATAACTTTTCTCAACTGGCTTCAGGTTAAATCTGTGTGATGGCATGAACCTACAAGAACTATGAGCAGTCGTCGTGCAAATAATTTGACTAACATCTGGTATGTAGCCCCCAAATACTAATCTATATCTATCCAGGTAATCAATTTGATGCCATTGAGCAATCAGTAAATCCCTTGCAGTATCCAGATACGCATTAATTTTCCAAGCAATGCGGCAAGTTTTAGTTTCTCTTGACTACGGAGAACTCAAAAATTTAATGGGGTTTTCGGCGTTCGGTTTCAGTGTTACACGATTTAATAATCACTAATACTGTCTAGTGGTGACTAATTCTTTTTATGCAAAGTTTGGTAATTTTATCAGTAATCTACCTTTTAAGTTAAGTATTATTCGATTTGAAGTGGTATATTTACCGTTAATGATAGCGTTAATTCCCTCAAGTTTCTACTGACAGGAATGTTTCGAAATTTAGTATATGTGTTGTTCTCAACAACTTATGTTGTTTTGAATCCGGTTCATATTTTTATTTTGGAAAAGTCTAAATTTGCGTAAACCGACAACTTCTAAACTTTCTTAATAACATTAAAACAATGGAAATGTTAATTTCAAACGGTATTTAAAAACATTAGACGGCATCTGACATTGATTAGGGTACGGCTCAGGTGACTTGATTCTCTAGACATGTGTAGGATATCCGCTCGCAATAAAAACTGGTATGGACTGTTAGCGGGTTTAATGAGCTGTCATACAATGGTGCCGATAAGCTGCATTCGCGGTTTCTTTAGATTGGCAAACCCGCCGACAGGATTTCACAACTTAGTTTGCAAGACCTACTTAGTAAGTGATAGTGGAACAAATGCAACTCTTGATGGCACTCGGAAGACAATTGACTGGATTTGATAAAACAGTAAATATAATACCGAAGTTCGCAAAACCGACGGGGTTTCAAATGTGCTTGAACTGTTTACTCCTAATATATGGTTGGTAGTACTTTGAATGACGTGCAGTTGGGTATCTCTTCGTTATCTTTAGTAGGATGAACATAAGTGATATTTATTTCACTCTTACCCATAATGTGGTTCGCCTTTTTTAAACGTACAACAAAGCGATGTTGTCAGTGAGGTAAGTAGACTCTGAGACGTGGGAAGGAAACAACGCACGAATTAAACTCAGTTATTCCAAAAACCGCTCCAATGAAACACTTCTTTTAATCCACCGAGACAAATTAAATCAGTGTTAATAGCGCGGTATCAGACACAAAAGCTTTATGGTCAATTGTTTGACCGCTGGCCCAGTGGAGATGTGAGTCCACTATTACCGCGTTCCTCCAACAGCGACAAGATGTGGTTTTTCTTGCAGCATGAAAAGCGGAACAAAGGTATATCTGTTGTCTTAAGGAGCTCTGGAAACTATTTCCTTTCCGTCATTTTTTCAACTTGTACTTGTATGCAATTGTGACCACTATCTTTTACACGATTGACGCAAGTTTTATTTTCCGGAAAAGTTAGCCTGAATTGAGTTAGTCCCATTTAACTAAACGCTAGCTTTACATTGTGTAAAAGAAGTGTCATGCTTTATTGTGGACAAACTAAAGAAATCAGTGAAGAAGTGCCGGTCCAATATACCAACGCATTCTCAGAAAATGAGACCGCGCATGTTCTAAGTATTGCAATAGATGAAATGACATCCATAACTCTGAAATTACAGCGACAGAAGACACAGCTCTCTGCGTGTAGTAAATTATGTTTTCGCAACATTTCCTTCATTGGTTCTGCCTTGCCTAATTTCTCTCCAAAGACAACCGCAAGACATGTTTACTTGCTTTGCTTTTACTTCAAGCTGTAGCTTAAATAGTTATTAGATATTTCAATAAGTCCTTTAGGAGATCTGGCGGGTAACGAACAACAAAAATCCTATCTGACCGTAGTTTCAACGTTTCAATTGGCAATCGTGATTTGTTAAGCGGTGAATAAAAGCTGTTTGATATGTTGGGACCAATCACTTTAACCTAAACAGTGTAAACTGCACCAACTTTTGGATAATTCAAAACCAGACTTTCAGCAGGTCGAAGAAAAGCCTTCGCTCACGTTTAATCTATAAACGTATTTCGTTGTATTCCGTACAGACGCAGCCAACACCGTTGGGTACATTCTCATTCATTTCACATTAGGATAGCAGGTGCAATACTGTCATGTTGCAGTGGTGTCTCTTAGCGTCTACAGTTATTTTCCCGTCGGACATCAAGTGAAGTATCTTCCCACGGCCGTTTTCGAGGGCATCACCGGACAAGTAAATAGGAATTAGGTGAAACGGATTTCATTCGTCAACGCACATACTCAATTAGAGCTGTGGGCATTGCCATGTAGTATCTGTTGTCCACAGTGTGATATCAGAATCCTACATGCTACCTGTAATGAGAATTACAGAAACGCTAAGATGAATTGAAAACACGTTCTGCGGAATCGATTCTTGGGGCCACAGCAATAAAAAGCTTACATGTGCCTTTGGTCCTTCAGCAGACAAATTTTCTCATGGCAGAAAGTAACCTTGTGCGTCTACCTAGCTCCTAAATTCAAACTTGTATCCGTGGTCGCTTTGGTCAGCAATTAATTCATGGGCTATGGGTCTGGCGACTTTAATAGCATTTTATAGTGTAGTAGCCGTTAAATCATGAACCTATGAAGTTTGCTATTCGAATACGTTTATTAAAATTGACATTAAAATTAAAATTCGTATATTTACCGACAGACGGTACACGGCTCCATAAGTGGGAGCGATCATTTGAATAGTGAATAGGTTTCATGGTTTATGCGGCGTAAATCATAACAGTAAAGCAAAGTTTATTAATGGAATTTCGGATCATGATATTTTTCCTCGGATCCTAGACTCGAGCATCTAATATGTAAAATTCACCGATATTTGTATCATCATTTTATAATTTGTGGGGCTCAGGAGTAGGTAGTATAATAGAGGGAATACTAGACTGCACAGACACAGGATTTGGTATTGTAGGTAATGACATGTAGTGGGTAAGCTAGTTGTAAGCGAATATCTGCTCATATGTTTTCTATACCAGCTTCTGTCAATGTTTCTAGTGTTTGCTGTGAGTCCAAGATCTTTAACACCTTTGATATAGTGAGGAACGTCAGTAGGTAATTTTGAAATGTGACATAGCTTGCACTCCTGTGGAACTATAGGTGTCGTTTGTTCCACAGATCAATGTATCTCACTAAGAAGAAATTCGAACGGGTTTTATGACTTGAAAGGTTTGTGCGTATCAAGTAGCCGCCATTACGTGTGGGGTAGACTGCAGTGTTCCGTACTACAAACGCGGTGCTGTCTGCGTAAATTCGTTGGTTTATAATGTTGTAGAAGAGGAGGAGATGGTTCTTTAAGCGTCTCAGCCAAAGAGGATCCAGTTGGAGTTTTCGACAGCAATCATAATAAGTCAGGTTTGAGCAGCACCCATGACCAGCATGGTAAATGATGTTTGGACATTTTCCAGAGCCGTTCTGTCTTTCTTTTTCATTTGACTGTGAACGATAGTACAGTATTCCATAGTCGGCCATACTGTTGTCTTGAATGACTCAAGTAGTGCTTTAGGTGGGGAGAAAGTTCTGGTGATATAAACGTACAAATGCCCTGCTTTCGAAACCTGATAATGTACATGTTCGGAGAAATTGAAAGATTTGGAGTACCTAATTCCTAATTCCCGAACTGAATCAGACATTGGGATCACTTTTCCGGCAAGTATGATAGAGGCTTCTGGGATGCGGCATCTATACCAAGTACTTGGGATTTCACTGCGGAGAACTTCATTAATAAACGCTCACCAGCTATATTTAGTGCGGATAGGTCTTCACAGATGTTTCCCAGGCACATTTGTAGTTGGTCTGGATGAAATGAACAGACCATTTTGACGTTATCTGCGAACAGAAATGGGTGTCCATGTGTAATCTGGTCGCATAGGTTGTTTACGTAGATTAGAAAAAGTAGTGGTCCGCTCACACTTCCCTTAACGACACCGCTGGTTATTTGTTTCGGTGTAGAATATTGCTGACCCATTTTAACTATCTGAGTTCCACCCTTTAGATATGAGTCGAACCAGTTAAGCAGAGGATTTCCAATTCCATATGACTCTAGAGCAGACAGCAGTGGCTTGTGCTGCGTGCGGTCCAACGCCTTTTGCATGTCCAACAGAATTATACTAATTGCCGTTCCTCTGTTAATAATAATCGCGAGGTGATCGAGAAATTGTAGATGGTTGGTAACTCAGGAGCGATTTGAGAAAAAGCCATGCTGTGAAGGGTTGATCAGATCCAGTCTTGTAAGATATTGGACAATGTTCTTCTTGACTATTCGCTCTAGGACTTTGGAAGCAGCAGAGGTGTGATTTATTGGGCGGTAGCTTGACACTTGATTCCTCGTACCACCCGTGTGCTCAGGCATTATACTGGATTTGGGTTTGAGTAGGGATTTGAGTTGGAAAGCAGCCGGTAGTGAGTGAAATTATGAAGATGTTTTGCAACAGTAGAGCGATGTCTTTTCCTCCGAGATTTATAACAGTTGGGGACCTGGATGAGTTAATGGTTTAATGGATGCGATGGCACTTTGCACCTCTCTTAACGTCACAGGGATATTACAGTACAGTTCGGTCGTTATTTTTGGAAGTGGAGAATGAAATGGCTGTGTGTTGGCTACAAAACAGGAGGCAAAACTAGAGCTGATAACCTCCCATGTACAGGAGATGTCGCGCGTTATTGAAATATCGTCTAGAGCCAACGTTTCAATTTCCTTAATTGGTTTAGGGTGCCTTCTTTTGAGTAGTTGCATCAATGTACGTACTTTCTCAGGATTTCTGAGTGCCAGATTTTCATCTTTGATTTTGACCGTTTGCGTTGGTGTTTGTAAACGTGGTAAATTCTCGTGTATTTGTAGCAATGTTGCGAAGCTATTGCTTCTGCGATATCGCGATTTTAATTTCTTTGGTTTGGTTTTGGCTTTGTACAGAAGCTTGAGTTCGCCACTATGTTCATGAGTATTTCTCCATACAGTAGGTGCCAGTAGATCCACAACAAGGGAAATATTGTTTATAAACTCATTTGTAGCCACAGTAGGGTTGTGGGTTAGGAATGACGTACTTCAATTCATGGTACTGATAAGTTCATTAAATACGTTCCAGTCCACACAATGGAGGTTGAGAATGGGTTTCAGCATTTTACTTGGTCGTTTAGTTGAATCAGTAGTCATATCACAAAGCACCGTGTTGTGATCACAGCCAGGTAGTGGATTATCAATGAATGTATAAGTGTAAGCGATTCCCATCGTGAATACAAGGTCAAAGGTAGTGGCACTTCTGGTTGGCTCTCTAACATGCTTGGTCCAGCCATTGAGGTGAATAAATGAGATGATTTCCTCAATCTCCGCCGCGTTTCTGAGTGTATGCAACATCCAGTTAATATGTGGTAGGTTGAAATCTCCACACATAATTTTGGATTTGTATGTGGTGCCGGAAGCAGCATTGATCATATCGATTAACTTTTGGGTTTCAAATTGAGTAGTTCGAGGCGGCCGATCAATACAACCCACTAGAAGATCAATAGATGGGATCACTAGCCATAGTGCATCTTTTAAGTTAATGAACACAGGTTGATCTGCGTGAATTGCAGTCAGGTTATTTCGAAGATATATGTCACAATCACCACCATGCGGAAAAGTTTATAGCCTAAGACGTTAAGCTGAGAATCACTAACTTCTGACGTGCACAAGTTTCAGTGATAAAAATCAATATCGGGTGATCTCATAAACATAAGTGTTGTAAGTAGATCTAATTTGGGTAAAATGGAACGAATGTTAATGAAGACAGATTTGAAAGTGTTAAATTGGAATGAAAGTGGTGGGTAATGTTTGTTTCTTTGTCATTGTATCTAAGACCTGTGTGTTGTGAGGTAGCTGAGGCACACTGAGCTTTACATTGTAATGGATTGAATAAAAGTACATACTCCAGTATTTTGATTATTCTCTGATTCATAATCGCACGTGATAGGGGCTGGATTGGTGGGGGAGGAAGTAATGGTGTACGATAGCAGTATACGGGGTCGATAGACGTTGCGGATTCCACAGAGCTCTGTTGACATACCCGTTCAACTGAATGCCGTTGACTCAAATTTAGTAACCACACTGCAAACGTCGTGCACTTATCGCGTAGTTACCCCGTTATTTTGTGGGACTCAGGGTTTACTGTAATTTTTTGTTCTGGTTCCCTTGGATTTCTGTAACTTAGTTGCAGTAAAGCCTGTTAAACGTCCATAAAACTCGCATTAGTAAAACGCCTCGATTACAGTCCATTTATTTACAATCATTTATGCAACCACCAAACTGTAAGTAATAGTTGCTGTTTAGTAACTGTCACGCATGTAATAATTGCCTACTGAACCCATTACCTTTCTTGGTCTTAATACACTACTATTTCTGTAGCCAGTTACATTGGAAGTAGTCGATGCAGACTGGTGTAGACAGGATGATTTACACAATTCTTACTGTGTGACAAGTTATCCACTGTGCTTGTATATGATTGGCAGCAATTTATCAATCCGTCTGACTAACGGCTGCACCGCGAGTATGCAACGGAACGCACCGTAGTCTGTGGATTTGACAGGGGCACAGTCGAAACCAATCTATTGTCTGTCAAGAAAATGAAGAATATAGCTTGCGCCAATTCTCTAAAAGCTGTAAATTTTCGAGTGTAAACAATATCCCGGTATAACTTCGATTTGATGACTACTTGCACAATTGACCATAGGAAGCGTAGATGCCAAAGTTCGTTGCTGCAATGAAATAATTGCAGACGGCAACAGATCTGGTTATGGGTAAGTGAAGCAGTCGAAAAGCTTAACATGCATTTTGAGACTATTGACAAGCGGACACAACGGGAACACAGATACTTACTTGTACAGATGCAAGCTCAACCGAAACAGAAGCTTTTTACTACACGCCTTTGTGTGTCATGCTAGAAATATTATCATGCCGACGAGCTTATAAAGTACGCCGGCGTGGTAAAGATTAGACAATGTGAAGGATGAAATAATTGCAAAAAAACATAGACATCCGGCGGGGATCAGTGATGGAATTAGTTAAGCTTGCATGGTCATCTTGGCTGAAACGATATGTTATTAATCGCTCGCTGCACTGCCCTAAGTGACCCGTTTTATCGGCGGTAACTCTAATCTGGCATGCAGTTATAACCTAGTCTTGAACCGAGTACATTGAACTTGGTGGAAATGGTACTTACTACTACACTCCGGGAGGCGCTAAACACAGCGACTGGGCGTTGGTGTTGCTTTTGAGCTTTTTGCATTATGTTCGTGTTATGACACGCATTTCAATCTGTGAATGATGTACTCCGCAGTTAGCCACAATGGTCCAAATCATATGTGCCTCCCCAGAATATCACGAATGTTAATTGGTAACACATGCTACCACAACCCATCAACCGTTCTTATTTCCATCCGTTGATTTCAGGTAAAGGTAGCTAGAGGTAGGTCACGGAGTCAACTGTAGTTAAATTATCATGGTTTTTCTGCTTACGAGTTTGTCGCTTTAGGGTTGATTCAGCTGATGTACTGATGTTCGCCTCCGTCCGGTTCTATCGTTTATTTCCCACTGACGACTGAGGTTTGCGCCTTAACGTGAACGGTATTATTCCCCTTCTGATGCTAGGTTAATTGCCTATCTCATGACGCTTATCCATTGATCCTAAATCAGAGATAAAATTGAAAGTAGTATGTTTTACACTGGACCACTATACATAAGATGAAATACCGCAACAGAAGCATATAAGGAATATTGCGAAATCCAACTGTCAACTCCTAATTGTTGTGCGTGTTGTCACTCTCCCAGCTTAGTGATACAGCTAACCGAATTCAAAACACAACCTTGGTTATCTCTAACTGACTAATCCAAGCAGCGGTCAAACTTATTGTATATACTTGCAGGCCAACATTGACTGACTCATGCGGGCTCCGACATTTATGCTGTTAAGAAAACTGGGTAATGTTTGATTCAACGCCCAACGTAACTCAGGTCAATATCGCTTGTTCTCCCATTTAGCATTTCAACTATTCATTGACATGCACGGATTTAGCTGCACATTTGAAATTCTCCGCACGCTGTTTGCTTGATGAAACGAGTGTCGTGTACAACATTAGATATTTAAACTTTTTGCATAAGTCATTTCATAAAGCGACATCACCTTGAAATCTGTGATGGCAACCAATGCAGTCAAACTCGGCGTTGTTTATAATCTGCTCTGGATGATTATACTATATTCGTTATTGTCTAACAGTTTGATAGACAGTGTGTAACGCGACTTGTTGACTAGACAGCAATCAAACCGACATGGTACGATGGCAGCTCGATTGCATATATGACGATGTAGGGGCACATTCTGCAACGACAAATTGACAATTCAAGGTTTATTATGACTCAGCCAATTATTTTAAATGCACTACAACCACATTACAGAAGTGCTTATCTGCAACGGCCTTCACCATTTTATTCTGTCAAGGTCGCATTAACTTGTGGAAAAATAAACGTACGTTATAAGCCTGAACCACGTGACAGTTATACATACATGCAATTTGGGGCATTCTGAATCATGACAAGAAATGAAACAATGAATTAACAGTCTCGTATGGGAAAAGAAGCGGGTGTTTGAGATGTCCTGTGAGAGAGACAGTGTGAGACCATAAACTGAAGAAAGAAAACGCAGTGACCAACAGAAAAGCTTTTCGGTAGGCGTAGCATACTGTTTACGCAATGTCACACGCAAAGCAGCCTGTTTCGATTGTGTAGGATAAAGCGGATGTGCTCAGAGCCTGCGCGTCCCATGGTCTTATGCTCTTTACGGAATAAACTTCGCAATCTAAGGGGTTGAGTCAACGTCGAACTTTTTTGACCATGGATAATGTAGGGATAGGATTAACGTACTTGGTGGGAGCGCTCCACGGCTGCCACATGAGAAGAGGAAAAGCTTTCCCGCGACATTTCAGCATTCCCTACCGCATGGCCAACTTTATCTGGAGGCCCATCAGGCTGGCCTTGTGATTATGTTCCGAAGGTGGCGGCAAACATAGACTACCTCAGGTTCTGGCAGGTCCATAAAAGTTCGTTCGTAGGTGTTGATATTGAACGCTGTATGACCTTAGTATCTTCAAACTATTTTACCATGGAAGTTGAAACAATCCCCTCATGTACTTGAGTGCCCTACTGTGTGAAACTTACAGTGCAGCACGATCCTGTTGCTGCCAGGTGTGCCAAGCCTGGATTGCCTATTCCACATGCGGTCAAATGTAAGTGCCACGCACCTAAAGAAAACGGACGAGACAATCCGCGTTACCGTCACTGATCCTTGACACCTAATCTGGTTATTTCAATAGCATAAGTTCACATTCCTGGGTGACAAACTGTAGGAAGTGAGCTGGCGGTGCATAAATGCTTGCCAACAAAACGAGTCAACATTGACTTAGACCAGGGATTCTTAACCTGAGGGTACTTACCCCGAAAATGGGTAAATGGCATTTACGGGGGTAAATAGTAGTACGAGAATTGGGTCATCAATCAGTCGCAAAACAACCTTTACAACAAAATCAGCTGTATCAAAACACGCTACTAACTACCTATGCACTTTTGATTAGCCATCAGTGACCAGTCATTAGTCGCTGCAAATAAATGACGCCCCTATCGGCTCTCGCGTCTATCATGGTATTTTTGTGTCAGGCAGTCGTTCGTCAGGTCAAATTACGGAGTCGATTGCAAACTATTATTGGAGCATTGGTCAGACGATCGGATAAGGTAGCGTGCGATTGTTTACAAGTTAGAAGGGTAAAAAGAGGCCATTAGTGTTCACGACGTATGGATAAATAGTGGTGGTGGGAAGCTATCGTACAGGAATGAGTTGAAATGGAGAAATGTAACACATGAGAAGCCACTGACACCTGTTCTTGTTTGATCAGAAACCACACACGGAATAGTTATAAAATGCTTTGAATGTGTGCAGAAACACTGCCTTTGGGGTCACAACCGAGACAGAAACAGCAGACTGGACACCAGTGATCATTAGGTGTTGGGTTGATCACATTCATCCACAGCTGTTTTTGACTAGAAGCCAGAACAGGTGAGTGATTTAATTCAATAGTTTTGAGAACGATAATAATGAGTTTATCAGCAAACTTTTACGACAGTATCACGTACATTAAATCAAGAATATATATGTATATATATATATATAACACAGCCGCCTAATTTTCGGCAGAAACGATGTCTTCTGGAAAATGCGGTCCTACAGAAGAGCTTTTCTACAATGGGGCTTCACCAATCTTGTCGATAAAAATTTGGAGAAACCGCAATGTGTTTTGTGCAACAAAGTGCTCACAGCAGTGACCATGAAACCCAGCGAATTTGGAGAGCACTTCGAACGAAGTCATTTTCAGTTAGTAGGTAAGTATATTAAATTATTCGAACGGAAAGAAGTTGCGCTAATAGCTAGCGCCTGGATACATCGGACTACTTTTTCAGCCAACTGTAGCTGATCCTGAAGCTTCGTATCGCATCGCTCTTCGAATCGCAGAAAACAAGAAACCGCATGCTAGAGGCGAGGATCTCATCAATCCTTACATAATATATGCCGTAAAGCTCGTTTTTAGAGAGCAACATGCAGAAAAGAAATTATGGTATAACATCCTAGTAACACCATCCAAACGTGCGCATGGATATTTGTAACATGGTCCCCAAGGAAATAAAGTCGTCCTTTCTTTCCAATACAGTTAGATGACTTGAAGGATGTTTGTGAGCAGCGTAACGTTCGTAGAAAGTAGAAGTCACGATTAAACTCCATACAATAATCTGCCTCGACGGGGAATCGGACCTCGGTCCCACGAATTTCCGGTCCGCTGCTCTACCACTGAGCTACCGGGGGCTGACTATTAGGTGCACAATTTAATACATGACTTCTGCTTGGTGCGCGACGTATTGCCAGTGAGCTCACAGCATCTGTCCTGGTGTTGCAGATTGGCCCACTGTGTGGAGTTTAATCGTGACTTCTACTTTCTACGAACCTTAGGCTACTCACAAACATCCTTCAAGTAATCTACCATCGCCCTTTGGACATCAGAAGGACAGTTACTTCGGTCCATTGGGAAGTGACGAGTGAGTGAGCCAACCATGCGAATTTCTTCGGAGAGCTATATGCACTGAACCTCAGCTTGCAAAGAAATATGATTAATATTTTAACTGCTCAGGATAAGGTTGCCAGTTTTCTTCGCAATTTGCAGTTTTGCCAACACGGAGCTATGGTCAACGACATGTCGATGTTACCAGAACTAAAAATGGTGCCCGTTGGAAGAAGTAAAAAACGTACATTCACAGATGGTATAACTTGCCACATATCATCAATGGTGCATTCTATCAGTAAATATTTTCCTGATTTGGAAAATCGCCAAATAAATGCCCGCGTGGTAAGATCCCTTTCAGTGCATGAAGAAATGTTTCCAGTTACTGAAATCGAAGTCAAAACACAATTCCTAGGAATGCGTCAATACAGTGAATTGCAAATAGATTGCCAAAGCACCCAAATGGTAGTATTTTGGACAAAGGTAGGTGGTGAGTATCTATTGCTATCGGACGGAGCATAGAGAATATTGATCCCATTCGGAACAACTTATAGATGTGAAAGTGAATGTTTGAGAATGGTGACAATGAAAACAAAAGCAAGAAATCGAGTGAACTTGGGGCACTGCTTAGGATGTGCACTACCCGAAACTGCACTGAATATATCAGAATTTGTTAGCGCTATCAATATCAACCGTCTCATTGATATATATCTCCTCTTGATTGTATACGATGTTGCACCAAAGTAACCGTTTTCTTTTGTTGATCGAGCGTAATTCCAAATGGCTATCACTTTCCGCACTTAAAAGCAAAATACCTGATAGTTATTCGTCAGTTAGCGTTTGTTGAATATTGAATACTGAGAATAGAGAGCGAGAATATGAAGATCTGTGTTGCTCTATCGTACATGTATTGGGTACATGCGCGGAATCAAGTCACTGATTTTTGCTCCGTGGCAGTATATTGTAGCTGCACTACATAGTATCCGGGTGCGATACCGTCGTAAAACCTGTAGTCCGCAAAGTGTGGGTCAAGGAATCTCTTAAATGCCGACGTCGATTTCACCTCGACTAGCGTCTTCTGCAAATTGTTCCAATTTTCACCACTCGACGCTCGAAGCATAGAGGGTGGGCGGTGCAGTTTCAATCCGGTACCGCTAGTTTGTATCGGTGTCCGCGTGTGCTGCTTGGTGCGTGAACTGCAGCAGCGGCCTCAACAGAGGGAAGTGGCCCAGGTGCAGTATCCAGTGTGTCATTATGAGATCAACTCGAAGCCGACGATATGACAGGGTATAAAGCCCTAGCCTCCTACATCGGTCCTCGTACGACATACCCCGTAAACTGGGGATGAGCCGGGTAGCTGCATGCTTGACCCGTTCCAGTCTCTGCACCTCACATATTGTGATCGGACAATAGGCGTGTATGCCGTACTCAAGTACTGGTCTCATTATGGAAGAGAACAGACGGGTGGCAATCTCTTCAGTCGAAGTGCGTCGAAGTACCCAAAGCAGACGTAGTCCTTTTGCGTACAGTCTGTTCATGTTGTCGACAGATTTCGGATCACAGCGTGAAAGTACGCCCAGACGCTTTAGCAAACTGGTGGAATGCAGCGGGTGGCCGGCTAGGTTGTACGCACGCCCGTTACCACACCACCCCAGGCTCATAAACGAGGACCTGGCCGCGTTGACCGGTAGGTCAACATCTGCAGACCACCGGGATAGGCGGTCGTGGTCCTGCTGAAGGACGTTACAGTCGCCGGGATAAACAATAATCCTCCAAATCTTCAGGACGTCTGCAAATAAAGCGCAGGGTGCTCGATGAAGTTGAGGTATTTCGTTGATGTGGATCAGAAACAAAATGGGCCCTAGTATTGTAGCTTTGTGTATGCTGCAAGTGGACGGGTACCATTCCGTTAGATTGTCATCCATGTGAACCCTCCATCTTCTCCCCATAAAGAAGTCACTGATCCACTGGTGCAGTGCGTCACCAACACCACACATTCTCAACCTATGGAGCAGGACCTCATGGTTCACTTTATCAAAAGCATTACTGAAATAAATATAGATAACCTCCACTAACTTCCCCCGATTCAATGCATACAGCCATTCCACCGCGTCAACAGCAGGTTGGTGATGTACGAGTGGGCCTACATGAAGCCGTGCTGTGTCGGCGTTAGATCTTTCGATACCATCAGCTAGAGAAGACTGTTTTTCGCAGTCTTTTCGAACACCTTCGCCAAAACTGAGGTGAGACCAATCGGCCGGTAACTGACCACATTGCGTGGGTTACCGCTTTTTGGAATCGGCTTCACTATCGAGCATTTCCAGTCACTGGGCAATGCGTCCTTTGGACGGCGATCTATGGAACAGATCTCTCACGGCAAGCGAGAAGGACTTTAAGCTTAGCGGGTGAAGTTCGTCGGGTCCGGCAGGTTTCGTGCCGTCAAGACTGGCGAATAAACTGCGGACATCTTCTACACCGTAATCAAGCAAAACGAGTTCAGTAGGGGCTGCACACGTCTAGCCTGGCATAGGCGCATTCCCACCGGCAAATACGGAAGCGAAGTGCTCCGCCAATGCGGACGCGCTTTCAGTGCTGGAGATTAGAGGCTGTCCGTCAATGCTCTCAAACCCAGGTAGGTCACTTACGGGCCTCAGACGCCGCTTCATGTAAGCCAATACCTTCTTGTGGGCCTTCTTCGTTGAGGTTGCAAGCTTTTCTTCGAACTACCTACGCTTTCGCGCTTTTGCGCTGGTGCATAGATTCCGTTGCCTTTTGTAAACATCATAGTCGTCGGCAGAGCCACACACGATGAATTCATTCCACAATACTCGTCTCTACTAGTTCAGATAATATAGTACTTGCAGGGGATATGGCCGCACAAGTTGGGCATCTGAGCTCTGCGGAAGTTCAGCTGGGTGGTATTTATGCGTTTAACACCGAACGGACTGACAACGGCGAGCGACTTTTGCAACTGTTTGCGAAACACTAGTTGTTTCTTAGTAACACTGTTTTCAGACACAGTGGGCGTTAAAGTGTTACTTGGCGTCCTCTTGTAGCTGGTCAGGGATTGACCCAAATTGACCATATTGCCATAAGTTACAGGTAGCGTGGTTCCATCCTATATTACCGCTCGTATTGGAATACCTGCGTCAACTCTGATCATGCCTTGGTACGCTGTTGCTTCCATGAACTTTACCGGGAGGCCCACCAAGCGTCTCCTCCAAGTGACAACTGAAAAATTGTCCTAGCCCTCTGTCAGGAAGGCCTATCCAGATGCACCGCATACCCAACATTCACTGTCTTGTTCTAATGACTTTGATCTTCAGTGGAATAGGATCTCTGCCACCATGCATGACGCAGGTGCATCTGCTTGTGGCACTATCAATCGTCACCGCACCAGTCACTGGATATCCGTGAGGTCGGTGAACCTGTTGGAATCCAGACTCCCGACTGACTTTGAACGCAATGTGACCAGACGGGCTTTTAGGCACAAACTAAAGCGGAGCCTACGTGCTAACAAGGAAGCCTGCTGGACAAATCGGACCCAAGAAATGGAGGAGGCAGGAGCAGTATGCGATTACCGCAAGCTCTTACCAGCTGATCCGCACCACTGGTCCGGGGAAACCAGGCGACTGTGAGACAATCAGAGACAACGCGGGTGCGCTGATACACAATAAGGAGTGCCGTATGACCCGTTGGGCGGAACAATTTCAAGATCAGTTCAGCTGGTCCCCTGTTCCCGGACCTCTTCCTACTCAGGTGATGCAGGACGAGCCATGGACCGTTAGTTTAGAGCCTTTGTCAAAAGCCGAGGTCCGAAACACCATCACAGCCCTCAATCGTTTTCATGCCGCTGGACCGGATTCCCTTCCACCTGCACCATTTAAGGATGGAGAAGAGGACCTCCGCAAAGCGCTGAGCTCGCTATCTAAGCGTACCTAGAAGAAAGAGAGTATCCCGGATAATTGGGGTCTACCGATTATAGTGGCAATATACAAGAAGGGCAGTCCCACAGACTGTTCCGACTACAGGGGTATTATTCTAATGCCAGTTGTGCAAAACTTACTGGCCTGGATCCTCATTCGTATCCTCACTGTGGAACGGGAATCTAGGATTGGGAAAGAGCAGGCAGGTTTCCACCCAGGACGTGGCTGTATAGACCATATATTCACTTTGCAGCAAGTGCTAGAGGAGTGCCACTCATATGGCACATAGGTGTGTTCCTCAATTGCAAGATTGCGTTCGATTCAGTCGATCGATCGGTTCTGTTCGAAATACTTGCGCGGAAAGGTGTTCCCACGAAATATATGAACATCCTTCGTGCTCTATACTCGAACACTACAGGCCGTGTCAGGGTCTACGTTGGCCTTTCGGATAGCTTCCCGAACACAAGTGGTGTTCGTCAGGGTTGTCTGATTTCCCAACTTTGTTCAATTCCGTCCTAAATGCTGTCATGAAGTGTTCCCTTGCGGAATCTCACGATGTAGGCGTTAAGGTCCTGCCTGGTGAAAGATTAGTTGATCTAGATTATGCGGACTATATCGTCTTGCTTTTCCACGATGTTGCGGCGGCACAATCCACCCTGAATAACCTGTCCAGAGTGGTCCAATTATTTGGTATGCGCTGTACCCTATCAAAGTGCAAAGTCTTGCTGCAGGACCACCAGCCAACCAGCCACTTGCTGATCCCTTGACGCTTGCTAACGAGGAACTCGAAGTGGTTGATCATTTCACTTATCTTAGCAGCTGCATCAGCAACAATGGGCGCATAGAAACTGACATCAGCTCACGCATTGCAATAGCCAGAGCTGCCTTCTTTTGGCGACAGAAGGGAGTTTCCCTTCGTCTGAAAGGCAGCGTACACAAAGCTACATTGAGGACCGTACTGCTCTATGGGAGTGAGACTTGGCCCCTTTAGTATGAAGATCTGAGGCACCTTCAAGTCTTTGATCATCGTTGTCTGCGAGGCATTGCTAGGGTCGGATGGTACCAGCATGTCGGCAACGATGATGTGCGTAGGCGAGTGCTAGGTAGTGATAATCATGTTAGCTCCTTAGAACAACCCATTGCACTGAATAAGTTTTGTTGGCTTGGGCACGTGCTACATATGCCTGGTCACCGCTTACCTTGAAGGGCCTTGTTTAGTCTGCCAGATGTAGGGTGGCGCAAGGCTCGAGGTGGACAGAAATTGACTTGTCAGTGGGAAATGGAGTCACTGACGACCAAACTGGGTGCTGCTGGTCCGTCTCGCCTTCCGGGCTGGAGTCCACCTGACTCACCTTGTGCTTGGCTCGAGACTTTACAGACATGACTCGCAGTAGACACCAGTGGCGCGTCAGCTGCCGTCTCTTAATTGGATTGCCTGTTTAAAGTGTGTTTGGTGCTGAGTTATCTGTGGGGTAATGGCTGATTATGACGCGTGGCAGTGAAAGCCGCAAGGAAGCTGTCTTGCCGATGCCGTCTTATCTTTGTACGATAGCCAGCTGTTTGTGACGGTATATTGTCTACTGAAGGTGTAGGCAGCTTGACCCTGAATGTTTCCTTGAGCGTTAAGGTTTCCAGTTAAGTCCCCCTTCTCTCCTTCTTATTATTCTTTATTTCATAGGTCATCATGATTGCTTGGCAGCGAAGCATCAATTCAAATGGTTGATGTACTGCTGTTGTTGATTGATTATTGAGTGTCCCCGTCCAACCAATTGACCATACTATCTTTCGAACCAATGTGAGTTCACTGGTCCAGATTTCCGATAGTGTAAGTGTACGAAGCGAGCACACAACAACTGTACACCCATTCTGATAACAGACCAACAGGTTTTAACAGATGGAACCTCCGGCAGCGACCAGTCTACTTCACCATCGGCTCGATTGGGACCATCGAATTCCGTCTTCCAATAATTGTAGGATGGCTCCGGCGGACGCGGCAGCTCTAGACTTGCTAACGCCACCGAGTGGTCATTAGCTGCCAGAGGCTCCAGGATCTGAATTTCATGCACACGTTGTTCCAAACTCGTTAGTATTAGATTTAGGCATGATGGAGCGGAATGCGGTTTGACGCGCGTCGGTTGGCAGGCATGTGCTGCCCCAGTTTCAATCACCATCTCCGCAAACTGCGCTTCGATTTCAAAAAGCCCGGGGAGAATTTGAACCTCAGGCCACTGTATTCGAGGGAAGTTAAAATCACCAATAAGCAGGAAGCGGCGTCAAAACATGTAGTTTCTGACATAGGGCAACCAGTCCAGGCATCGACATCGCGGTCTGCGATAAGCCGCACCCACAAACAGTTCACCCTGTCTCAGGCGGATCGTGTACAAAAATTGTTCGCACAGGCCATGTTCGCTGCGATAGTTGTGTACCTGTCTTCCACACAGCGAGGACCGAATATATAACAGCACGCCGCCTCGTTCATTAGATAATCTGTCGCACCGGAAGCAGGTACGGCCACTGATCTGCGCTTCCTGCATAGTGCCCATAGGATTTAACTAGGCTTCGACAAATATCTTGGAACACATTTGGAACCGATCGACCGATGGTCCTGATAAAGGTTTTGTGTCAAAAGGGAAACATTGTGTATCACCAAAAATATATTAACTTCTCGTCTGCCAAGTTTTCTGAAACAGGTTTCGACCAGTTTTAGTACATCCGGATGACGAGATGCAACGAAATGAAATACCTCGTCACGTTTATTCATTAAACTACAAACACTTACGAAGCTTACGCGCAGGCGCGATAAGAACCCATGGACGTGCATGAAGCGTTGTCGAGCTATTGATCCGGGTTCGGCGGACTCGGCGAACTACTGGAAAATTTAATAATAATAATAATAATAATTTATATGCTCGGTTTTCGAAGCATGCCCTGTTCGGTACGCTTATATTGTTACAATTGTTTCGTATAGTATACTAACATATTCCAAATGTCAGACAGAAATAAAAGGGTTTTATCCGCTACGGTTTTGCAATTCAAAGCCTGGTTGGGCACGGAATATATCATGGCCTCCTGACGGAGATCTCCTTGTACGGACGGAACCAAGTTTTCATTTCCTTGCGCAAAGGATAAGAAGCAACTTTGATGATAGGAAAAGAGTAAAGTTGAAATCACCTTATTTAAACAAAGCGTGTGATGTAGGTAAATCATTTACTATACATTGTGGCGTTCTAAAAGCTTGGTGACAGTCGGGGGTATTTATTTACTTTTATTTCAGCTACTGTATATATGGGACGAGACCGAGAGAATGGGAGATTTATCTGTTGTGGGTGAGGTGAACAGGGCTGGCACTTGTCAACTGGTGCAGGTATTTTGATCTAACTGTACGCTAGGCGTAAGAGAGTAGGAAGAAAAGTGAGAGAAATTTTTGAAATAGTGATGAAGATGTTGAAACAGTATCGGTTAGCTTCACCGTGATCCTTGACATGTTTACACCAGAGTAACATGGGACGAGTAAGAGAAGAACGAAGGGTAAATGCGAATGAAGAAAGATAGGTCCTGCCAGGGTATACTTCTCAATGAACAATGAACAATGAATTTATACGGGTTAAGAAGCGTTGCTTTACAAGCCCCGTTGGATAGTTGGTGGGGATATCAACATAACAATTATGATGAAGAGGATAGTAAAATAGTTAATACTTTAAATACGAAAATAAGGACTTATCGTTTGCTTCGCTGCAGTCATGCGATCCACTTAGATTCACAACACCCACAGTTAACAACAAATAATTCCAGGGTAAACTCCAGGTCTGTAAGTTAGACGCGGTTGAGTAAGTAAAATATGAAGGAGTGGAGATGGAAATGGTTATCTCAATCCTAGTTCACAATTCCTCTGCAGTCCACAATTTTTGGTGTGCCTGTGTTATGCTTTCCCTAATAAAGAAGGAAAGTGGGTCGGATGAAGAAGGGTGAAGGGAGTTCTGGCAACAATATATCATTTTTCCAATACACCTCTTCAGGGGGGCTTGATCAAGTGAATGCAATGTACGTAGCACATTTCATGTATATTTGTCATCAACGCACTTACGTCTCGGCGCCCTCTTCAACTAACACATTTTCATCGCAGTTTTGTTGCAACATTATTTTTCCGTATTGCACCGTCAGGCAATTCGAACCTGTGGTTGAAACAGCGGTTGTGAGTTGCATGCTCTCATTTCAATAGGGAGGCCGTCCCAGATCTCAGTGTACCTGTTTAGGAAGCATTTTCTCCGAAGCCAAGTTCTCGTTTTGAACACTGGGTGTTTGTTCTTGGTATTTCTAATTGTGTAACTAGATTCGTTGAAGTGAATATTGATATTTGGCGTGTAAACGGGTTTATGGATCAAATCAAATAGGAATGTTACTCCAAGCTTCATGCGTCTTAGCCACGGTGGCTCCAGTTGTAGTACTTACAACGTTCAGCGTAGTTCAGTTTAGACGAAGAGTTAAACTGAAACTTTTGCATGATCTCTGCAGGTATTTTAGGCACATGCGGTCACCTTTCCTACTGCTTGTAAAGATAATCGAACAATACTCTAATACAGGGGGAACACAGACCTTAAACAAGTGCCGTTTAGGTTCACGCATCGAAAATGATTTTAGGCAATTTTTGCGCTTCTTCGTGATCTGACGGTTATGAATTCAACTTGTTTACCAAAATTCAAAGTGTTAAAGTACCGGATGCCCAGATCTCGTTTACCACCAAGCTAAAGTGCATTCGACGAAAGTTCGCACTTGGATGTTAACACTGCATTTGTCCGCTGAGAAAGACATTTGCCAGTCAGTGCACCACGGTTCTAAGGCCAGTAGGTCTATGCGAACGTTTTCAAGGGTGTCACTCAAACACCGAATATGTATAATATTTTTATGTCCTCCGGCAAGATACAGAGTGTCACGAAGGTTATTATTGCAGTTAGATCATTGATATACATTAGGAAGAGTAAGGGACCCAACATAATTCCATGAATCGCACCACCTTTGATGTTCTGTGGTGAAGACTTAGTATGTCCTATTTGTACCTGCTGCGTACGATCAGATAGATAAGATTTGAACCATGAGTGCAAGGGATCAGTGGTCCCGAATTAGTTATCTACACCAAGCGGTTGTTGTGCGGTACTCTGTCAAAGGCCATCCGCATATCAATAAAGAGAATGATGGCTGCTTTTCCACTGTCAGTGGAGTTTGTCAGATGGTTTAAAAAAGATAGCTGACAACTCTTACATGAGCGTCTTTACAAAAACTCATGTTGGATTGGGTTTATTAAATTCAATACAAGCAAGTGCATAACATTTTCTCTTTCACCTTTCGTTCCGTTATTCTGAAAATAATCATAATAATTTTTATGTCGAGTTTTGAACCATTCTTATGTCTAGGTTCTCTGATAGAGAGTTTCTATTGTTTTGGGAATATACCCGAATTCATAGATAGGGTAAACACGTTTAGAAGCAAGAACGGTATATCCCGGTCACCAAACTTTATTAGAGAAGTTGGTAGAGCATCAGGTCCAGGATGGAACGAAGACCGTAGCCGATCAACGTGAGCCTGAATAAAACCGTAATCGAAATGCACTGTGCTAAGTTTGCCAACATCAGTAGGAGCGCTAATCGTAAATGTGTGCTTGATGTAGTAAACAAAGTGGAAAATGTTCATTCATGATGTTACTTAATATGGTGGGTCACTGGTCATGGAACTGTCAGATAGTACGATGCATGATACCGAATTAGTTTGACTGTCCTTTCTGGCCTTCAGCAGCTTGACCAGGACTTTAGATTTATTGTCATATATCAGTGCTCG
The DNA here is from genome assembly GCA_944474145.2 of Dicrocoelium dendriticum. Taxonomy (NCBI): domain Eukaryota; kingdom Metazoa; phylum Platyhelminthes; class Trematoda; order Plagiorchiida; family Dicrocoeliidae; genus Dicrocoelium; species Dicrocoelium dendriticum. Next base: position 39,220,774 of record OX104062.1, read on the forward strand.
CTTTTTCTCTATTGGAGGTCTTGCAGCATGAATTGACCGCAACTGGTCCAAAAGCTTATGCTGTCTGCTAAGTAAAGAGAATTAGCGAATCTGTCCAATTTTTGAGCGAATTACCTTCAGCTTACGCAGTAGACTTGCTTCGCGCATAGTTTTCATGAAAACCTTCTTATAGGATCGCAGTACGACTGGAGTAAGGCTATGAAGACAGGGTTGGATATGTGCGTAAGTTTCGTCTGCGGCATCCTGTGGATCTCTGGTGAGAAAGCAGAGATCCCAGTTCATTTTTTGCAGCAGTATAGCAAATGTGTCCCAGTTTACATTTCTAAAGCCCGCGAAGCGCTATAATACTTGTTTTGTGTTACAAAGTGGAGTGGGATGGAGTGTCGAGAAACTGAGTTACACGACTCTAAGATCACTGCCCGGGAAACGAGATAATACATTGACAGACGTGGGGTGTGAGATCTAACCTATTGTTTCCGCTGGTAAGTTTATGAACAATCTGAGCTCATCTTTGGGCCTGGACTTCGCAGACGAAACTCAATAGCTTTGGTGGGGTTGTATACTCTGACAATGAAATCATTGGTAAATTCTAGTCATCTCCGATTTTATTTTGACTGAAGGGTAGCTCAGAAGCAAATTCGAAAGCAGAAGTGAGGTCTCCTGAAACTAACGCGTCATAACGTGGTGGTTTGTAAATACATCCAAACAAAATTTGAGAACGATTCATTTCAATAGAGATCCACACGGATTCATTTGCGATATTGAGTTTTCGGTCTGCTATTAATTGGGTACGGGGTTGGTCTTATGCATAAATCGCGCACCTGCCTCCCTTACCAACTTGTCGGCTGTTCATGTATGATGACTTGCCTACTAATCGGTAGAAGTCATTTGGAGTGTGGAGGTTATGCCAGGTTTCAGTTATGCGTAGCAAATCAGGAGTTGAGAGAGTAAGCAGATATCGCATGGTATATATTTTATTAGAGAGCGCGCATTGATAAGAAGCAACTTGACAGCGCCTTGCTGGTGTGGCAGCGTTAGGACTTCATTGATAAATAGTGGTATGACACTGCTGCTGCATGTATCGGTATCCATGGTGGGGATAGTAGTGTTGGTGGAAACCTCAGGGGACTGAGGCCGAAGTAAGACTGGCATAATTGTGCTGGATTTAAAAGCTAGTTGAAAAAGAGATACCCCACTGGACTGGCAAGACTCGGCACTAGGATTGGCGGCGGTACGTTCCAGCCGGGTTACACATGTTGGTCGCCGGTAAAGCTAAGTGAAGCCGTGGGTGTTACATAGGGTTCCAACAAGTCTTCAGGTTGTGCCATATTGTTTTCTGTTGATGTTATGGTTAGATCATTAAATGGTATGAGCGATCTCAGCGTCTAATATTGGCAGTGCAACGATTTATTATCGGAAGAATTTGATAAACTGAGAAACAGTGGGCCGGAGTGCTCCGCTGACGATGGTTGGAGTCTTACACCTGCGAGTTAGGTTCCCTCGGAGTGTTGGCAGAATATCGGCTATTTTGTACACATTAGGTATATTTAAAGCTAGGACTTTCATTAGGCCGGCATTCCTCCAGAAAGTACTTGTTTCCTTGTTTGGCATCGGTTTGACAATTCCTGATTCTGGGATCAGGCTATAGACGGCTTATTACTTTCATTTGGCTTAGATAGTTCAGTGCTTAGCTCGCTAACGTGAGTGCCAACTTTGAGCGTATCTTTATTTAAGACTACCACATCTTCTGACTTGCTTACGCAGCGAATCTCCTCCGCGGCGTTATTCGAATCCGGTACGTTAGTGTCATCGAGGTCAACATTATGGGGGTAAACTTCAGTACAAACATCAGTTTTTAAAGACGACTGTTCAGAATTTGTGCTCACATGATTTGCTGAAATAGTTCTATTTTTCAGGACCTCCCTTTCCAGTGGAGTCCTATCTGCTCTAATCAATGTAGACTTAAATTTTGTTCTTCTTATAATTATTATTAGTGATATGGATTTTAAGGACTCGCTAGCGCGGCAAAAGAGAAGGGTTTAGATTTTTGTTGTCTTTTAAGTAGCAATTTCATCCATAAGTTGTGGTTGCCCGTGAACGGAGGTCAATTCGAGTCATCCTCCATTAACCCACTGATCCGGTTCAACTTGCATTTACACGAATGCACAAGGTGTCCTACGCAAACTCCCGGAACTCCGATCGCGACTTCTGTCAATGCCAGCGGACCTAATAGCCATAACAGCAACATGGCAGTCCGGCGACATCACCGACAGTGAAATCTAACCTTTTCACATCTCCGTCCTCCGCTCCGATCGCGCGGCTCTAGGTGGTGGTGCCGCACTGTACTTCGGCACCTCCCTCTGTTGCGCCATCGTGTCAGACTCTGCTCTGCAGCTTCCTGACACCATGTGGTGCGAAGTCGTACTAACGGCCAAACACTCCTGCTGTCTTGGTATCATGTATCACCTCCCTAACTACTCCTCCGAGAATGACGCAAAACTGTTTTACGATATCCAATTCGTTCTATCCATCAGATACATACACCATCTTATCAAAGGAGATTTCAATCTACCAGGTCTATTTCGCACCGTTCCGACGACTAGCTCCTTTGTGTCAAGCCTCCTTGAGCTTCTGCACACGTCCCTGTTGTACAACCATAATTAAAAGCTAACCAGATTCCGAACCAACAACCAAACATCTCTGCTGGATCTCATCCTCACCAACGAAGAACTGATGGTTGAGCACGTCAAATATGATGTCCCTTTGATACTCAGCGATTACTACGTACGACTTTGCATGCTTTGCCGTAAAGTCTGTCGGCAAGCTGACGTACATGAAACGCTAGACTGTTAACGAAAAGTTAAGAACTCTCATTTCCGCAAACAATTGGCTACCGGAATCTCACTTGAGCGCCGACAACGCGTGGTCAACATTCTGCACTTCTACGCAAACTGTGCTCCTTAACCACGACCTGCAAGCAGCTTTCCGTAAGCATGCAACGTTTTACGCATGTCCGAAGTCGGACAAGGAACCGGAGTGTACACAGGGATACGGCATGGAGAACATATCTTTTCTGTCCAACAGCTATTTACTGGGAAGCTTACCGACTTCTCCGTAACCACTGCGTACATCTTATACGCGAACAGAAAAGTGAGTTGCAGCGTCAGCTTGTGCGCAGATTTTCCGCTAAACCCTATGCCCTGTATAGTCACGTCAACCGCCTTCGGCAAGTTAAACACGGTGTTATTGCGCTGACAACACCAACAAGGCTCACAAATTCAGCGAATGAGGCTGCAGAATTCCTTTGCCAAAATTATGCATCTGCTTTTTCGGTGCCATCAGTCTACAAGATGACGCAGCGTGCTCCGGTCTCAGCTTCAACATCATGACAAGTGTTCAGTTAAATCTGTAGAAGGTCCTGGCAAAGCTTAAAATCTTGCGTCTAACAGCCTACCCAGGAGCAGACGGTTTACATTCAGGGCTCTTGCGAAAGTGCGCGGCAGCACTAACTTTACCTGTAGCGAAGATGTTCACCCGTACATTGTCGAATGGTGAAGTACTGGATGATTGAAAATCCAGCACAACTACGCCAATCTAAAATGGCTGCACGCGTAAGTACCCCGTCAAATACCGACCGAAAACAATCTATTCTACGATTTGCAAAATGATACAATCGAACATCCCTGATCATTTAATGGACCATCTTGAGGCTTAGAAGCTGCTTTCCGACTGCCAGCACGGCTTCCGACAACAACGGTCATGCCTGAGTAACCTTCTACCCGCACGGGATGGCTGGACGACTGCGGCTGACATCGGCTTGGAAAAGTAAGTCATCTTCGTAGATTACTCCAAGGCTTTCGACAATGACAATCATGCAATCCTAATGCATAAGTTGTCCTTCTATGGTATATCGGGGAATTCAATTGACTGGATCCGGAACTACCTCCACCACAGTACCGTCCAAGTACGCGTCGATCGAGTGCTGTTCTCCCTTATCCAGGTGACATATGAAGTTCCACTGGGGCAGTTCTTGGGCCGGAATTCTTCTAATCCTTCATCGATGATGTCACAACATAAGTCGATGCTGCTCTACGCCGACGAGGAGAAGCTGTAGCTCAAAATCAATGCTCCAGATGTTACCCGCGCAATTCAGAGGGACCTCAACTGTCTGCGCCAGTGGTCTTTGGAAAATAACCTCCCTTCTAACTCTTCGAAAAATCGTGTCCTCTCCACCCGCCCTTTCGGTTCTCCAATATAGTTCCTGGAAGAATCTGCTCTCCGGGTCTCGTCAGCTAAAAGAAATTTGGCTATCATCACTCAAACTAAACTTTCAGTATCTGCTTGCTGTCGAAACTCAGTCTTTGCTGCTAACCGCATGTTGGGACTGTTGAAACCCGCCTTCGACCAAATCTAGCCGCGAAATTTCCACCTCCTCCTAAATGCCTTCCTATGCCCTCACATGGAGTTCGCTATCCAGGCTTAGAGCTCCTGGTTGCTCAAAGAACAGCGTATGCTTGAAGCTCCACAATGTTGTGCGACAAAATTAGTACGGGTCTCAGACACTTGGATTATCCACAACGGCTCCTTCGCCTTGGTCTCTTTTCCATGAAATGCCGACGGCTTCAAGGCGATGATCCTCGTATTTGCAATCCTATCTAACCCTGGACACTCCTGTCGCCACTCACTGAAACTACACTACCCATGCTCCCATCTTCGTAGTCACCCACTCCGGCTCACACATCAGCACAGCCGGGTGAACTGCAGGTGACTATTCTTCGCTCTGCGAGTCTGCCGACGGTGGAACGCTCTGCCTGCCCACGTAATCTCGGCATCTTCTGTGGGTGACTTCAAGACTCGCTTGGACCGTCATCTTGCCGACCTGCATCGTGATTTCCCTTGAGACAACTATCTGCAGTTTGGAATACCATACTTCAGACATTCCCCAGTCATCTCCATGCTACTTCTGGCCAGGCGCAACTGCTTGCTCCTCTACATCCAACACTCCCGATTTGCATGTTGTTGGAGACATATTTCCGTTATGCTACTCTTTTTCTTTCCCTAGCTTTATCAGAGGGCGTGGTGAGGTGTCACACTTGAAGCCTGTGTACATTCTGCTCAAATGCCACATAGTCTAGACGAAGATACGACTAACACACAAATCCAACCCGCTATAACGTTGCTTGGCTTTTCTATATGACCTATTTCTTTACAACTTATGAGCCATGTAAAGCTCCAGCTTGTTTCCCCGTGAAATGCAGTGTCCAGTGTTCTACTGAACAGACTGAGTGGGCATCATAAACCTAATTACCTAAAGCTTATGTAAAGTAAATCGTTACACAAAGCAATGTGAACAGGATCGTCGTGAAGAGTAGACACTTATGATTTCCTGATGTCCTGTATAAACCTGCAGCTCAGTTTGTGTTTCGAATGCAACAGATTGTCATTCTGCTAGCTTGGGGTACAGAACTTCCATTAAGCGAACGGAAAAGTGATTTCTATTCAACGGAGCGAACGGACTATTAATGTCAATCAGTGCGACAGCTTTGGGGTGATAATTTTCACTAGATTGACATAAAGATAAGCAACAGGTAAGCGCGGTAACTTGTTCCATTTTTATCAGATTCAAACTTATGCCCAGAGAAGCGGGATTTTACAAGAAACATGAAATACCCTTATGACCCATGTAGTTGTAGTGGATATAAGGCAGTTTCAACATTTCCTGTCTATTGTCAATTAAAAACTATAAGCTTCGGCGTGCATAGCTAATATCTGAGAGTACCGAGTGTAGCAACATTATTCCGAACGACAGAAGTATTCCAACAACAGGCAAAGTACCGTCATTCGGTAAAATCCACAGAAGCTTTGTACCCGCTTTCCTTTTGGTAGCTGGTGCCGGAATGCATTAAATGTCTCTTGGGCAAAGGGATTAGTGTAAAGTTGTTGCTCAAATGTAATGTCCTCTAGAGAAACTACAGTTGTGACGCATGTAAGTAACACTCGTGCACACTGGCGAATATTTGAACAGCATTTGCGTTCCCTTGCACCAAAGTATGTGTTTAGTTAGTAACTTAGCTGCCTTCCGACAAGTTACCTTGAAATACCCTAAAACCCGACTGTAAATGTTCTTTGACTTCACTAAAGGCGGTTGGCTTAAGGAATCAAAGCCACAGTTGCAGGAAAGTGGAGTAAGGCGCATTGCCACAGTGAAAATATTTTCTTGTTTGTGCAGCTTGGAAATATAAGTTACATAAATGAGACAAAAGCTATGACCGCCTTTTCGGGAAATGGTATTAAACCTTCACTAATCTAGACGATGCTGTCAACTACTAGTTTAGGAGTTTTGGTTCAAGATATTATGTGTGCTTTAATTGATCAATCCAATGAACGTTCTCTTCCAAGCATAGTTTAATATGGTGCGGTTCCTCTCCCTATTCTGGTTCCATCATAATCCCAAAAAGAAACGCAAGCAGTACGTAATAATTGAACAACTATTCTCAAATAATTCGTCATGCTTACTAAAGATATATACGATGCGAAAGTGCAGTTCAGGTACATATATTAGTTTGGATAACATTAAACAGTAATCATATCAATCTTCAAATGGTTAACTCAGCGGAGGCAGGTGGCGCCGTTGAGCGAAATCCGCATAGTATCGGTTAGTTTCTGGTCAAGTTAGTTGCGCTGCGTTGAACCAACTCGTTGTCATGCTGCGGAGGGCATTCAGGTGATTCGATCAACCCATCTTTCCGCTATTGCTTAACGCGTACATGCGGCCCTATGTGGAATACGCTATCGAGGCCTAGCAGCCCTCTCACATGTGAGATCTTACAGCGCTGGAGAATCCACAGCGAAGAGCTAAGCCAAAGGGTTGTTCCACCTTCCTCAACAACAGGCCGCGAACCTAAAGCTTATGCATCGCTCAGTATCGGCGTCTACACAGCGACCTAATGATAGCCTACAGGATTTTGAGCACTTCCAACCACGTCCATCGCCATCTACCGTAGCTCAATAACAGCACGAACTGGCGCTGCCACCAGTTCAAGTTGGCCAAGCAATGCATTAGGCTAGAATTTCTGCGAAACGTAAACTCTCTTCTCGTCAGCCGGCCTTAGAAGTTCCCATTAACTCACTTTGTTTCCGCTCCCATTTTATTTGTTTAACAAACGCCTTGTCCGAACCCACCTACATTGTGAGACATAGCCCGTGTGTCTCATCAGACAAAATAATCTGACGAAAGTCGGATAACCAGTATTAACCTACATAATCGAGTTTGGCTCTTTTATGCATTCCTGTGCGTGAACACTGGGATGAGTCCAACAAAAAGCTTTTCATTCTACCACTGCCTTTTACCATATTTTGCTTCTCACTCTTGACATCCTACTGGATTCGTTAAGCTTTTGTCTATTTTACCAGTAATACACCGTTTTTCACTGCGCTTCTGAATGCCTAAATTTCTTTATCTCTCCCAATCGAATGCATATCGCTTTAGCGGTAGCAAGCAGCTGTGTCCTTGATCGGCGGTTTGGTTGCGAAAGCATAACATTTGTCAGTTAGATGCTCAGTACAGGTCGGATAACTATACCTGTCCTCAGCCAATTGAATCCATAACGCTCTCAGCTTCCTCTTTGAGGAAGTCATGTTTCCTCACAGATAATTCAAGTTGATCTATAAGGCTTTCAAATTGAATCCGACGGGCGCAAACACATCGAACAGTTACCTGCTGTTTGTTGGGTTGCCAATCTCAAATATGCAGATATTATAACAGATGAGCACACAGAGTGGGATGATATTGTTTGATTTGGATTTGGTCGCTCAGCTGACCGTAGCGTGGTTCAGGGGCTTAAGCTGCTGGCTAGTTGGCATCTGCCTCTAGCGGTCATGGGTTCGATCCCCTGTAGAGACGGAGAAAATGCACATCACTGACGAGCCCCAATGGGGGGACACGGGTCTGGTGCTTTTCCGGACTAGGCTGTGCTATGTAACTTGTGAAGTACTGGGATGAGCACCTTAGAATTCGAACTCCCTATAGATTAGATTGGCTCATGAAATGATATAGCTCTTGTACTCAACTTAGCTGTCGGCTGGTTGTTCGAACGAATGCGGTAAATGTTCCTTGATTCATTTTTCTCAACATCCGGTCGTGCGTCTAGTATACCTAACTTCACAGATGCAGGTATGCAGATGTATGAAGCCAAAGTACCAAATCAACCAAAGCTTGACTAAGCGACATTGATAAAAGTGTACACAGGGTGTGGTAATGTAAATAACATGCAACAGCACCATAAATAACGAAAAGGGCAGAAACGTCTGTATGTATATACATTCTGTGAAATATATGTGAAGAATTTCTTAGGAATAACTATCAAGGTACTCTTCTGTTAAAAATAAATTATAAAATTTGGTACCTCAGTAATATTTCCTTGTTGCGGTTCTGTCGCTGTTCAATTCCTTGCGGCTTCATTAATAGGCGTAGCTTCCGAGGTATACACAGATATATTTGGTTGTGCAAGGAAGCACCTTCTGCTACTAACTGATCCTCTCAACTATTCAAGTAGCATTTACAGACATACTAAGCTGCTCCACAGCTTTATATACTCCTATCTATGTAATCCAATGTGAGTTTCCAGCGCCATGGGAAAACAAGTACAGCGAAAATTTTGAAACTGGTGAGCCATACACCACACTTTGCTGTATAGTTACCATTATGATACAAATCTTTAAGTGCAGATTTGAATTTTAAATATTGACTTTGGATCACACCAAACATGTCTGTCTCTCGCAAATGAGAGTTCATAGCACTACAATGTGACCAATAATATATGTGCGAGAGATGCATACGTGATCAAATGGAATACGCGACACTTTAGGATTTATATCCTTACACTTAAAAGACTACGTTGCTGGAAATGTCTACAAGGAACAAGCTAAAATCAAAAGCGTAGGTTAAAAACTGAATGCGGCAAAAAAACGGGAAATTTATCAAACCCACCATTTGTTTGGGCGTATTTGGCTGGTGACTTAGGTGTAGTTGAATCAGTTACCGGGTGCTTTGATTTCTGGAGTCTCGGATGACCTACTTGATTCAACATTGTGTGGAAACGACGTTCCAGCAGACTTGTAAGAGAGGTATGATTCTTAACATTGCCTACAAGGAATAGCGAATAGTTCAGGCCTCTCCACACCATAAGTGTTAGTGTGTACGAGTACTTTGGGTAAATGTGTTTATTCCGAACCCGGCACAGTTATTTTGCCACTGCTGACTTTTCTGTATTAAGAAATAGAAAGTACTCCTTATAATCTTTAAATGATGGGGAAATTCTAGCGTTCAACAGTTACCTGGAAGGTTCACGCTTACAGTGGTTGTAATCCTTCAACCATAGGCGAATATGCTCTGCTTACGAAACAACGCGCATGGTAGGTAGATATAATTTTTATAGCTTTATTCACGAAAGATTAGTAAGGCTGAAGTCATGAGACGATTCGCTGTCTGTAATTCAACGCTGGGTAACGATACATTCATTAACCAGCGCATCCATGCTCATCTTGACTAAACGTGCGGCTTTTCAGACACACTCGATTGCTCTGTAGTTTGCTACTTTATCTGTTGTCTGATAGGAATCTCCACATCTCCCACTGTTTGGACTTCCGACCTCGGTGACAAGCACGGTAAGTTGTAAAAGAATTCAAGCCCATAGATTAGGGAAAGCTAGCCTAGTCCTGTTACACCAAAAGCTAACACTACAGTGAGGTCGCAAAAAAACTGTCCTCCTGCGTTATTCGCCTCCAAATCTTTGGATTTATTCTCACAGAGACCTACGTGCCATCATTCGATTTGGCTCCGCGAGCTCCTCCTACCACTGTGCATCTATTGGATCTATCATTCACGGATCACCAACAAACTGTGCTCTTGGAAATTCGAAGTCAACCGTATTTGAAGCTTATCGGATGTTTTATTTTTCCTCTCGTCGCATAAGAACTCTTGTGGTCTTATTTTAAAGATCTTTTTGAGAGTCACCCGATCAGCTTACTACCATTCCTTCAAGTCGCTCTACAAAGCGATAGTCGTCAATTTGCTCCGCGTTTGGAACTGCCACTGTCGTCACTAGACAGTATTTTCCAAGTCACCTTGCTTTGCCTCAGTCGCTTTGTCTCGCATCGCTGTCTACCCGTCTGGATCGATAGCACGCACATCGCCTGGACCTGCTGACCTCAAACCAGCGCCGATCGCCACGCAGCGGTGCGTCAGTATCTCCATCCACTTCCTACCCCTACTGAGAACATGTCTCGTATGAAAAGCAAATGCCAATCATGTGCTAAAGTGGTGAAAAATGGTCTTGTGTGTACCATGTGCTTGAAAACCTATCACACTACCTGCTTTGGGAAGAAGTCGACTCAAGCAAACACCGCAGAGTCGCCTTGGTTTTGCCAAGTATGCAAGTCTATTCCATTTGTTAGCTGTCTATCTGTGCTACTGAATAGGTGTGAAAGACTAACCGAAGCGGTCGAGCAACTGGTGAGTGCCAGAGTTACACCCATGGGAGGAAACGGACCTGCACTTGTGAGTGAAAATAACACCCCGAACTCACTAGTCAGGCCGAAGAAGCGAGCCAGGCGTCCCAACCGAACCCCAACGACTCAGCCTCCAGCAGTTTCGACTCCATTCTCTCTCCCTCCTATAAGTAAAAACAGTGCCTGCAGCGCGCCTGCCTCAACTTCTGTACTGTGTGCTGCACCTAGTAGTCTGTTCACTACACTCGAGACTGTAAGCTACAGTCAACCAGCCATAGTGAAAAACCCGGCAACGTACGCATCGGTTGCTGCCAAGCAAACACCGGAAAGAGCACCGGTAAACTTTGTGCCCGAACTAGAGAAAACAAAACTGCCGCAGCACGGATGGCACACACCAAGGCCGTTCACAAATTTAACAAAAACACCGGAAACTAAGCCTCGAAATCCAAAACCAGTAGCCACCAGGCGCAACCATGGTGTCCTAAACATTGTATGCACTAATGTCCCCGAATCCAAATCCAATACAATTAAGGGTAAGTTGACGGACGATCGAAATCAGTGGGGTTCCATCTGTACGTCGATCGGAGTCCATGCTAATCCCACGACATTACAAAGAATCTCGCGCCACCCAAACGCGTTGCACTACGGCGAACCCCGGTTACTTCGGGTAACACTAAACTCGGCGGACGAGACTGAGGCCGTTCTGCTGTCCGCGAATCGTCTCCGCAACGACTCAAGTGGAGTGCGCATACTACCCGAAATCCCGTGGAAAGAACGTTCAGGGGATCCGCTAACAAAGATAGGTACAGAATAAGTCAAGATAAGAAAACAGTGATTGCTCACGGTGTTCCTGAGCTTACTGACTCCTCTTCCGACGATGCCCAGATGTATGACCGCGAGCAATGGCACAACATTCGGGAGGTTCTTTCTCTCGAAAATGTGGTGGTCACCTCGTTGACAAGGATCCCCATATCACCAAACTATAAAGGATGCGGTCTCAGGCTCCTAAAACTTGTGTTACAGTCAGAATAAATGGCACAAGCACTACTAGCGAACTGGATTAAATCCCGTCGCAAATTGCCAACGGAAATTCGTCTGAAAGCAGCAAGAACACCAACACCTTTTAATGACAATTCAGTAGAGGCACAACTCTTAGTGAAAACGCCAGCTGCAAGACCCGACTCGGGGACGGTTTCAAGAGTAGCCATAATATCCGGAGGGGCACAGCGGAGCACGAGCAAACACCGGGATTCGGAGCATCTGATACCTGCTTATATATCAAATACTTCTCGAGAGTATGCAACCCAACCAAAAAACGATTAGTCGCCGACCCTTTAATGGTCGGCGTAAACTCATTTGCTTCATCCACCCATCCAGTCGCTGGCCACTCACTGGTCGGCGAAACTTCACGTATGAGTTGTACAACCTCCGAAACATTGATTAAATCTGAGAAACGTTCATGTATGTACACCAACGCCCAAGGGCTCCTCAGTAAAATTAACGAACTTCGACTACGTCAGGTTGCGAATGCTTGGGACCTAATTTCTATTGCCGAAACTTGGTTGCATCAAGAGGCGACTGATGCTGAGGTTGAGATCGCCGGAATGTCACTCATCCGGAACGACCGCCCCAGCAGAGGAGATGGGGTCCTACTCTACTACCGCAGCAATCTACAATGTACAATAGTTGAGGACCTGGAAACACACGTTACCGACTCACTCTGGTGCCGTCTCCGACTGAGACACAACGATACATGTCTCATAGCTATCGTTTACCGCCCCCCAACGTCCACTCTGGAAATGGATTCCTGCTTGATCCGTGGCCTAAACAGAGTAACACGCACTAGGTACAGCCACACTCTCATCTCCGGGGACTTCAATCTACACAATCTGGAGGTTTCGGCATCGCCCAGTGAGCAGTTTAAAGCAGACTTGCAGGAACTGATCGCTAATATTCCTTTGTACAATCACGTCACCACGCCCACTAGATTCAGGACAGCAAACAAACCGTCCATATTGGACCTTGTGCTCACAAATGAAGAGCTCATGATTGACAAGTTATTGATGGATAGTCCATTAGGTCTCAGTGACCACGTAGTAATAACTTTTGACTATGTGTGTTATGCAGAGTATCCACCTGAACACTCGGAACTAACTCATACAATCACACGCTACCACGTATTGAAAGAACTCGCCGACGCATCTGCTTGGGAATTCTCAAACAAAAGTCCCCTTGACAACGTTTGGGCAAAGTTCGTTAATAAGCTCAGCGACATCGTCAACAAAGCATCAGAGACCAAACCCCGTCGTCCCGCGAAAATGCCTTCAATTATAAAGAGTAGGACTCGCAAATGCCTGGCGGTAAGGGATGCAGCATGGCGTGCCTACAAGATTAACCCCGACTCAGAGACTTGGGGAAATTTCCTGGCCTATCGCAACCATTGCACTGCACTTGTCCGTGAGGACAAAGTAACTTATCAACAGTGCCTAGCCAAAAAGTTCATGGCAAACAACAAACTGCTGTATAAGCATGTCAATAAGCTTCGTAAAGTGAAGCATGGAATACCCCCACTATTCACGACAGGCGGTAGAGTACAAAGCGCCGAAGAAGCAGCTAACGCCCTGCGGCTGCAATACGCACCAATTTTTGAACTCGCAACATCTACCTGTCCCATAATATCAAGCTCATTACCGACACCTTTGTTTACAAATGTAATTTTCAACCCGTCCACTGTGCTAAGGAAGTTACTCTCACTGCGTGAATATAGTTCTCCGGGAGCAGACAACATCCGCTCGAAGGCACTGAAGGCTGCGGCTAATAAGCTATCTGAACCACTGTCACAGTTCTTTCAAAGGTGCTTTGATGAACAACAAGTCCCCACTATGTGGAAGTGTGGCATTATAACCCCTATTTTTAAAGGCGGTAGCCGTTCCGATCCTGCAAACTATCGTCCAGTGACTCTCCCCCTGTGCTCGTGAAGGTGATGGAAGCAGTCGTCGCTGAGGGTTTAATGGACTACCAGGAAAAATGCAACATCCTGGTATCAGAACAGCATGGCTTCCGTCAACACCGGTCATGCACCACCAACCTACTGATTGCCCGAGGTAGTTGGACGGAAGTGGCCGATGATGGGGTCGGAGTCGACGTCATCTATCTGGACTTCTCCAAAGCTTTCGACCGCCTTGATCACCGCATCCTACTTCAAAGACTACAAAGTTACGGAATCGGAAATCCTGTACTTGGTTGTATTGGCAACTTCCTTCACCAACGGAAGCTTCGAGTACGTGTTAGGGGATCACTTTCTAACCCAATTGAGGTGGAATGTGGTGTCCCACAAGGCTCAGTGCGGGGACCGCGTTTATTCCTGGTGTTTATCAACGACCTGGCAAGAGTCATCTACGCAAATTTTCTACTTTTTGCCGATGACGTCAAGATATGGCGGGCGATTAGTAACAAGGCAGATCAGGATCTGCTCCAACATGACCTAGATTGCATTTACGAATGGTCAAAGAGGAACAAGCTTCAATTGAACATGGCTAAGTGCAAAGTGATGCATCTGCGTCACCAGCCGGTGAGCGCTTACAAGATTGGAGACCACACCTTGGCGAAGGTTTCTCAGGAGCGTGACCTGGGTGTATTGGTACAGGAAGATCTCGGGTGTTCAAAACAAACAGAGAAAGCGAGGAGAACCGGAAATCAACACTTCCACCTTCTTCGCAGAGCCTTCGGTCGATTTGAACCCTCAATATTTCCCTAAATGCTTAACGCCTACGTGCGACCTCAAGTGGAATATGCTATTCAGGCGTGGCAGCCGTGGCAGAAACAGTATCTCATTGCTCTCGAGACTCCTCAACGACGGGCAACCAAGAACGTCAGGGGCCTCTTTCATGTGCC
>OX104062.1:39235570-39337280 GCA_944474145.2 Dicrocoelium dendriticum
CTGTGGGTAATCTCTTTATGGACGCAGAGAATAATATGACACTTGCAGATTGTCTGACGGCTTCTGGCAACTTGTTCCATATGCTGGCTATCTGTAGAGTAAGAAGTCTAAACGTATGGAACAGTGCGCTCTAGTTAGAGAAATTGTGTGCGGCTTTTTATTTAAAGTGCATTGGGTATCGCCTAGCATTTTGAAAAAGCAGCTTATACCGGTGTTAGAGTCTTTGACGAGTTTATAGCAGAAGTTAAGCTAAGCTTTAAGTCGGCGAAGCCAAAGTGGCTCTAGCCCGAGCTGCTTACACCGCGCTTGATAACTGGGTGTAATAAGGCCTAGTAGACGCTTAGCAAAAGAGCGCTGTGCCTTCTCGAGCCCTAAGCTATCGAATGTGCGTGCGTTAACAATAACTAACGAACAGTATTCCAGAATTAGTCGGACACATATTTTGTAAAGTGTGAGTCGAAATTCTCTTAACCGCATAGATTTGAAGATGTATCGAATAATTGCCCTTGCTTTTGCAGAACTGTAGCTCAATTGTTTAGCAAAGTTTAGGGAGCTTGTGTAGTGCACACCGAGGTCGCGAACGGAGAAGCCGATTTCTAGAGAAGTACTTTTAAATATTAGCGTGTTAGGTGGTACAGAACACCTGTAGTGAAGGACGTTGCACTTGGATTGGGAGAATTCACGCTTCCATAAATCGCACCGGGTTTCAAGTGCGTTGAGGTCACCTCGAATGAGGGTGAGGCTGGGCTGCATGCCGTTAGGATCGAATGAAAACACTATCTTCACAGCGTCAGCAAACAGGTATGGTGTGCCGTGATTGAAAAATCGGAAAATGTCATTTAGGTAAATTAGAAACTACAAGGGACCAAGGACGCTTCTCTGGCACACATCGCTGGTAACAGAAAACCTCTTCAAAGCGAGGTTACGCAGTTGCACCGACTGTTTTCGATAGTTAAGGTAGGATGCAAACCAAGGGTGAAGGGTACATGACATGCCAAACGCAGCTAACTTTGTGAGTAGTCCCTTGTGTGAGACTCGATCAAATGCCTTTTTCATGTCAAGGGAGACAATAACCAGTACCTGCCTCGTCAATACGGTGCGTTACGTTGTTCAGAAATTCCAACTGGCAAGTTTGGCAGGACTTTGATGGTAGAAAACCGTGCTGGGACCTGTTAATGAGGTTACCATGCAGCAGGAATGCAAGCATTATCTCCTTAATTATTCTCTCCCCGAGCCTAGAGGCGATAGGGGGTGGCTTATAGAACGGTAGTTGTCTACATTTTGATGATTACCTCGTTTATGTCGAGGAGCAACCGTCACGTGCATCCAAATGTTTGGGTACTAGCCGCTCTTCATAGACAAGGTGAAAATATCAAGAAGGAAGACTAGGGTGGTTGGACCCCAAGGTTCTGCAGTGTGGAGGAGAAACCGTCTGGACCAGGGTAATGTGACATCTTCAGGGAACGAAGTGCTCACGTGATTTTGTCCATGCTAAGTTGATAGTGTGCAGCAGGTTGTCAGTGAACTTAGGTATGTTATCTGGTACCATCAAACCTGTGGCGGTGAAGGAGTCAAAGACGTGCTTGTTAACGTAATCGCATAGATTGACTTTATCCGTAAGTACCCATTTATCAGGGAATGTGAGAGAGGTAATGGGTATATCGGTGCGTTCACACCGAAGTTTCATAAGTCTAACAAAAGATTGTTCCTTGTTGTGGGTAGTAAGCGCTCGGTGATCAGCTGCTAACTGTTCCACGTTTGGCGACTTTCTCCATTTGGCCAGGAGTTCGTTCATACGTATTATGAGATGAAAGTCCATGGTCTGGTTGTAGGTGGAGCGCATTTTCTTAAGCTTGGCAGAGACTGCGCGTGATGGCTCAGTGGGAGACAGTATTTCACTTATCATGGTGTGCTTTGGGGTAAGGGCGTCCAAGCTATTCGTTAGATATTTATAAAGCTAACAAGTCGCTATGCCTATATGGGTCGCCAAGAAGAAGCCATCCAACGGTGCCGCTCGGAGACGTAGGAAAAATGATTTCTAACTGATGCGGTGGGGAGGTCTTAGTGAAAATTTCATACTATCTTGTTAAGGAGGAAATTTATATAGTAAAAAGGTGTGTCTCACAACAGTGTAACCACAACCCTGAAGATTGTTTAACGCGTCCGCCCAAGCTTGGGGTGTGCCGTTCGTGAACAGAAGGTCCAGGGTGTTTGGTCCTGTCTTGGGAGCTAGCACATGTTAAGTCCACTCAAGTGTAAAAGCAGTGTCAACAAAGGTTTTCACACCTGGCAGGTGGAGACTGCTCAAGCCATGAATTATTAGGCATATTGAAATCCCTGCTAAGTATCTTATAGTGTGCTTACCCGAAGGTTGCTTCATGAAATAGCTTTACCAGATTGGTGATCATAGAACAGGAGGAATTACGTGGGTGATGCGCACACCTGAGTAGAAGGTGGAGATGGCCTCCGATGGATTGAATCCAAACGGGACCTTCTGGTTTGCCAATGGATATACCTTGGA
Organism: Dicrocoelium dendriticum; assembly: GCA_944474145.2. Classification (NCBI taxonomy): domain Eukaryota; kingdom Metazoa; phylum Platyhelminthes; class Trematoda; order Plagiorchiida; family Dicrocoeliidae; genus Dicrocoelium; species Dicrocoelium dendriticum. The sequence continues at coordinate 39,238,092 of OX104062.1, forward strand.
AAGTTGATGCATGGAAGTCATTGTGGACATAAATAATAGAGCCACCTCCACGTTGCTTCTCGCGTCTATTGCGGAAAATAGTGTAACCTGAAATGTGCTGCAGCGCATTAGGGACGTCAGGTAAGTGCCAAGTTTCAGTAAAAAGCATTACGTGCGGACTGGACAACAGAATGAATGGTCCTAGAAGATACATTTTATGTGATTGATCGCGTGTTGATGAGTTAAACTTTATATGAGTCGTTATGTAACACAGCTGAGTTTGCGGTCAGTGTGCAATTCATGGCAGCAGGGATAGCAGTGTCAGTGGCCGCGTTATCATAGAACAGGTCGGGTTGTAGGGGGTGAGTTCGTTTGGTTACCAAGCTGAAACGACACAGAAGAGACCGGTTGGTGGGTGTGTGAAAGGTTGTTGGTGACGACTAAGGTATTTACAGGGATACGTTGGGTAAGTGATTGGAGTGCCGCGGATATGTGTTCCGAGGGCGGTGGTGTGTTACATTCATAGCAGGCGGCCGCAGACGAGTCAGTTGCGGGTTTAAGGTCCATAGGGGTGAAGCTTAGGACTGTGACCAGCCGTTTTTTGTTGAATTTCTGTAGGTTATATAAAGCAGGTACGAGCTCTTGGATGACTAGGCGTTGTGGACCATGCCCTGTTGTATTCGATAAAATAGGGGCTGCAGTAGATGTGGCACTTCTGGTTGCTCTGACATTCTGCAGATATCCTGATGTGTGAGAGCGACTAGTCGAAATATAAGAAGCTGTTGTATTCATACTGAATGTCCAGTCAACAGTAGCAGCAGGCTGTCGTTTTCGGCTTGGCGCCGTACAACCTTATGTTTTGAACTGATAATGGTAAGTTAAAATTGGGGCAGTTCAACTTGTTGGTTCGCGTACTATGGTTTTCTGAATGTCTGGCTAGATCCGGTCGAAGCACAAGCCTGTGGAATTCTCGGTAAGCTGAAGCAGTCGGTGTAATAGTCACCGGGTCTAGTTGCAGAGGTTTTGGTTTGACGCGGTCGGTAATGTTTCGGGGTGTTTTGCGAATCCGGAAGTGCACTATTAGGTTTGGGGTATTGAGTAGGTAGTTCCTACGATGAGACTGAACTTCGATGACAATAGGCTTCGGGCCAACATGGGGAAGTGAAGATCCTATTGTGTGCGGGGGAGCCAGCTGGTGGCGTGGTATTTCTGTTACCGACAGTGAGTATGCTTTAGCCATATCAGTACGTCTGAGTATAGCCCTTTTGCCGTACTGATATGGATTCCATGGGTGCCGACGTGGGAAAGCTGTTAAACACCGTTGCTTTGAGTTGCCGGTCGCTTGCGTTGTCTTGTTAGAGAGTTGCGTGGGGTCATTGCCAACGCTAGCTAATGGAGTATATACTGATAGAAAGTCCACGCTCTCAACTTCAGAGTCTATGTCGCCCAAGTCGGACATATCAACCGGCGGTGTATTATATTCAGTCGTTTCTTCGACAACAGCCGAGTTCTCAGCTGATAGCACGGACAAGACGCCGATACTTTTGGTTGTTCTTCGCCTTTCAGAGGCTATTTTGCATCGCGGTCTGTTAGGAGCTGTTAGGAATCCAGGTCAAAGTCGCACAGCATCGAGGAAGAGGCTGTGTGGGTTGGATTTTATTGCGCATTTGTGAGTTTTTACCCTGTGAATGGTGTCACAGGAGTTTCTTTCTTCTCAGTCATTAAATTAGAAGACAAAGTTGAGCTTTGAAGCGGTGTTCTGTCCGGTTTAATCAGCTTTGGCCCGAGGTTCGAGTACTGCTTCAGGTCATTTTGGGCGTCAACGAATCGTGTTGCCAGCTTGCGGCTACTAAATTTGATGACTATTAGACAAAATCATCTGCGGATCTTACGTTGGCGAGTGGCTGAACAGTAGTCAGGTGCCAGTCTACAATCATTGAGGCGGGTACACAGCTTCTTTTTAGACCTTATCTTGTTAGGTACGTTGAAGGCTATTGCGTTATTGACACGACGAATGCGTTCACTGACCTCATGTGTAATGTTATCTATTATTTTACCTGCAGCTGACATATCAGGTTGGCTAGCCAGAGTCTGGATGTTGTCCAGAGTGACTAGAGGCCTGACTTTGTTGATTAGCGTCGCATTAGATGTAAACTGTTCTTTTAGCGAGCTTACCTGGCTTTCGAGAACACCAACCTGTTGCAGTGCTTCTGCTAGTGGATCTACAAGCACTACTTTGTAATCACATATTTGAGATGGGCCAGCCTCAATGACGTCATGGGCGGCCTGTTCCAGTGTTAGTATTTTGGCGGATGTGGGTGACATACGTTTGTTCACCATGGCACGAATAAACGGTACAAAAAGCGAGTAGAAAGGTGGGGTAAAACAGTAAAACGGTGAAACGGTGAAATCGAAACACAGACAAACGACTTTTGGAAGGCGGCTTGGACAATGGTCCAAAACCAGCAAAAATCATGTAACAGTTAATATGTATTACTTCAATGTAACACAAAACGAACTATAACACAACGATGCATAGTTAAAAGAACAGCTGGACAATACGTAACAAAAGCGCACTGTTTCTGTAGTACGTACAAAAGACAATTGCAACATAATAAGTGTTGCACATTGTACATGGCCTAGTCCTACCTCTAATTGTTGTAACGTACAAGTTTAACGTTGTTTAATTCCACGCCTGGTCGTTGCGGTTTTCTCTCGTCTGTTTCCCATTTCCCTTTTCTCCGAGGTTCGGAAATGTTTGGGGATCTAGAATTGAACTGAGGAAAAGTTTTCGCCCGAGGCGGACGTAATAACCGGCAAGGACTTACATAGTGTATGGTTGCACACTAAAGGGACTTAACTGCAATCACCACCAGGGCCGTTGTCCAGTGTGGATGGCTGGACACCGTGTCATCACGTTCCCAAAAAGCATAAATAAGCTGAAAAACCCAGACAACAAAAACGTTGAAACTCTGCTCACCTACACTCAACAAGCAGGCTATTCGTGACGTCCATTCTCAACAAGCGTCAGTGCTTATGGCGGCCCTGACCAAGGTATTGGTTCAGCAAACAGAGAAAATTGCAAGTGCTTTGACTGCGAATAACCGAGCGTAAAAGCAGTCGGCTAGGTGCATTTCCAGGTGTAGATTAGTTTTCAAAATGCTTTACGGCAGTGTTCCAGGAGGTGGTGGGTTTTTGCCTGGCAAGCGTTCCTCCATACCTGGCTACAAACGTCTGTTGACAACACTCCGAAGTGGCAGATGTGACCCGCTACTGAATAAAGTCACTACCCATAACTATCTACTGGCAACTCGACTAGGGTCATATTTCAACCTTTTCTTGACCTGAACAAGAATAAAATACTCTCCGTCTACATATACCGTTTCATTGCAATTATAGTTCTTGGACTGTGCACCGCGCACACTTGAACCAAAAGTATGGTTGCGGTACACAACTGCCTGTAATGGTTGACCATGCCTGCTTTGGTGTGTCCAGATAAATTCGCAAATAAACTATTTATTTTTAACTTAGAAACAACCTCATTAAGACTTTTAAACGCGTCTCGGCATAACCATTTGCTGATGACGTCAAGGTCGCTTAGACCTTAGAATGCGCAAATCAGGAAGCTATGAGCGTCAACATACAAGCAGACCTTGAAGCCCTTGGAATGTAATGCACCAAATGTAAAATGAGCTACTCTGCTGACAGAAGCTTCTTTATCATCTGCAAAGGTGACAGTCTGGCCTCTTGAAAATACAAGGATCACTTCTTATCCATAACGACCAAGACCGCGACATAGGACTGCATTATTCTAATATCCTAAAATTTGCAGAACATGCGCTGTTTTCAGTAGCCAAAGGCAACAAATTGTATGCCATGCTATTTACGTTGTTCTATTCGACCGGAGCCGTAGGCATGCTGTACGGGACCGGTGCACGTGCAGTACTGGATTACTACTGCATGGTCGGCTTCAACACAATAAAGCTGATACCTAGGTGCTTTAACTTGTACAGCACTCCTTCACTTGACCACGAGGTACGACACGCAGACTTAGCCCCTCAGCTATATGCAAGCTACCGCACCTCGACCCGTATGGCTTCGAAGACTTAAATCAACTTATTGCTTCTCTGTGCTATTATCAACAGACAGACACACTCTCCTGGCTTCGGCCTCCATTTTCGAACTCAGCCGTACCATACCACGTTCAAAATAGTTTGCACTGTGCCATTATCAAAGTCGTGCACAAACCTGTGTGCGAAGTTTGTCGTAAACAGATACGCAGCCATTTAAAACAAGTAACCTTCATGAATCTGGTCCTGCACTCCGCCATAACCATTCCGACATCTAGTAAACCAACTCACCTTAATAAAGTCTACTAAACTCTTATCCAACAACCTACCAGAAACTAAAGTTTATAAAAAGGCCCAGTTGACATCTGACCCAACGCACTTGTTCCTCTTCTAGCTGCTCGTTATGCTGATTAAGTACCACCACGAGCACATTATGCTCCAAAATTGAACCAGCACTTACCCTCTCTACTTCCGGGTTAAGTTGCCCTACCTGTGACACCGTAGAACTCCAGCTTCCAGTGGATCAATTAATTCATTTTGACGCCACTGCCCCATTCTGTTCCGCAAATGCAGCTTCATGGCATCGCTGGCTCCCCTCAGCTATCTTAGCAGCAGGTACGGCATTTGTTCTTTTACTCACAGCTACTTGCTTTAAATGCCTGCTCGGCTGTCCGCGACCCTTATTTTGACAACCAAGAGCGTTTTCTGAGCTCTACTTAATCCGGCTCTTAAACATTTTGTTCCTCATGTGTATTGGACGTAGCTTGACTCGGTAGAATTCCACATTAGCGTGATTCACTTAATTTCCAGTAGGACACTGTTACCTTTTGTGCCACAGCTGCAGGTTCATAACATCACTGGCTATTAGTAACTGTTCTTGTTGTAATCAAAACAACACTGCACAGTCCCTCTAGACCTCACTTCGTAGCTCTTGCTTAGTCCTACTCATTCTTTTGTATATCTGGCTCCGACTTTCATTTCCTTTTACTCATCACGTAAATCTGCTGCTCCACCGCCGAACCCTGGACAATGCAGCTCCGCAGGTTTGTGCATAGCACCCCAGTCATTTGCTTTGTTGCCCACGTAAATTCTTCCCCACAAACTGCCATCGTCCTTCCTAAAATTTGTTCCTATATTTAACCTTAGCAATTGCTTTTCCCATTTACCTATTTTCCCCTGAATTGATTAAATATTTTTCTTATCCATTTGTCTTTGGCTTTTATTTTCCGTTACGCAATACCTACCTCCGCTGCTCCACCGACTTTCATTTAACACTGCTGTTTCACCCATTGGTGCGTGCTACCTCTGATTCTTAACTAAGTGGCTTAGCTATATCCTTTTTTCTAGCTGACATAGCTACCAGAAATAATTATACCCCTAGTTAGCCTTAGTAACCCTGAATTTTCTCACTTCCCCTCCCTTCAAATACTTTTCCTAGCCCTACTCCTTATCTTATACCTTTGGCTCTAGCTAAACTTTCCTCTTAAACGCCAATACCTCTGCTGCTCCACTGGCTTACATTTCACACTGTAGCTCCGCATATTTGTGTGAAGTACCTTAACGTTTGCGCACTGCAGTCCACCTAAATCCGTCTCACTAGTAGACATCGTCTTCTTAAATAATATTTTCTATATTTTCCCAGAAAATGCCTGTATATTCTAAACCTCTTTTCATATCCCATGTATAGTCTTACTCATTTTCTTATCTATTTGGCTCTGCTTTTCTTTTCCTCGCACACCACTTACCTACGTTGCTCTACCCACAACCTTGCAAACAGTGGCCCCGCAGTTCTGAGCGCATGGCTTAATAGACTTGGCAATGTAGTCCATATATGTCCATCCCACAAGCAGACACCCTCCGGCTAGTTTAGTAATCGTTCCAATTTAATTCACATCAACATAACACAGTTCCACTACACCTCGTTTCGAAGCTGTTGCCTTGTCACACTCCTCACCTCGCTTCATATCCCTTGCCTAATCCTACACTTTTAACCCTTTCCCTCAATTTTAGTTCCACTTACACACCACTAACCTCTGCTGCTCCACTATCTTAACCTCTACACTGCAGCTTCGCAGTTTTGTGCTTAGGTTCGGGATATTAGACATGTTACCAAGCTATGCCCTTTCCCAAACTAACACCTATGTCTCTAATAACGTTTGCATTATTTAAAGTTAAGTACATAGCATTGACTCTCTTCAGCTCGCTTCGTATCCCTTGTCTTGTCCTACTGCTTCTCTTAACTCTTTGGCCCTGGCTTTAATTACAGCTTGCGTACCACCCACCTACGCTGCTCTACTGTCTTAACTTTGTCACTATAGCTTTGCAGATTTGTACCTAGAACCTCAGGAAGTTTGCTATGTTACTAAGGTATATTCTTCCTCAAACAAACACCTCTATCCCCAATAATGGCACCACCATTTACTTTTGATAACCCTGCGTTGTCCCTTTTCACCTCACTGCAAATTCCTTACATTGTCCCCCTCCTACTCTTATCTCCAGGTTAAATTTCCTACTATACACCACCTACATCCACCGCTGCACCGACTAATCTTCGACATTTTTGCAAAGGACTTCGAGCATGTGGCTGTGTTGCTTACCTAATCCCTTCCACAAGCTGACATTGTTACTAAAAGTGAGCATCCTTTATTTAACCTTACAAACACTACTTTCTTTCTCCACTTTGTATTGAATTCTTGAATCATTTGGCTCTGGCTTTCTTTATCGCTGCTGCAGCACAAACGTTGCTCCACTGAAAACTACTACACCACAGCTTCGCACTTTGCGCTTAGGACCTCAAGATACTGGCTATGCGGCCAAGCTAAATCTTTCTTAAACCCAACAAAGCTATCGATAATATTTTTTCGAAACTTTAACCTTAGTAAGCCTGCATTGAATTATTCTCCTTGCTTCGTGTCCTTTTCCTAGCCCTTTTCCTTATGGTATCTTTCTGACCATCACTTTCCGCTTAGCTTACGCAGTACCAATCTCCGCTGCACCACTGACTTACCTTTGACAGTGTAGCACCGCACTATTTTACGAAGGGTCTTAAGGTTTTGACCACACTGCCCACCACTAAAATTCTTCCTAGGTACCATCGTTATCACTAATAATATCTCACCTATTTAACCATTAAAACGTTGTATAAGCTCTCTTAACCGCGCTTCATATCACTTGCCTAGTCCGACTCATGCTCTTATCTTTGTGGTTCGGGTTTTCGTTGCCTCTTACACACCACATACCTGCGTTGCTCTACCCACAACCTTTCACACGGTGGCTCCGCCACACTGTGAGAAGGCCAATAGACTTAAATAAATAAACCTTTATACTCGGCTAAACGAGGCACGCCAGCACGGGCATGATAATGGTGAGAGTGCAACAGGTGATCAAGGAATGTACAATAGAACTATCATAGGAGTGTCATGTAAATAACTAAATAAATATTTTATTTTCAACAAGGAGAAGCACGTCCTTTAGGCATGAGTAGCATAGTACGATATTGTACATGAATATATACATGGACGTGTGTAGGCGTGTGTAGCTGTTTTGCTTTGTTTTGTTGTTTTGCTGCTTTTATTGTGTCTGAACTTGTTGGCAGTGTGAAAAACAGGATCGCTGTCCAAGAATAGACAGTCATTGTTTGGATGAGCATTACTTTGCTGGCACGCATTGCTTCGCCATTATGAAGCAAGCAGCAGTGACTTTATTTAGTGTTGTGTCACAACCACCAAGTCACAGTGTAGTTACACGGACATGCGTGGCTTTTTACAGAAAAAGGCTTGCCAAAAGTATACCCAACACGTCCTGGAACACTGCCGCCAAACGTAGTAACTCGCACCACCAAGCTGGCACCACGAGGAGGTTGCTCGATTAGTCAGCCCAATGCAACCTACGTATATCCGTTACCTAAGCAGACCTTTTCCGGCTAGTTTAGTGTATGAGCTACATTTGATCACAATAACGCAGCCCGGCCCCTTTGATCCTCTCTTCACAGCCCCTGCCTGTTCCAGTTCCTCAACTCGCTGTATATACCCTACCTAGTCCTACTCATTATCCTTACCCTTTGGCTCTGTCGTTACTTACATAGTTCGTACTACTTACCTCCGCTGTTCCACTTACTTAGCTTGTACACTGCAGCTCTACACATTTGCGAAGAATCACAAGAATTTGGCTTTACATGTTCACATTGAACTCTGGCTTGCTTTTTCTGTTACGCACCACGTACCTCCACTGCTCCACTGACGCACCTTCTACACTGTACCTCGGTACCATCGTGTGTGGATCCTCAAGTATTTGGCTATACTTCGCACACTTATCCTTACCCAGCTAACATCACATGCACTGCTAATCCTTATCTTATGTAAGCATAACTACTCTGCATTGGCGCACATTACTTCACTTCGTCTCCCTTGCCTATTCCTATACTGCTCTCATTTCCATTGCTCCGGCTTTCATTTCCACCTACTAAGGCTGCATCACTGATTATCCTTTGACAATGTAGCTCGGAACATTTGTGCGAAAATGTCGAGGGGTTGGCTGTGTGACCTATCTAAACACTTTCCACAAGCGGACAGCTTTAATAATATTACTTCTCTTCAAGTTAACTTAACACTATCTCCTTCTCCACCTTGCTTTGAAAATCTGGCATAGTCCTAGGCCTTCTGTTGTCATTTGGCTCCAGCTTCCTTTTGTTTAAAAAACCACCCACCACCATTGCTTCACTAACTTAACTTTTACACTGTAGCTCCGCACATCTCAAGTATTTTGCTACGCTGCATGGTAACATAGTGCTTCAAAATGCCGTCGTTATTACTAAGCTTGTTCTTAAATTTAACCTATAGCCACACTGTATTTATCGTTTCACCTTCTATTTTATCCCCTAAATTGAGTCACTACTCATATTATTCCTTGGTTCCTGGCATTTATTAACTATTCCGCACCATCCACCTCCGCCGCCTTACAGAACCAAAGGTGACAATAGCTCCGTAAGTGGTGTGAAGACTTTCGGGTTATTTGCACCACCCGCCGCGTGTCTTGGATTGCGAAGCGCAATCTCACTAGTGGCGGTGGTTGATTTGGAAACCAGCCTCTGCCAATACGCTCACTGGGACCGTCACCGAAGTGGAGGGTTTCGATGTGGCTCTCTTTTATCCCTGCACTCCACGACCGACGGTTTCGTCTTTGTTTAGACTCATCAGGTAGTGATAGCTGAGTTAGGAGTGGATCTCGGGGCATAGTGCTTGGCGGTTATCGCCATGATCACTAGGCCATTGAGTTCCGCGAGCCGTGTTTGACGCAGCGGTAGGATTAGGAATCCTTAGTCAGCCCTCTCTACCTGTTTATTCTAAAGAAATTCGAAACCATCGGTCTTGAGTTGCAGGGCTAGGAGAGAGCCACACCAGAACCCTCCACTTTGTGTGATTATATTCACGTATCTGGCTACGTTTCTTATTTTATCCTTTTCTTTATTAACGTCGCTTTTTCTAATTGTCGTTTCCTTATTAAGCCTTTAAAACGCTTCATATTTGCTCTTCACCTCACTTTATTTCCCTTGCCTAGCTCTTTTCCTTCGCTTCCTGCTTTGGCTTCAGCGTCCTTTTAATCTCTTAAGCATGGGAGGAATCTGGCATGCAGTTAATCCCAATCTTATGCTACTTCTCCTCTGGGTCAGACTGATTTATCAGTGACACCATCGAACTCCGGTGTTGAGTTGTTTACTTGGGCCATTTCATTTTACAACCGTTAGCTTTTATTATAGCTGGTTTAACAAAACTACCTTGCTTCAACCATGCCACTAGAGCTTATAAATTACCTCACTTTCACGTAATGATTGCTCGGCAGTCTAGGTTCTTTTAATTCATAAACTACGAGCAAGCGCTGCCTAGTAATTAATCAGGTTCTTGCCTTCAATAACATCTGTGTCCAATTTACTTACCAGTGACACCGTAGAACTCTACTTTCGAGTGATTCCAGTAATCTATTGACGTGCCTTTGGGCTATTTTAGGACACAACTGTTGGCTACTTGTATAGCTTTTTCTGTAACCCTATTTTTGTTCCTGCAACCGCAACTTCCCTATCAAGTAACGCTCCTCCTTTGGAACTGTTGTTTTATCGTCTATTATGCCCATTATCGCGCCTTCATTTCTTTGCTGCATAGTTCCACATATTTTGACCCCTAGCTTCTGTTTACGGCTATTGCCTCCGCAACACCAATGTAAAAATTCACACACATGTACATGGTACCATAGTTATTATATACACACACACAAACGGGTTAGGTAAGTAAGGCTTCAGGTCGCCAACTCTCCGCGCTTCCTCCTTTCCGTTCGGAATCGTTCCTTCCGCTGACCTTTGTTTTGCTCTCCGTGAATCCTGCAGTAATGGGTTAAATATACTTACCTTGCTCATCGTATCCCAGTAACGTACTTGAAGGTTATCATCGTAGGTCCAAACTCATACGTGGAATGCCGGGACTAGTATCTAGGGCATACTGTCCCCTCGATCTGTATCATGCAGTGGTTTGAACAGCTAGGTTACATCCTAATCACCCTATGAACAGCACCACAACAAAGCTTCATTCTCATGCAAGTGTTTTGCTTAGTTGCGATGCCATGGCCTTATGCTCCGTCCACCCCCTTAGTAGATTACCTCTCCAGGTTTCCGAATCCTCATCCCTTAGGCGTCATTATTCTATGGACATTCTACCTCCCCGCCAATGTGATCTGACATCAGTCAACTGACAAAAAGTATTTACCTATTATTGCCTGTACTCCTGCGTTCTGCTTTACAGGTATTCTGGAGTACACAGTGAATAATTAGATCAATATCTCACTTATACTGATTTAAACAATTATGTTAAAATCTCTTTCACATCCGAACCATCAGCACCTCCCTTTCCATGGCAGTTTATTTACTGGGCGCAAATATACTATGAATACCTTACTTACCTTGTCAATGCGCTCCGACAAACTTCCACACCTTTCAGATGAATATCGACTGCTCTTCGCCATTACGGAGCTTTAGCGAGTAGTCAGTAACGGAAGCCCATACAGCGATTAGAAAAGCAGAGGAACTTGCAGGAAAATATTTATTAGTACAATAAAAGCTTCTCTGTTATCTAGCTATAGAAAGACACCGTGGACGATCTAGCTAGGGAACGGAGGATGCACAGCCCACAGGGCAGTCATGCGTTGCAACCTAAACGAGCGCCAAGAAAAGTGGCGATGAACGAGTCAAGCATTCGAACTCAGTAATCAGTTCAACGATCACACCGGTTGCCTAGGTTTACAATAAAACAATTTTAGCTAGGATTTTACACATGCAAACCGAGGAATCTCCAGACTGCTACATAGACCAAAGCAAACCCCTTTATTAATATACTCTACTGGCTTGAAATATAGGAATCATGTGCCTTAGCTCTAGGTAACCTCTCCTTCAAATAACTTAGTGTCCATGCAAGCGTTCTACTTACATGCTATTAGCATTCCTCTTGGGCCTAACTGCAAAACCTCCTGATCCATGCGTTATGTTCTCGCCCAATTATACGGCGCACAAGATATCCGACCCCGATTCCCGGAGGTTCTTGCTCCCATGTTGCCACCAGTTCCAACCGTTACTGGTGAATTCTGACAAAACATTTAGCTTAGCCAACGGAGAAGTGGGTGCACAAGGACTGCCGCAGCCCCGCTGAGACTCGGTCCTAAATTTGCGGTACCAATGACCCACTGTTAATCGATTTGTGGTGAACGGCAATGCTGCAGGACGTGCTATGCTTTTGTCAGGCAAGGTTGCTCCCTCTAAGATGCCACAACTGTCCGCTTAACAACACTGTGACTTAACGGATATGAATCGCCATCAAACTAAAGTCACTGCCAACGGCTATACACTAGCAATTATCCCGTTAACCGAACTTTGTAAACACAACGGCATACAAACTGACCATCATCCTTTCGTCTAACAGCATTTAATAAACCTTAAACCGGATGAGTACGCGTACGGAATATTGGAAGTCGAGCTTCAGGACTAGTTGAATCCTCCGTCCATAATATTATCACGTAAAAACATCGAGTTTACTGTGCTTCGACGGTAGTTTTGTACCTGATTCCAATGAACGTGCCTAGCGTGACAATTACGCATCATTATGCGAACCACATACTTTGCGAACGCTTGACAGCATCGTATAGTACTTACACTCTTGTTTTGTTTCTATGGCTTTGACAGACACTTAATCGCGCCTGTACTGGTATGTTTCGTTCATTCGAGGAGTCACTATTTATTTATTCTACCTATTGTACCTAGCTGATTATACCTTCAAAGGTGGACGTCGAGTTGCCGCGAATAAACCATCTATTAATCTATACCCATAGGTCCAGATGCTGCAATCCTGCTAATTAGCGCCTTTACCACCTTTATGACGAGCGACAACTGCCCACCCATTTGGAAACGCACGAGAATCGTAAAAGTTCAAGTTCAACTTTCGTTGAAATTGGAACAATATGAAGCTCCCGTGAGTGTTCCACCTTGGGGGTAGCGTTGAGCCAGGAATCGTCGAAGTGGTCAGTTATCAATGGATCAAAAACGGAACACCAGTATCCACCCCTGGCCAATCAGGTGATACATATTCTTCCTGCCCTAGCATTCCCTGCTCTGGCAGTCACGTGAAATAAGCAAAGAAATCGAAGGTATAGAATAAGAAACTGCAGTTGAACTAAACAACTCACAGAAATGCGCGAATAGAAGTAGAGGAAAAACCTGAGGTTTGAAGGTGCGTGTTAGTCAGGAAACGGAACGTTTTCGTGTTGCCACCCAAGAGCGTCAAGTTGGCGCATAAGTCCCTTAACCGTAAGTTTCCTGATAAGGTTTTCCTGAAGCATGTTCCAGCGCTCGCTGCCTCGGCGTGACAGCCGGTATTTCTGCCATTATTCGATCGGACCCGCGGTTGCTGAAGCGTCAAGAAATGATCACTTAAAAAAGATAACATGCGGGACTGAATAACCAAGGTAAAGCTAGACCAATGTACTCAGTTAAGATATGTTAGATTAGGCTAAGGTCTTGTCTAATCCTTCGGTAGTGCATCGAATGCACGCCCAAACTAAGTAGACGTTCGGGGTAGGTCCGTCCCCCTACACCCTCAACAAACCTAGTACCCACCCGTAAAATCTTATCTAGCTACATTCTGTCCCGAACGAGGCAGGGCGCACATGCCTGCACACGGTATTCCAGATGAGGTCGAACGAAAGCCGAGAACGGTCTCCGAAAGACGCCTACCGTCAAGACGCCGAAATAGCATCGCATAAACCACAGCATGCGGAAACCTCTGCTTGCGGCCTACTTCCAGTTTTCGCCGGAATGTAAAACCGAAGGATGTACGACGCCTAGGTCAACCTGGCTAGATACATGGGAAGCTCGACCCCGCCGACCAAGTACTTCGCAGGTGGACAATCTCTACCAATTTGAAAAACGGATCACTTTGCCTGATTTATGGGCCATAACCATAATGTAGATAAGTCTCGAAGCTAAACCACTGCTCGCTGAATGGCTTTGGAACCTCCAGGAACCTTGACAGGGTGCCGCGGCTTCAGGTCATCAGCAAATAGCAGCGATGGTACCACAAGCTGCGGGAGTAGGTCATTCACATATATATAGTGAACAGCAGCGGTCGAATGACCGAGCCTTGCGGCAGGCCTTTGGGGACAGCTTGCTTAAACAAAAAGCCACGGCCTACCAGTACACAAGGTTTGCTAGCATCCAAAAAAGCATACAACTAATGAAGTGCGAGGCAAGGTACTCCGTAAGAAATCAGCTTTTGCGCTGGCCTCAAAGGGGTTATCTTGTCAACAGTCGAAGAAAAGGACGTTCAGTGCGTGACCATTATCCACTGCATACGCTTAGCTTTCGCAAGCCACCAGTAGATTCGATAGACCCGTAAATTCCTTCTGGAATCCGTGTTGTACCTTACTAAGTAGGATAATCCTACCCAGATGATTCTCCAATAAAACTGACACCAAGTTCTTTAGGAGTTTGGCTACTACACTCGTCAGGCTAACTGGCCTGTACGTTGCGGGCGGACTCCTTTCCCCTTTTTTGAAGATGGGACAGCCGACAGCTTCCTTCTATTTAGAGGGTACTGCACAGCTCAGTCAAATGCTCATTACATCCTGGTCCCGATGGTTTTCCCTTTGCGCTGCTGATACTCGGTGGCCAGGACATTCCAGCTCTACTTCTCAACCTATTCACGCTTTCCATGACTAACGGGATTTATCCAACCACATAGAAACATGCCATCGTCATCCCCAAACACAAAAGAGGCAGTCAGCAGAACATGGAAAACTATCGCCCCATCAGCCACACGCCTATAGCTTCAAGGATAATGGAACGAATAGTCAAAGAAACCATGCTCACCTTCCTGATTACTCGCAACCTCATCAATCGACAACAACATGGATTTCTGCCGTCTAGGTCCTGTCAGACCTGCCAATTTGAGTTCCTCAATCATGTAACTCAACTGATTGACAACAAGCAAGCACTAACCATCGTCTTCCTAAACATGACGAAAGCTTTTGACAGAGTACCACATACAGAACTCTTGATGAAGCTAGAATCATACGGGATCTCCGGCAAACTGCGCACCTGGTTCTCATCATATCTTGCAGCTCGCTCACAGTCAGTAATGGTTGGAGAATTTATATCACTCCCTAAACCAGTCAAAAGTGGCGTAATTCAAGGTAGCGTTTTAGGCCCTCTACTTTTTCTGCTCTATATCAATGACGTGTTCCAGATTTTCAAACATGGGACACCCTACCTATTTGCGGACGACATCAAAATTGTCTTCCCATTTCATCTGTCAAACTTCCACACGGCCATTTCCCATATACAATACGACTTAAGATCGCTAACTGCATGGTGCGACATATGGAAGTTGGCTTTTACACCATCAAAATGCAATGTCCTTACGTACCGATGCACCATGCCTGGCTGGCTAGCCGAACAACCTCCTCGTGGTGTCAGCTGGATGGTTGGAGTTTAACCCGTTCCAGCAAATAGTTCGGCGGCAGTGTTCCAGGACGTGGCGGGTTTCGCCTGGCAAGCGTTCTCCCTATAAAAAGCCACAAATGTCTGCTTATCAACCCTGTGCCGCGGCGGTCATGACTCGCCACAAAATAAAGTCACTGCCCCGTGGGGATATTCGGATAACTCTATCAAACCCACGGACACCAATCTCCTACTCGCATGTCGATGCCGATATCAAACATTGAAGATTGGAGCAGCACAACTACAAGCACAAAATACACAGCTGCATACACATACACACACAATGACATATATACATACCCCTACACAACACAAACTGCCATGGCAAACATATCGGATTTTTAAACATTCTTGATCATGCATCGTTATGTCAAAATGATCATGCCTGTAAAGGCGTGCCTCACCTTGTTGAGAATAAAAGATTTATTTATTTATTTATTTATTTAATACCTTAATGCTGCAAGGCACGCCATTAGGGAACAGCCTAACAGTGCGTGACTTAGGCGTGCACTACTCCTGTTAGCTTAACTTAGCGGAACAAGTAGTTTATTCCGCAGCTAAAGCACGCTCTCTCATCGGTTACCTCCTCAAAACCATGACAATACAGGAATCTAGAACTGTGCTCTACAAAACATGTGCCCGGCCCCTGCTAGAATACTGCTCTATAGTATTCACCAACCTTAGAAAATGCGACCGAATAGCCCTCGAAAAGGTTCAGCGTACCTTCACAAAACGCCTCCAAGGGCACTCAAGTCTGAGCTACCGTGATCGGTGCCACACACTTAAGCTCGACCCGTTATGGCTGCGCCGATGGAAAACCAACCTCGCTTTCCTATACTCGCTCATTAACACCATCAGTGGGAGCCAAATCACCCCTGTCACAGACTCATATATCACTTCGTACCCCCTACGTGATAGACCCTACTCCATTATCCTACCAAGAACGCGCAGCATCATTCGCTCCAACTTCTACCTCTACAGATACGCACACGTATGGAATAGGTTACCTCTCGCAATAAGGGCATCCATGAACATAAACCAGTTCCGCTTCTCTATTAGCAAATACCTCTCTGTCACACAAGTTTCCAAACTACTGAATATAAACTGTCCTGAAGAAGAGTTTTTTGAAAATGGACCGGGCCACTTATAATCGCCTCTTATAACCTTCGACACTATCCTCTTTCCGACTCCTCATCTCTCTCCTACCGCGCCGTTATCCATCGTACATCTTACTCGCATCAACTTCTCTTGACAGCAGCTAGTCATTGTTGGCTCCATGTAGCTTGCAAGGAGCCACTTCTTGACTCTCCAGCCTTCATTTTTTCTACCGTATGTCTCTCTAAGCTTCACTCGCATGTTGACTTCTTCGTCGAAACTACAGATATCCAATAGTGGTCAGAGGTCTTAATGATATGGCTACACCAGCCACTGATTCATTCTTTTCCAGAGCCACTAGCTCTGCTTAGCAGCAGCTAGTCGCCATAGCTTCCATTTAACTCTGCGGATATCCGGAGCTCTGTAGGAGTCGCTCCTTTCTTACAACGTTCATTCTCTTGGATTGCTTGCGTCACAGCTCAGATGATTTGTTGACCTATTATGTGCCACCGTAGGATCCACTAGTAACTGAATGCTTAGCCCAAACTCTATTGCTGGTCACTCTTCTCTCTTTTGCCATCTGTCTCTCTTAAGCTTCGCCCGCATGTTGATTTCTCCATCGAAAATGCAGGTATCCAGTAATGGTCAAACGTCTTAATGACACGGCTACACCAGCCACTGATTCATTCATTTCTAGAGCCACTATCTCTGCTTAGCAACAGCTAGTCGCCATAGCCCCCATTTAACTTTGCGGATATCCGGAGCTCGCTTTCGTATTACAGTGTTCATTCACTTGGATTGTGTGTTTCACAGCTCAATGGTTTGTTGACCTATTATTTACCACCGTAGGATCCACTAGTAACTGAAGGCTTAATCCGAACTCCAATGCTGGCCTTTCATCTCTCTCCTAGCGCGCCATTATCCATCGTTCATCTTACTCGCGTCAACTTTTCTTGACAACAGCTAAGCATTGTTGGTTCCATGTAGCCTACAAGGAGCCACTCCTTGACTCTCCAGCCTTCATTTTCTTCTGCCGTCTGTCTCTCTTAAACCTCGCTCGCCTGTTGACTTCTTCATCGAAACTGTAGGTATCCAATAGTGGACAAACGTCTTAATGTTATGGCTACAACTGCCTCTGATTCATTCTTTTCTACAGCCACTATCTCTGCTTAGCAGCAGCTAGTCGCCGTAGCTTCCATTTAACTCTGCGGATATCCGAAGCTCTGTAAGCGTCGCTCCCTTCTTACAATGTTCATTTCCTTAGATTGCTTGCGTCACAGCTCAGATGGTTTGTTGACTAATTGGGTGCCACCGTAGGATCCACTAGGAACTGAAGGCTTAGTCTAAACTCTATTGCTGGTCACTCTTCTCTCTCCTTGCGCGCCGTTATGTGTCGTACGTCCCACTCGCAACAACTCCTCTTGACAGCAGCTAGTCATTGTTGACTCCATGTAGCTTACAAGCAGCCACTCCCTGACTCTCCAACCTTCCTTTTCTTCTGCCGTCTCTCTATCTCAAGCTTTGCTTGCCTGTTGAGCTCTTCATCGAAACTGTTGGTATCCAGCATTGGGCAAACGTCTTTATGACATGGATACACCAGCCACTAATTCATTCTTTTCTACAGCGACTATCTCTGCTTAGCAGCAGCTAGTAGCCATAGCTTCCATTTAACTCTGCGGATATCCGAAGCTCTGTAGGAGTCGCTCCCTTCTTACAATGTTCATTCTCTTGGATTGCTTGCATCACAGCTCAGATGGTTTGTCGACTAATTATGTGCCACCGTAGGATCCACTAGTAACTGAAGGCTTAGTCTAAACTCTATTGCTGGTCACTCTTCTCTCCTAGCGCGCCGGTATTTGTCGTTCGTCCTTACTCGCGTCAACTCCACTTGACAACAGCTAGTCATTGTTGGCTCCATGTAGGTTACAAGGAGCCACCCACTGACTCTCCAACCTTCATTCTCTTTGCCGTCTGTATCTTAAAGCTTCGCTCGCATGTCGATTTCTTCGTCGAAACTGTAGGTTAATGGTTGATGTTTGTGAGTAGTGTAAATTTCGAAGAAAGTAGAAGCCACGATTAAAATTCACGCTCAGGTACTGTGAGCTTATTGGCCACACGTCGCGCACCAAGCAGAAGACATGTGTTAAAATTTGTGCACCTAATCGTCAGCCCTCGGTAGCTCAGGTGGTAGAGCAACGGACCGGAAATTCGTGGACCGGGGTTCGTCTCCCCGTCGAGGCATATTATTGTGCGTGAATTTTAATCGTGGCTTCTACTTTCTTCGAAACTGTAGGTATCCAGTATTGGTCAAAAGTCTTAATGACATGGCTACAGCAGCCACTGATTCATTCTTTTCTACAGCCACTATCTCTGCATAGCAGCAGCTAGTCGCCATAGCTTCCATTTAACTCTGCGGATATCCGGAGCTCTGTAGGAGTCGCTCCTTTCTTACAATGTTCATTCTCTTGGATTGCTTGCGTCACAGCTCAGATGATTTGTTGACCTATTATGTGCCACCGTAGGATCCACTAGTAACTGAATGCTTAGCCCAAACTCTATTGCTGGTCACTCTTCTCTCTTTTGCCATCTGTCTCTCTTAAGCTTCGCCCGCATGTTGATTTCTCCATCGAAAATGCAGGTATCCAGTAATGGTCAAACGTCTTAATGACACGGCTACACCAGCCACTGATTCATTCATTTCTAGAGCCACTATCTCTGCTTAGCAACAGCTAGTCGCCATAGCCCCCATTTAACTTTGCGGATATCCGGAGCTCGCTTTCGTATTACAGTGTTCATTCACTTGGATTGTGTGTTTCACAGCTCAATGGTTTGTTGACCTATTATTTACCACCGTAGGATCCACTAGTAACTGAAGGCTTAATCCGAACTCCAATGTTGGCCTTTCATCTCTCTCCTAGCGCGCCATTATCCATCATTCATCTTACTCGCGTAAACTTTTCTTGACAACAGCTAGACATTGTTGGCTCCATGTAGCCTACAAGGAGCCACTTCTTGACTCTCCAGCCTCCATTTTCTTTTGCCGTCTGTCTCTCTTAAACCTCGCTCGCCTGTTGACTTCATCATCGAAACTGTAGGTATCCAATAGTGGACAAACGTCTTAATGTTATGGCTACAACTGCCCCTGATTCATTCTTTTCTACAGCCACTATCTCTGCTTAGCAGCAGCTAGTCGCCGTAGCCTCCATTTAACTCTGCGCATATCCAAAGCTCTGTAAGCGTCGCTCCCTTCTTACAATGTTCATCCTCTTGGATTGCTTGCGTCACAGCTCAGATGGTTTGTCGACTAATTATGTGCCACCGCAGGATCCACTAGTAACTGAAGGCTTAGTCAAAACTCTACTGCTGGTCACTCTTCTCTCTCCTAGCGCGCCGTTATGTGTCGTACGTCCCACTCGCAACAACTCCTCTTGACAGCAGCTAGTCATTGTTGACTCCATGTAGCTTACAAGTAGCCACTCTCTGACTCTCCAACCTTCATTTTCTTCTGCCGTCTGTCTATCTAAAGCTTTGCTTGCATGTTGATCTCTTCATCGAAACTGTTGGTATCCAGTATTGGGCAAACGTCTTAATGACATGGATACACCAGCCACTGATTCATTCTTTTCTAGAGCCACTATCTGCTTAGCAGCAGTTAGCCGCCATAGCTTCCATTTAACTCTGCGGATATCCAAAGCTCTGTAGGAGTCGCTCCCTTCTTACAATGTTCATTCTCTTGGATTGTTTGCATCACAGCTCAGATGGTTTGTCGACTAATTATGTGCCACCGCAGGATCCACTAGTAACCGAAGGCTTAGTCTAAACTCTATTGCTGGTCACTCTTCTCTCCTAGCGCGCCGGTATTTGTCGTTCGTCTTACTCGCGTCAACTCCACTTGACAACAGCTAGTCATTGTTGGCTCCATGTAGGTTACAAGGAGCCACCCACTGACTCTCCAACCTTCATTCTCTTTGCCGTCTGTATCTTAAAGCTTCGCTCGCATGTCGATTTCTTCGTCGAAACTGTAGGTTAATGGTTGATGTTTGTGAGTAGTGTAAATTTCGAAGAAAGTAGAAGCCACGATTAAAATTCACGCTCAGGTACTGTGAGCTTATTGGCCACACGTCGCGCACCAAGCAGAAGACATGTGTTAAAATTTGTGCACCTAATCGTCAGCCCTCGGTAGCTCAGGTGGTAGAGCAACGGACCGGAAATTCGTGGACCGGGGTTCGTCTCCCCGTCGAGGCATATTATTGTGCGTGAATTTTAATCGTGGCTTCTACTTTCTTCGAAACTGTAGGTATCCAGTATTGGTCAAAAGTCTTAATGACATGGCTACAGCAGCCACTGATTCATTCTTTTCTACAGCCACTCTCTGCATAGCAGCAGCTAGTCGCCATAGCTTCCATTTAACTCTGCGGATAGCCGGAGCTCGCTCCCTCTTACAATGTTCATTTCCTTGGATTGTTTGCGTCACAGCTTAGCTGATCTGTTGACCTATCACTTACCTTCACTGGCCTATAGATATACTCATCGACCCTATAGGCATACACTAGTGACAAAGCGTCTGATTGGAATAGCTGCATCTGGCGACTGAGTCACTCCTAACGCCAACATCTGTCGGTCGTCATAAATTCGGCATTTCTCTTCAGAAGTAGCTAATGGCCACTGGCCCCATGCATATGCGATGATCCAGTGCTTGTTAGTAGCCACCCCGTATCTCAATAACCTTTACTCCTTTAGAATATCTGCATCCAGTCCCTCCGCTGCCCTGCCACCAATTGATCTTTAAGACTCTCTCGCAGCAACCTATTTATTTTCGCTTATTATGCCCCCCTCTCGGATTACACTAACTACGCGCTGTTCATGCACCTGACAATCACTACCAACATTCTAACTCTCTTTGCTCTATCCCCACGCAACTATCGACTCATATCAAACGGATGCTCGTACTTTACTTGCTGGTGCAACGCTCTTGTCCCTACGCAGGCGATAGCAATCCACCTATACGGCTAATGATTCTATAGGATACTCAAAAGACATTTTCAGCATAATTATTTTTGCACAGTGTACATTCTTTTGTCTCAAGCTCAAATGTTATAACACAAGACATTAACAATATTCAACTCCATGCCTGTTCTTGCGGTCTTCTCTCGGTTGTCTCTCACTTTCCCTTTTCTCTGAGGTCCGGGACATCTTGGAGATATGGGATTGGACTGAGGAACAGTTTGGGCCCAAGACGGACGTAACAACCCACAAGGACTGACATGGAGGATGGGAAAACTCCGCAAGGACCGACCTACAATCACCATAACCCTCGTCCAGTATGGAGAACTGGACATATCCTCATACTCCCATACATTATACATCTAAAAATCGGGACAGCGAAAAAATTGAAACTTTTGCTCACCTGGACATACAACAAGAAGAAAAATCGCGATGTCCCTCTCCTCCACCGACCTCAAAAATCATGGCGACCCAGATCAAAATACCCGTCCAACTAACAGAGGAAATTAGAAGCCACTACCCCGCGAAAACCCGAAGGTGAAACCAGTCGTCAAGCGGCTTTGCCAGTTCAACATTAATGTTCAAAATGCTTTACCGCAGTGTTGCAGGACGTGGTGGGTTTTCGCCTGGCAAGCGTTCTCCCTATAAAAAGCCACAAATGTCTGTTTAACAACACCGCGTCGTGGCGGATGTGACTCGCCACTGAATCAAGTCACAGCCCACAACTACATACTGGCATGTCGACTAGATTCACATATCAACTCTTCTTGACACCTTTTCAACTACACACGATTGAACCCGGAATATCATCGTGATACACAACAGTTTTTAAACCTTGATCATGCCTAAGTTGGTGCGTCTCTATGAAACTGAGAATAAACTATCTATTTATTTATTTTATCATGGACATACGACCAGTTTTCTACTATTACTGTCACAGTTGCCATAAAATGTTTGTACAGTTGTACATATCTGATCATGCCTCCATGGGCGTGCCTCGCATAGTCGAGAATAAAGTATTTATTTGTTTATTTCTAAAACATCATAGCAAGCGGTTCAAGTTGTTCCGCAGCCGACCCATGCAACGGTTTCGGGTGAATTAAAGCAAGCCAACAGGTCTTAGAAGTGTTTAACCAACGTAACGGCCTACGAACTTCCATTTCCGCCATAATAATTTCAAATAGTCCTGACTACGCTGGGATCCTACCGTCCAGCTCAGAGCCTGTCGGAGGTCTCCCTTACAAACGCTCCTGCCTATTGCTCACTAAGTACAGAGGCCTTGTCATAGTCCATATACGCATCAGTGCCGTCACCACGCATCAATTCTGGAATTGACAGTTTCGAACCGCAGCGCCTACTGAAATATGCGAAAAATCATTTTGGATTCTCTGTAGCTCCGACTGCTAACCCTCTCGTGAAATTGAGCCGAACGTTCCTAAGGTGTTGCTGTCACCTATTTCTAGCCTTCCGGTACCTGTCATAAGTATCGGTGGACGGAATATAGCGGCAAGTCCGCAAAAAATGTTGTCTTCTTGTTGAGCAAATGCCTGCCAGTGGAATCGATTCAGGGCGGCTGCGCTCGTGCGTGTTTCTCCTTGTAATTGGATGAAGAGAGCAGCGAACGCTGGAGGTAGGACGCAAATTTATCCAAAGCAACCTGGACCGTATCATCGCCTGAAATCTCAAAATGGAAACCCGAAGCCTGGGCTCTCACTGATTGACAGTCTGTGTGCCAGATGTTAGGGAGAAACTCAACAGTGCCCTAATAGCGTCTAGACAGATACAACTGAAGAGCAAACCATTATGATCACTGGAACCCAGGGGAGGTCCGTAAGTAATGTCACCAACAAAATCAAGTGACTTAGCAAATACGAGGTCTGATTGACAATACTTGGGCATCCATATGAATATTGAGGCGGTCTGCGAACTGACGCAACTGTTCTTGGAGCGAAAGCTGAAGCAGGTCAGCGCCGAAGGTGCCTGACGCTGTCGTAAGAAAGCTCTGCCCAGCAATCCTCCTGGAGGTTGAAGTCGCCCAACACCGAACAGTTGTTTGCGGACTAGGAGAGAATGAATTCAAGTACCTCGTCAAATACCCTCCCAGGGCTTCTATACACGATTACAACTCTATCCTGTCGAGGATGTGTTAAGCACAGCCGACAGAGCTTCAGCAGTTTTGCCTGCCGACTGAAATAGGCAAGTCTTCAAAAAGTCGCGTTTACAGCTCTCATAAAGTGCCATGCCGCCTCCCTGTTAGCAAGCGGAGCGCTCGCAACTAAATAGTGCGTGGCCAGATAGATCTTCTTCGCCATCCATGATGTCTTGTGACAGCCACCTTTCATTGAATCTGAGTATATCGGATTAACACCCAGCTACAAGCAGACCTAAATCGTACTCCCTATTCCTTAGGTCGCGCACATTAATTAGCATTTTTGTAAGTATTGGTTAAGTCCAGACCTGGGTGGTGCGCTACCAGAATGGGGTGGTAGGGCGAAAAATGGCCGCTGGCTGATTACCCGAAAACCCACTAACCGAAGACCATGTTCCTTACTCGCTCGTTTACTTTTGAGGTCCCTGATGGCATCCCTTAGTTTGAGCCTAATAGCCAGCGTAATGTCCGGCTGAACAAAAATATTTGCACCTTTCAGCTTATAAGCCAATCGCCTGAGAGCGCTGCGTTACTCCATGGTAGAGAATAGAGCACGAGGTAGCCGCAGTCGAGGGTTTGGTATATTAACTAGGGTGTTCCCCAGTCTAATTTTCCTCCTGACGGTAACGTCTGCACAACTAGGCGCTACGCACATGTTAAACCGTTGCAGGTAGTCCAACGTGCAAGCAGCAGGAATCACAGCAGTGGAACCAGACGCATTACGATATATAAGATGCTTTGCTAGTTTTACATGACCGTTCAAAGCAAACTATGCCAGTGTTCCAGGACGTGGTGTAATTTCAACAAGCAAGCGTTCTCCCTATAAAAAGCCACAAAACTTCATTTATCAACACTGTAACGTCTCCGATGTTACTCGCCACCGAACAAAGTCACGGCCCACTGTTAAACTGGAATATAGACCAGTTATTTTTCAATATTTGACTGACGCATACAACAATGATACTCTCAGTCATTATATACTGTCCCCACTCCACTACGGTGCTTTTTTATGTACTTTACGCATACTTGAAAACATTTTATCGGCACTCCACTGATAACTTTGATCTTCATGAGTGCTTCGAATATTTCTGCAACTTGTACATACTTTGGCCACAGTCAAGTACGTGCGTTGTAACGTATCAGTTGCGCCACATAATTGCTTGTAAATTCTGAGCATACCTGAGTTTGTACGCCTAGATAGAATCGAGAATAATATTTATTTATTTATTTACTATCCGTAAAATTATCACCACGACGGGATATATTAACCCCACTGGTCTTTGATTCGACGCTTGGAGCAGGGGGCTTCACCACCGGTGATGAAACTTTCTTGATCCCCTCAGATGCTGCGGCAACGGTAACGTATGTTTATCGCTCCATTTCCGATGCGAATGTTTTCGGGCCAGCGATTCTACCGAAAGGCTTTATGGCAGATTTGGTCTGCTTTTTCTTCTTGACAACCGGAACAAGGGCTCATGACGCTTTTTCACTTTGAGAAGAGTCAAGCAAAGCGTCAGAACGTGCATTCTCCGTGAGAGCCGATATTCGGTAGCTTTTATGGACAAGTGGTGCATGTGGGGATGTTCGTTTTCTCACAATCTTCAGACGGTTTTAAAATGAATGACGGCTTGTTTCCGTTGTCAAGAAAACTACAACTTCTTGTTTAGCAGAGAGCTTACGTGTTTTCCTGACTCTGTTTCGCTTTACTCGAAGGGACACAAGAAATCAAATCCTTAACTCATGCAATGGATAGGACTTAATGTCACGCATTGTGATTGCTGTTCAAACATTTACGTCTCTCTAAACGAAATATTAAGTCATCTACAAATGGTTTGTTGCCTTCACACACATCCTACATTTTGTTATCTTGTCTCCCTCCACACCCCCAGTTTCCGAACACGGTTTTGGTCAGATCGCCCTGGCATTAGACCAGACCTACCGGCTATGGTCCAGAGCATAGCTCAGTCCAAGTGCTAGCAATAATAGGTAAACTTGCCTTGCCGCGTGCTAGGCACAAGTAGTACCGTTATAAATATGGACAGTATTCAGACATAAAAACGTTCAGTCCTAAGCATTCAGATGATAGCTTTGCACCACTGGCCTTTCGACCACGCACATATACCAAATGTTTGAACCTGCGGTTCCTCTCGTACTAAAAAGGATTACCATAGCAACGACCAGCTTGTACTTCATTGTTCCATTTTACTCATAGTAGTGTAACACTAACCCGTATTACAACGTCCTAAACCCAGTCCACGTTCCGTAGTAGTGGGTGAACAATCCAACGCTTTGTGAATGCGGCGTCATGACGCTGGGGAGAGCCGTCGTCGAAGGACCGAAAAGCGACGTCGCTACAAACGCTTGGCCGACACAAGCCAGTTATCCCTGTGGTAACTTTTCCGACATCTTGCTTCAATCTCCGAATAGCACCTACAAATGGATTGACAGGCGAAGCTTTTACGATATCTATCCTTACTGGAAATCCTAATAAGTAAGCGTATGCCCTTTTACTCCACGCTAGGTTTTCTTCTTGGCTGAGCTCACCTTAGGCCACCTGCGTTACCATTTGAGATATGTACTGCCCTAGTCAAACACCCCACAAGACACTGTCTTCAAAACGGGTCGCACCTTACCGTCAGACTTAAACGCCAAGGCGATAGTCATAACTCATCTGACATGACCAGGTCACTGACCCCCGCAACATGAGTCAAGGACGTCAACATGTGCTTAGCACAAATATTCATTCCCTGCTTTACTAGATAAGCAAAAGTCTGCCGCCAAACTAGCGACAACTATCTTATTATAAGCCACACGCCCTTTGCACCTTGAGTTGTGAAAAGAATAGTCAAAGAGGGGATGCTTCATATCACACTGTAGCTCAACTTCATCAGTGGCTCCCAACATTGGTTTCTTCCGGCTACACCTTGTCAAACCCACCAGTTTGAACTCATGAACTGCGTGACGCACTTTGTTGAATCCAAGCAAGCGCTACTCGTAAGCTTCCTGTTCATGTAAAAAGTGTTTAACCGGTGACATACATGGACTACTGATCAACCTAGCTGTATTCAGTGTCTCTAGCCATCTGATTTCTTGATTTCTCTTAGTTTTCTGGCTGTGCACACTCAGTAAACTTAGGCGACACATCTTCCAACGTAGCACGCGTAACTCGCGGAGTAGTTCATAGTAGTGTACCTGTCCCTGTGTTGTTTCTGTTATACGTTAATGACGCCTTTCAGGTCTTTAGTTGAGGCACTTTACACCTATTTGCCGATGCAGTGAAGGTTGGATTTTTATTCAATCCTAGCTTCATACAAATTGGCCTAGCAGGGTTTCAAAAAGATTTTATTGCTTTTAAAAGTTGTGCAATATATGGAGACTAGTATCCTCACCAATGCAGTGCAAAGTTCTCTTACCGTTGCATTGTACCACACAACTCCCTGAAGCTTATCGTTAGGAAACAGCTCTACCGCCATTACTCTAGCTCGCTAAATTTTACCGAACAAGCAAGTTAAAACTCTGCCAAAGTAAGGTCTATTAATGTTTCTATACTTTAGGCAGTACGCATAGTAGCATCTCAACTCACGTTCACGAATGTATGTGCTTAACCGAGTCGAGAGTACTACTTGATTCTTAGCACCAACTCACGTAGTGTGATAGAATGAGGATCGAGAAAGTCCAACGGCCTTTCACCGAGGGCCTTCTAAGCACATCTATGCTCAAATATCAAGGACGTAGAAAACATCTTGGCCTAGAGTCTCAGTGGCTGCAGAGGCTTCAAGTCAAATTATTAAATCTCTACGAACCGCTTAAAATATCTGAGGCAATCATAGGGAAACATATTTTACATGATGGTTGATATACGTTACCCTATACGCGGAAAGCTTCACTCAGTCTCTCTCCTTGAGACACGTCACAACATTCTTTCTAACTTATTTCTTTATAGATATGGGCAACGATTCAACAGGCTACCAGGAATGGTCAGGCCGTCAGAAGTTGCAGTAGAAACCTGCTTGGTAATAAAAAGAATATTAGGTGTTCCCAACGTGGCAGAAATTTTGCGCGGCTGCATTGCAGAAAACGAGTTCTGGCAACAAGGCACTGATCACATATAGACATGTATGTACTCAAACACCGCACACCACATCTCAGCGTAGTAAAGCTACAGGCTTATTAGTTCAATTTTCCGGATTTATCTCTACGCACGTGCCTTCGGATTTTATTCACAAAAATTCGCTCCACAGTTGTTATTCCCACTTGTCTCGCCGTCCTGCACTTGCAAGAGCTTTGATCCATTCGTTAACACACTCACGCTTCCGGAACTGCTGATAACCAATGAGCGAAGCTGCCTCCTCTTTAGCTGACCAGCACCTTATCTACCTATTTTAACTTTTATGTATCGACAGCAGCCTTAAAATTACTGCCGTGTGAGCATAATAAGTTACTGGCCCCTTGTCCATGCTTCCTTAACACCGCTTTCCATGTTCCCTTGGAGTACCTGCCTAACAGAATGAGGCCCTGCTGCCCAACTCTACATAGAGTCTTCAGTATCCTTACCCACTGCAGTACAGACGGCTCTGTAAACTTGCCCAGCTGGCTCAGATCATAGCTTTACTGGCTATCCTCGCATTCGTCAGTCTTCCGAGCCCGTCATTCCTTACTTCTCCTAACCCCGCACTCATCCTTTTCTGCTACCATTCACCGGTTAATTCGTCGCTTTGTTTTCTGTTTTCGTTGGTTATAGTTTAAAACTCTCTGCTGTGTGTGTAAACCCGCTTAGGAACTCAAACCGCACTACTCTTCCGAGTAAGCAGGCAGAAACTCCCAATCTGTAAAGGCAAACCGACGGCCGTTATGAAGAAATGCTCATTGGTATTTTTCGACAAGGTTAGTAAGGTGGTAACTTAATCTAAATCTATGCAGAACGATATAATGGAGCGCAGACTCAAATTATCATCACTTTCTCATATTATAAATGTTAGTAATAAGCTTGAACCTCTCATCGTCCTGGCACAAGGAGCACAAAACCCCAGTCTAGGTAACCCTAAAGATGCTGCTGCGTTCGTAGATGCCATCGCATCTGAACTACTTAGCAGAATGTGCCGTTCTGCCAATACGGTTGGTGTTAACCCCGCAGACAAACTTTTATTGGTATCAGTATAAAGAATTCTGCTTACAGCCAGTACCATGAGCGACATGCATTGCAGCTGTATATGGCTATGGAAGAAAGCCCATCCCATCCTTTTACAGTTCCAAGGCTCTAAATCTGCCAACAAATTGTTTAAAGGTTGCGACATTATAGCCTTTAATACCACTATCAAAAAGGTGAAAGTTGTTCTTGACAGGGCCCTGCTACAAGGGAAATACAGAACTACCCGTCACTATCTGGTCCGAAGTTGATGCTGTTCAGAGGAAATGCTTCCCATATATGCATCACAGGCGGCAACCAGCCCAGCAGCATGCGCAATTCGGTTAACGAAACCAGTTCTAATATGGTCGCGGGTGCATGTCTTACGACCAAATAGATCTAATCTCAGCAGCTGCTTGCCTTCTTCCAAGCCCGCCAGGTCCTCTCAACACGCCGCAGCTTACCTGTCTCAGCCCATCAACACCTCATTAATAACACTGAAAAATAGAGTTTCCATTCTGACACACAGACAAAAATGCACGATTCAGCCAAAATATTTCACTTACAAACCTTAAACGTTTAAAGCTGCCGACAACAACCTTATCTATTCTAATACCAGATGCACCAGCTGCCTCTGTTGACTTGGACCGCTACCATAAAACACACATCAGTCGAGTCAAAAGTCACCTTTCGATTTCACTTTGACCCCGTAATGCTACCACTATGCTAGATCGCCCCATTCTCTCCAATAACAAACCAACGATAGCTTGTTGGTTTTATAAGCAAATACGGTTGCGTATTGTTACGTAATTAACGACCCAACAAATAATAATGAAAACTCCGAGATTAGGTAGGAATATCGATAATCAAAATTGACAATAGATTGACAAAATTTAACAATATATCACGGTAGGGCACAAGGCACTGTTCAATCGTATATCATGTAGTCAGCCCTGTTGACGAGTCATCGGCCGTGGTGCACGTGATGCTTATGCTATGTGTCTTTTTCAAGTTTCACGTGAATCGATAAGGTCAACTGACCTTGTATCGGCCAAGCTTGCACGTTCCGTCTGCGCATGCGTGCGTGCGTGCGGATGCTACACATACTCTTCTCTTGCGGAGAGTCAAAGTGGTCTGAATCGGTCTGGTCTTGTAACTTTACAACCGAAACGTGTGACGTGGTTTGGAGTCAAGACTGGTGATTTTGATTTCGTAGTAGTGGCGTGATTCGAGGGATTGACTGCAGCTTCGATGCGCGCGGGCTTGAGACGGTCTATACTCACTGTGTCGGTCCGAGTTGGGAATTGAACAGTGAAATGCTTAGGACCGCGAGAAATGACTCGGTAGGGTCCATCGTACGGCGGTTGAAAGGGTTTGCCCACACGATCTGAATGTATGAAAACATAAGCGCAATGCATTAGGTCAAAGGGAAAGTAAGAACTTGTACTGGTTGCGAGTGGAGGTGCGTAACAGAGTTTTGACATGTGTAATTCTAACTGTTGCAAAATTAGATGGTTGTGGATGTTCTGTACTAGACGGACAGAATTATTCGCCGGGCAGGCGTAAAGTGGTTCCAAAACAAGTTCTGCAGGTGAGCATTGCAAAGTTTGTCAAAACATTGTACGTAGCTGTAACAACACAAGTAGTAGTAAATCACACCCTTGAGATGGGTTGTTGTGAGCTATTAGAGCTGTTTTGATGTGACGAAGCAAACGTTCCACTATGCCGTTTGCTTGCGAGTGGTATGCTGTGGTACGGATGCGTTGGCATCCAAGAATGTTGGTAATGTTTGAGAAAAGATTGCATTCCAACTGGGAACCGGGATCAGTCGTAATGATAGCTGGAACACCAAATGTCGCAACCCAATGGTTAGTGAACTTACGAGCGATTGTTTCCGTGTGAGTGTCAGGTATAGAAATAGTGACTGGTCAAAGCGTAAAGCGATCGATGCAAATGAGGATATACACGTTGCCATTTGACACAGGAAGAGGACCGACGATGTCCAAATGAACATGCGCAAAACGGGCATAGGGATTGACAAAGGTGCCGAAAGGTGATCGGGTATGGCGGATAACTTTAGAACGTTGACAGGAAAGGCAATTTGCAGCCCATTCCTTGATGTCTCTGTTGATGTTTGGCCATACGTATCGTTCAGAGCCGAGACGGATAGATTGGCGGATTCCTGGATGTGAAACATTGTGAAAAGTTTCAAAAACCTGTCGGCGCCTAGATGCTGGTACCAATGGACGTGGTACATGCGTCGAAAAACCACATTCGATTGTTCCAGGATGTGTATAGAGAGGGAGTGGTTTTAAAACAAGTGTAAATTTCTCAGAGGGTGATGGGAATGATTCGGATAATTCTGTTTTCTGAGCCTTCGCCATCTGGTGTAAATCGATTGCGGAAACACAGTCAACACCAGGGCGAGACAGCGTATCTGCGACTACCTTTTGGCTGCCAGCAACATGCCGGATATCAGTGAAAAATTGAGAGTTGTAATCAAGTTGGCGAATCTCTCGGAGCGAATATTTGTCAGGATTAGCAGAAAAGGCTGAAGCAAGAGCTTTATGGTCTGAATAGCTAAAAAATTCACGGCCTTCTTAAAGATGTCGGAAGTAACGCACAGCTAGATAGATGGCCAAAAGTTCTTGACCAACTACACTATACCGCGTCTCCGTTGGCTGAAGTCTCTTGGGGAAGAAACCAAGTGGTTGTTGCTGGTGGTCAACGGTTTGATGAAGAACAGCCCCTACTGCAGTGTTAGATGCATCGACGTGGAGTGACAAGGGGGCACCTTTGCGCACATAAAACAAAGTACATTGTTTCGCCAAGGTACAGTTGGCTTTCTCAAAAGATTGTTGAGCTTGTTCAGAAAAATTAAAGGCAGTGTGAGTTTCTCTGAACAGGCCAGTCAAAGTCATCAACCTGCATGCTGCATGCGGAATGAAACGACGATAATAATTAATCATTCCAAGAAAACGCTTCAGTTGACGAAGAGAAGTGGGACACGGAAATGAGGTGACAGCGTCTAGCTTAGGTTGTGCAAGAGTAATGCCATGCTGCTTAATCGTATGTCTGAGAAAATTTAAAGAGGAAACACCCAATTCGCATTTCTGAACGTTAAGTACTACGCCATAATCTGGTAGGCGTTGAAACTGTATGCGAAGATGGTAATGTGTTCATCATGGGTTTTAGAAGCAACGAGAATAACATCTAAACAACAGAATACAAAATTCAGCTGGTGGAGAACTTGGTCAATAAGGCGTTGAATGGTCTGAGCAGCATTCCCTAAACCAAAGGGCATACGCAAAAACTCAAATAAACCAAAAGGAGTGGTGATAACTGTCTTGTGCACAGCATCGGGATGAATAAGGATATGATGATAAGCTCTGAGAAAATCAGTGTGTGAGAAAACTCTACAACTGGTAATGTTTGCAGTAAAATCGTGGAGATGAGGAAGGGGATATCTATCGGGGATAGTGGAGTTGTTTAAGGCTCGATAGTCACCACAGGGGCGCCAATCATGTAGCTTTGACTTAAGGACCATATGCAAGAGTGAAGCAGATTTCCTGCGAGAGGGGCTGATAGTTCGCAGTTGGAGCATGTGTTGAAATTTCCTTTTGGCGATGAGCAAGCGTTCAGGTGGCATACGTCGGGGGCGAGCAAAAACGGGGTTACCGCGAGTCTCTATCCTATGGGTAACAGAATGGTTGGGATTAGCCTGGTGAAAATTGGATTTAAGCAGGTTAGGGATATCTAAGTATGGAAGAATAGGAGGTTGGATGAAGCGTAAAGAATAACAACGGAACAGATTGGAAACAAATGATAGGTTTACTGCACACGGATAACTTAGTAATACCGTCCTGGAGGCTACGGTTTTCAAGTCAACTAATAAATTAAAATGTGTAAGAAATTCCGCACCTAAAATAACCTGGCGAACATCCGCAATAAGAAAAATCCAAGGGTGCTCACGTAGTAATCCCAAATTAAGCGTCAGCAAACGTTGTCCGAAGGTACGTATTTTCGTACCGTTTGCAGCAGTAAGGTCATAAAAATTCCCATGAGGGAGTGTGTCGTTGGGTTGCGGGGGAATAGCACTAACGTCTGCTCCAGTGTCAATCACAAACTCTAGTCCAGATGTACGATCCACAAGAGAAAGACGACGAGATTGGGTTTGATAGCCACGAGTGTTACTCGCCCCTAACACTCGGCTTGGCGGTTTTCCGGCATCTGCGGAGCATTGTTTCTAGAGTTTCTGAACAAACAGGGGAAACACATTTCCTTGCTCTATGACCAAATTTGTTGTGGTACCAGCAGTAGTTGTCAGACTGTCTGTTGTTGGAATTCGATCGGTAAGTTCTGCTGTTTGATCGTCGACGTGAAAAACGTCGAAATTGGCGAGAGTGTGAAGGTCTAAGTTCAGCGATTTGTTCGGAAAGCAGCTTAATCTGGTCGGCGATGGACGGTGTTTCCGTCGCTGAGTTGCTCGATGACAAAGAAGTTGAATTTGGTTAAACTTCTAAAATTCGCTCAGCCATAGTCGTCTGTTTGTCGATGTGGACGGTGTCAATTGACGGTGCTAGGATTGTTTGTACATGTGAAGGGAGGCGCTTCAAAAACAGTTGAATGTAAACAGCGGGATCAAGCTGGCGATCTCCCAAAGTGTTGTGCGTTTGACGAAGTAACTGTGATGGTGTACATTCACCAAGATCGGCACCATTGAGGAGTTGTTCCAGGCGCTTATATTCTGAGATCGTTGTCCATTTGATGATAGTGTCGCGCAAAGTGTTGAAAGGGGTGACTTGATCTGGGACTTGTAGCACATCACGAACATCCGCAGCAACTTTAGGTGGAAGCACAGAAAGCACATGATAAATCATGGTTGACTACTGTGTGATATTCCGGAGATGGAATTGTGCCTCGACCTGACAGAACCAGATTGCTGGATCATGAGGCCAAAACGGCGAGAGGTTGACTAAAACAGTGTTAATCCTGTGCGTTTGTTGATTTGATACAGAGGACATCAAATAGCTATCTTCGGAGGCCATTTTAAGTCAAGTCGGGGTCACCAGGTTTGTGGGGGTTTTATAGGAAAATACGGTTGCCTATTATTACGTAATTAACGACCCAACAAATAATAATGAAAACTCCGAGATTAGGTAGAAAAATCGATAATCAAAATTGAGAGTAGATTGACAAAATTTAACACTGTATCACGGTAGGGTACAAGGCACTGATCAATCGTATATCATGTAGTCAGCCCTGTTGACGAGTCATCGGCCGTGGTGCACGTGATGCTTATGCTGTGTGTCTTTTTCAAGTCTCACATGAGTCGATAAGGTCGTGACCTTGTATCGGCCAAGCTTGCACGTCCCGTCTGCGGGTGCTTGGATGCGTGCGAATGCTACAAGCTCTTGCTACCAGCAAACTAACAAGCATTATGGAGACACCGCCAAAAGCAACGTCGGCAAATGAGACTCGCTCCAAACTTTCACTTAGTCAGCTGTTGAAGCACCCTATACTTACTAGCAATGCAGCAGCTTTACCTCGTCTCAAAGCATCTTTAAGTACATTTGCTCAACAAGAAACTACCATCGCATACCCCCAATTCATCTACTTCTACCTAAACCTCTTACCTTTACGCGACGTCTCCGAATAGTGTACCAAAATATGTGCCTACACGTAACCAGTTCCGTGGTAAGGCC
This sequence comes from Dicrocoelium dendriticum, assembly GCA_944474145.2. Classification (NCBI taxonomy): domain Eukaryota; kingdom Metazoa; phylum Platyhelminthes; class Trematoda; order Plagiorchiida; family Dicrocoeliidae; genus Dicrocoelium; species Dicrocoelium dendriticum. The sequence continues at coordinate 39,272,248 of OX104062.1, forward strand.
AACGCTCTTCCCCCAGCTCAATTTATCCCCTCTCATACTAACGCATATCGGATCCACGGTACAGCAGGTACTTCCCCTTTTTTAAGATCTTACCAAACGTACCAATTTGTAAATCCGAACCTCACTCCAAGCCCCGATGCCCTCAACAATTTTTACGAAACCCGACAGTGTTCCTTCCGCCTCTACTGTATCTTTAATTTCCCCAACTCCTTCAACATGCTGCGTCTCACATATATTGGCTCTTATGGAGAAATATCTGCGACCTGCCTTACCCACCCAGTTTCCTCTCTATTCCCCCTTTACTTCTCTTTCCAGCTTCAAATCAATAACAAAGGCACCCATGCCTCAAAAATATATATCCGTACTCCTCCTAAACCCCCGATCTATTACCACTAAAATGCCATTTGTCCGTCATTTCGCCGAGTATGTTAACCTTAGATAGTCCTTTTCAATGAAGCATGGCTCAGCGACTCAACCCACGACTCGTATTACTATGCCTTAGGCTATAACAACCGCGCAACTTGCCGCCAGAACTCCAGAGAAGGCAACTGCATTATCTACACTGAGGCAGCCATCAATACACAACTTGTTACTGATCCTATGCTCGATAACCTCTCAGGGTCCTCCTGGGTTACCGCTGAATTTAATAAACAACGCTTCCTTATTGGGTGAGTATACCTACCTCCTCATCACAAAAGGTCTGATGTTAACCGACTATCAACCGTGTTTCACTTCGTATGGCTACACTCAGCCAACTACAAGCTAGGCGGAAACTACTTCAATATGACCGATATTATTGGCTCCACCACACCTCCCCACCCAAGCTTCTTCCTTTTGCTTCCACCATCAACACCTTAGGCTGGGGTCAGCGTTTTAAAGCCCAAAAGGAAGTCCAACATACCAAATCTTAACTTTAGCCTCGAAATATCTGCGGGTACCGCTAAAATAATAAACCTTCTGCAGGGCAGTGACCATAGTATAAGGGCGCTTGATCTCTTCCTACCCTCAACTGACTACTTGCCCCGCAAGCATGAAACATTCTTCCAATGGTTTCGTGCCATGAATTGGGTGAAAGTTGAGGCGGATTCTTCCATACACGAGACCTCGAAGATACATGAGATCTGATGGATGCAAATTTTGGAGACTGTTTAGAAAGTTATCTCCAGAAACGCAGCATACACGCTTTTCGCTAACAAACAGCGGCAGTGCGTCTACAGCTGTTCGTCGAAATTGAGTAAATTAGCAAGCGCATGTAGAAGAAACTATGACCTAGCAATCCGCTTTAAACTACACTTTCATCTTACCAAAATCCAACTGCAACTTTCCGAACAACGCCGGGCCGAGGAACAGCACGCGCTTTCCAGTGCAAACAAAATCAAAATCTCGTACAGCTGCCTAACTGCAGAGGATGTGGTGGAAGCCTCGTGGTGTCAATTTTTCTACCCTCCTGGTCCTCTACCAAAGACCCGTTAGCAATTTGCAACATTTTTGACTTTCATTGCTTCTAAAAATTCAACACGTACCAGCGTGCCAGCATTAACCCAGTTAGGAGCACGCACCAGCAACCTTTGGAAGACCATCGATTTCAGCAAAACTGATAACCAGAAATCAATTAGCTTGGTGAAACCAGGTTACTGGGCAGGTCTAGATGGTGTCATTACAGTGCTTCTAAAATCTGGAGGCCCAGACATACTCACTTCCTTCAAAACAACTTTAATCTATCCATGCCAGCCAGTTGTGATCCCTCTCAATGGAATCATGCCTTGTGCCCCGGCCATAAATAAGGCCTTAAAGATTCCTTGATTATCGCTGTATTAGTCATACATCAATTCTTTGCATAAGCATGGAGACGTTAGTGAAAAATTGAACTCAAACTTTCTTCTATCACGTAACATCATAAGAAAGTCACAGTGCGGCTTTATCAAACGTCGCACGTGTCAAGCATGTTTGCTTGAGCTTTTAAACCATATCACCGACTCCGTCGACCTAGGCCATGCCAACCTAAGTGTTTTCTTAGACATGCAGTCGGCCGTTAACCGGGTTCCTCATAACATGTTACTGGTCATCTGCTCCGTTTAAGCCACGCAAGAACCGTTGTTCTATTGGATCAAATCAAACATCGCCAACCGGGCGCAGACTGATCAAACCAGCTCTCATCTATCAAGCCTTAGACGCATTACCAGCGGAGTCATCCAGGGTAGCGTACTAGGCTCACCGCTATTCCTTATCTACACAAACGACGTCATTGAAACTATTTAACGCGGCTCTACATGCCGGTTTGCTGATGCTATCAAGGTTAGCAATACCTGTGACTGCACAAATCAAGATACATCGCTCCTCAACATAAGGCAAAACTTGATGAATTTGGAATGTAGTTCACCAAATCTAAAAGGAGCTACACTACAGAAAAAAGTTTCATTAGTACATACAAAGGTAAAACACAGTCCGGCCCCTTGACAATTTAAAGAGCGCTGCTTATAAATAAATAAATGGGAATATTTATAGACTGGCTAGAGGCTGCCCCCTTAATAGTTAAGATTGATCATTACATAATTCCTATGCTCTTGCAGGAAAGCAGGTAAAATATGCGCATACGTTCCTCGTTAGCAAGTACAAATGCATTTGCATTGTTTGGCGTACAGTTGATGGGGTCGTAGGCTCCCACCTTGAAATTCTTCTGGATTCTTCGGGCGATATTGAGCTCCTTGATTTCCTTGGTTGTGACAATTGTGCTGAGCCGTAGTTACGCCGGTTTTCTTTGCAACAGGATCCAATTCACCACAACTTCACTTTAAATTTATGAGACTAGTTTGGCTCGCTCAGTCGCCTCAATTATTGGCGCGAACATGGAAGAAAAAGTGGCGGAATTATAATGGATAGAAAAAGTTAAAAGAATAATTTTGAGAAATGCAGATAAAAATGAAAGGAATTTGTTAAGAGACATACTAAGGCGGCATACTTCACTAGAAAAATACGAATTAACAAAAAATATAGCCAAACGTTTCTTGCGCTGATATTGATTTCTAGCGCCAAATTCCAACCTGAGTGAATCTCAGAAAAAGCATTACTATTGCTAGGATATTGCGCAGAGTAACATAAGAATAGGCTGTTCAGGACATGTTTTCACCGCTATGTTAAAAGTAAATACTATGCAATACGTGCAGCAGTTTTCGAGTTATCCGCAATCGAATGGTGGTCTACGAATAACGCCCATATTCTTTTTCGCTAAAAATGGCTTGCTGTTTTGCAAGCAGCCAGCAGAAAAAGGAAAAGAAAATGTAAAATGTAGCGAACCGGTGAACTTGCTAAACAGGCCTAGCTATCTAGAAATGCTCCGTATAGCCCGAGGTACCCTGCGACAACTAGGCACTTTGTAGGTGGCCGAAAAGCACACTTTGCTGGCATATATAGCAAAGGTGAGTAAATAGGCTTTATTTTTCGCGATAACACTAAAAATACAGCCAGGACGGTTATGTGTGCAAGGGAATGCAGGAGAACTGATAATTAACCCACGGTCTGAATGCCCCAGTATACCATTTTCAATGGATACTTAGCCACCTAAACCACTAGGAATATAGAGTTGACTATCTTTAAGCCGCTAAGTGCTTTTAAAGTTTGTATCAAGGCTGCATGAGCCAAGTCTATCTGAATAACGCAGGAGACCTTTCGGATCAGTTGACGTACTTGGGCCTGGAAAATACACACATTTCTTAGATAAACATCGCGTTGCATCTCTTAGAGCCGATGTTCTATATCCATGTGGCTATGCCTCCAACACCAGTGAGCTAGAGGAGCCTGTCACCACTAATAAAGCAATGAGTATCGGTAAAATTAGCAAACTCCTTTGGGGCGTGAAATCCATTTGGACCTGCGTTGGTGGGGCATTACCAACTCTACTTCTGGGCATTAAGCTTGCTCGAACGTGAAGAATTATTATACCACATGTGTTGATGCACACAATTGTGCAGCTCCTTGATTAATTCTAAGCTATTTCTCTCCAATTTCAAGTTCTGAAGCAAGTGCCAACGGTGTTCATCCAGGTGGCAAGGTTGTCTAGTACTATAACGTCGCACCAGCTATTTCCTTTATTGTTTTCCTGTCAAGAGCTCTTCTAGCACCCTAAGCAAAGATTGATATGGTAACAACCAAGGCCGCAACAGGACTGCATTACTCTAATACCCTTAACTTATTAGAACATGCGTTGTTTTCAGCAGTCAACTCCAACAAATTTATTACTGTGCTGCTTAGGTTTTTCTATTTGACCGAAGCTCTAGTCCTGCCGTACTGGACCTCTGCACGTCCAGTACTGGATCACTGCTCCATGGTCTATTCCAACACAATGAAAGCTGATACCCAGGCGCTTCAACGCATTCAGCGCTCCTTCACCCGGAATCTGGGTACGACACAGAGAGCTACTTAACTCCTTGCAAGCTGCTGCACTTAGCTCCCGGATGGCTTCGAAGGCTGAGAATCAAGGTATTTCTCTTGCGTGATATTATCAACGGACGGACCCACTCTCCTGGCTTCGACCTCCATTTTCATACTGAGCCGCACTATAACGTCTGCAACGCAGCTTGCACTCTGAAAGTATCAAAGTCGCGAACAAAACTGCGTGCGAGCTTCTTCTTAAACAGATACGCAGCCATCTAAATCAAGTTAAATTTATGTATAAATAAATAAACAAATGGTATATTCACAAATTCGTCGAGACACGCCAAACCAGGCAAGATGAACATTTACACGCAATTATGTTTCACAACAAACACGTTGCTATTTATGTAATCGGCAGTAAGCCGAAAGTTGTGCAGGCTTTGGAAATTGTAAAATTAATTTAAAAAATAAAGTCGTCAATGCATCACGACACGTTGGATTCTAGCGTGCGTAGTGTAAACAGTCTGGGCATTACATGTGTAGTAAAAACGATACATGTAGACAGGGAGTATCTTAATCTTGAACGTGTCAGGAAAATGTTAAATCATGATTCTGGTCGACTTGCCAGTATGTAGTTGTGGGCAGTGACATTATTCAGTGGCGAGTCATATCCGCCATATGGTCCTACACGTTGCGACAAACATTCCAAAGTCCTGTCAACCAACTCGCCTTATTACAGTTCACTGAACTCTTGTCCCACAACCTACCAGAAGCTGAAGTCTATAAAAAGGCCCAGTGGGCATCTGACCTAACGCACTGCTTCCTCTTCTATTTGATCGTCATGCTGTTTAATGCTACCACGAGCAAACCATGCTCTAAAATTGAACCACCGCGTACCCTCTCCATTTCCGAGTCTATTGCTCTACCTGTGACCCATTATTTGGCTAGTTTTCCGCGTATATACTTACCCATAATCCAACATCCACATCACGGGTAACATTTTTTATTTATACCCTAAACTACTCTGCACAGTCCATCATCAGCTTGCTTCCTATGCCTTGCCCCGTCCTACTTCTTTACTTATAGCTTTGGCCCTGGCTTTAATCTCCAATTATGGACCATTTATCTTTTATGCCCCAACGACGTACCTAGCACGCTGTAGCTCCGCCAAACTGACGTCGTTAGCTCACATAATCGTTACCCCATGAACCAAACAACCTTGAACATGCTCTTTTCATCTCGCTTCCATTTAGCACATGTTCCTACAACTTATCTCACATGCACCACCTATTTACCATGCGCCAACGAGTTACATTTCACACAGCAGCTCCGCGCTTTTGTGCGTAGGACCTAAAGTATCTGGCTATGTTATCTGCCTATCCCTTGTCTTACTTCTTCCCTTATCTCTTTCGCCCTAACTTTCCCCTCCCATTATGGACTTCCTACCTCTGAAGCCCCACCGACTCATATTTCACGCGGTAGCTTCGCACTTTTGTGCGTGAGGCCTAAAGTATTCAGAGTTCCTTGAAAAAGGTTATCCTTCTCTGCAGGCTAACATTAACGATGAACATATACTTATATTTTGCCTACTTCCATGCAAGAGCATCCGATTAATGTAAGCATTGATCCGAACCCTTTAGGGTGCATCCTCTAGCAGGTCTAGAAATATACCTATTTATTTATTTATTTAATAGTTGTGCCTAAATGTAACCATAACAACACAGCACAGTTTTTCTTCACCGAGCTTCCTATCCCTTATTTCGTCCTACTTCTTTGCTTATCTCTTTTGTTCTGGCTTTCTTACCCTCTTATTTACTACCAATCTCCGATGCTCTACGTAACCATATATGCCAAGGGAGCTTCGCACGTTTGTGCATTGGACCTCATTATTGGCTAGGTTTTCTGCCTATATACTTACTTTTAAGCCGACATCCACATCGTTGCTAGCTGTTCCTATATATACTCTAAACAAAACTTCATAGTCCTGCTCCACCTTGCTTCTTATCCGTTGTTTCTTTCTATTATTTTACTTATCCCTTTGGCTCTGGCTTTTCTCTTTAAATATGAACCACCTACCTCCGATGCTGCACCGACTTACCTGCCACGCTCTAGCTCCAGATTTTTGTGCTTAGGACTTCAGCTAACTGGCTGCGTTCCCCACCTATATCCTAACCTCGTCCTACTCCTTCACTTATCTTTTTGGCCCTTGTTTTCCTGTCCACATATGGACCACCTACCTCCGATGCTCCATCGGGTTACCTGCCAAACTGTAGCTCCGCAGTCTTTTGCGTAAGGCTTCAAATATTTAGCTTTTGTTTCCCACCGTTATCCTTTTCCGTAGGCTGACATTGATACCACTAATAGTTGTTCCTATATTTATCCATAACAGCACAGCAGATTCCCTCTTCAATTTGCTTCCTATCAATTGTCTCGTCCTAGTTCGTCACTTGTCTCTAGTTCTAGCTTTCCTTTCCTGTTATTTAACACCTACTTACAAAGCTTCACCGGTTTACCATGGTCTTGCTAGCGCTGTACTTATGTACTTAGAGCCTCAATGCTTCGGCCGTGCTGCTTGTGGATATCCTTACCCCTAAGCTGACATCGTCTTCCCTAATTATTGTTTCCTGTAGCTCCGCAGTTTTGACCTATATACTTGGCAATATACGGTACATATTCCCATTCTTCCAAGCAGGTATTGATGGGCATTTCTAGTAACCCATCTTTTAATCACGGCAGCGAAGCACAAAGTTTCCTCAACTTGCGGTCCCTTAAGCACTTAATCACGAGCGGCTTCTGCTTCGCAGCTAATTAGGCTCTAACCCACAAAGCTCTGTGCGTCCTATTGGCTCGCTTGTAACGCCGTAACTCTACCGTCAAAGGATTCAGTTGCAGAGCCGTTTTTCCGCAAATGTAGGTTTATTGAATGGCTTGCTCCGCAACTTGATCTCCATCGCCTCCAAATTGCTTGCCTCCGTCAAAATTCACAGACAAACCGGCACTCGTGAAAGCCACATTCGTGAAAAGCAAGCTGGATTTTATCGTGGTCGTGGCTGCATCGACCACCTGTTTATCTTGCGTCAGTTGTTGGAGCACCGTCACATATATTGGAGGCCCACCGTTTTCGCGTTCCTCTATATCAAAGGTGCATTCGATTCGGTGGATAGACATGCACTTTGGGACTGTCAAATCAGGAACGGTGTGCCTAAGCAATTTATGAATATTATCCAAACCTTATATGCTCGTAGCTCGGACAGAGGGAGGACTTAGGAAAAGCTGTCGCCGCCCTTTAATATCTCCAGCGCCGTGAGACAAGGATGCTCTGCTGTCACTTTTCCTCTTCAACTTCGCTGTTAACGAAGTCATAGAAATCGCGTTCACAGGACACAACTTTCAAGGCGTGGATCTGCTCCCAGGAAAACGACTTATTGACTTGGAGTATGCTGATGATCTTGCCCTTATCTGTGACCGCTCACAAACGCGTCAAGCGGCACTGGACAGATTAGCACTAGCTGTCCGTCACTTCGAGCTTTGCTTCGCACCCTGGAATTTCAAGGCCTTCCTCTAAGATTGGTCTGGACGGCCTACTTCGTTGCCCCTCCGTGTGGATCAGCTCGAAGTCCTTCAAAGATTCAACTACCTGGGAAGTTGTATCAGCGCCCGTGGGATTGAAGATGAGATCACGAACCGTATAGCAGAAGCTCGGGGCGCTTTTGCTAACCTTCGCCACTCATGGCGCCGGCGCGACATCACTCTCGCCCTGAAGGGTAGAGTGTACAATGCAAGGGTACGTTCAACCCTACTGTACGCTTGTGAAACATGGCCGCTTAAAGCAGCGGACCTGAAGAGGCTAGTTACGTTCGACCACCGGTGCCTTCGTAATTTAGCTCACATCTGGTGGGAACACCGCGTGAGCAACGGGTGTGTTAGACGCCTTGTTTACGGCACAGGAAAAGGAAATAAACCGCTCAGCACCGTCATTTCATGCACCTGGCTCCGACGGTTCGGCCACTTGTTACGCAAACCAGCCCACCGACTCCCACGACGTGCGTTGTTTGCGGGCCGGATGTGTGGATGGAAGAAGAAGAGAGATGGCCAAGTCATGGCTTGGTCGAGAGGAAGCAAGGCCCTCACTTTGAAGCTGGCTTCCGTCGGAGCATCTCGGCTCCCTGGTTGGGGTCCGAAAGACGATGTACACTTTTGGCTGGACGCACTTGCGGATATGGTTTGGAGCCGACCTCAGTGGCGCTCGTGCTGTGTGTTTCTTGGTCCCACACCATCCCTCTTATTCTCCCCTTTAACCACGATCTCATTATTTAGCCTTATTTAATTATGCATAGTATTTTTTGCTGCCTAATAGCCGGCTGGTAGCTTACCGGGACGATGCCCATCCGTTACCGGTAGCTCAGCCGGCTTGCACCAGTTGCTTTTTCTCCTTTTTTCTAAGTATTGCGGCACAGTAGCTGAGGTGTTTCCCACCTCTAGTTAACGTGTATGATGTTGATGAAGAATGATTGCTCCGCAACTAAAGATACGTTTAAACTACGGCATTTCGTCCTATCACTACCGCACTCTTCATCGTCTTCTGCTCCAAACTTTTCCCGCTTAGTCCGCCGACCACGAACGTCTTCTAATACGAAGCTAAACTAGCTCTTAACTTCACTTCCTTCTGCTACCAAATGACCTAGGTGTGACACCGTAGGACTACACCTGCAAGTGGTTTACTTAATCGATTGTAGTTTCGCTGGGCCACTTTGTTCCACAACTGCTGTATGCAAATCTAGCTTGGTATGCAACCTTATGTACTACAGCAGTGGCCGTTTTCCTATATGTTAACCCACTCCTCTGAGACCATTGCTCCCTTATCGCCTCAATCCCGCTTACCGCGCCTTACGTTTGCTGAACCGCAGTACATATGCTGATAACTAGATTTTGTATAGATATTCTAGCAGCAACGCTAATATAGGCAGGTACACACAAACACATGATGCCGTAACTGATATATAAACAGAACGAGATAAGGAGCGTTATAGGGCTTCAGGTCGTCAGCTCTGCTCCCTTCCCCTTTTCCGTTTGGAAATGTTCCTCTATCTGACCTTTCCTGCCCTGCCCTTCCGCGACACTTATATGGGTGGGTTAAATAAACCTACCTTGATCGTCCTGTCTCGAGAAGGACATTGAAGGTGATCCTCGTGGGTCCCAAGGCAGAGGTAGATAGCTTAAACCACCATCTCTGGCAAGCTGTGTTGGTTTCCAGCTTCTTGCACAACTAGGGTCAAATCCTTATCATCATCAAAACATCGCAACAAAGTAGAAGTGCTCCACTTACTTGCGATCCCATGGCATTAAGTTCCGTCCACTACACCAGTGGATTTATTTGGGTTTAAGTTCAAGCGGAACTGGACCAATAGGCTTATCTCGTGAGTGTTCCTTCTTCAGCGTGTCGTTGAACCAGGAGTTGGCAGGCTTTGTAATACTGATGAACATAACACAAAACCGCATCACACCCTGTCCAACAAATTAATGCCCATGGATCCTTCACTAGCAGCGCTTGATGGGCTGGTTACGTGAAATAAGCATTTAAAAAAATAAATTCAGTTGCCAAGAATAGAAATTGGAAAGAGCTTAGCAAGTAGAATACCAAAATAAAAAGTCATTAAAAACTTGTGAGTTAATAAATAAATAAAATAACTAAATTTATTCTAGTGCAATGCGACACACGCCTATGTAGGCAAGATCATGTTAAAAGTACAACTAAAGGTCGGGTAAGTTAGAAACGATGGTGTAAATTCGCCAGGAACCTTGCAGCTGAGTACATACATATATGTGGGTGTGTCTGTGTCTATCTGTTATACGAGTTTGAATATGTGCCATTGCAATTGCGACTGATCACGTGGATAGCGTGGGAGCAATTGGTTGACGTCCGCGGTGGGAGCGTGGTGGTTTGATAATTATGAGGCAGTGAATTTAGTTAGAGGCGCATCACATCCGCCTCGTCGCAGTTCTGTTAAACAGGCGAAACCCCACCACCTCCTAGAACACTGTCCCTATACGTTTGATGAAACGATGTAGACCCAAACCATTGCATCTGGTACCGCGGGTAAGTCATATCTTCATTGTCCATTCAGCAGGCTGAGATTGCCGACAAGCCATAAGCGAGTGATTGAACGCTTGACAGGCGGGACCACAGGTTAGGTAATTATGGATCGTTTCAGATATGTTGTGGTAATCCATTGATTTGAAGGCCTTTTGCAGGCGGGCCGTGGCTGTTACCATCCTCTGGAGAAGGGCATCCAGGTCCAATTGACCAGTGTTAGTAGACCTGGAAGGGGGTGAGTGTGTTGGAGGCATGGTCTGATACAGGTTTGTCGTTGTAGGTTCATTCAGTAGAAGACCCACAGGCCAAGTGAGGTCCTTGGTAAGCTTTTGTTGATATCTTTAGACCTCAGGGAAGATAAAAGAAAAGCAAGAAAAGGAGAACCGCAGCGGCTACAAAGAATACCTTTGAAGTCATGTGGTGTGAAAGTAAAACTCATATGTGTTACAACATGATGAAAAGTATACTTGAAAAACAGAGAAAATATTCGGTATTATGTGTTCTAGGACCATCTAAGGTACCTATGGAGGCAAAGGTTGCCAAGTAACTAAAATCAGAAATGCCAGGACGGCTGAGTACGACGAGAAGACGGCGGAAAGTAGAGGTAAAAACGAAAAACTAAATAGGGACGGCAAGAAATGGGATAAATTTTAAAAGTGGTTGCCCTAAAGTTACGCCTCAAGGTGGTTGGTGTCTATAGCAAAGAAATATGAAAAACCGGCAACATATAAACTTCAGGATGGAAGTGAGAGAAAAGCGGATGCGAACAGAGCTTTGGAATTCAGAGTCAGTAATAAAATTCTGTGGATGAGTACCAGAAAATAGAAAGGTAGATGCGATGTGTCATGTAGTTAGGGACAAAGAAGAGCTTGGAGCTCAATAGTCCCAAAGCAGTCACAATGTAAGAGAAGCAGATCATACTGCGTTAATCCAAGGCGGCAAGCCCAGGTTCATAAGCCAGGAGGAGGCAAGACCAAGAACAGATTAATCAGGCAAGATAGCACTTGCTCATGATGACAGGGCTTAAACAGTTATTTTGAAAGCAACTTAGCCCGGTTATGGTTAGAAAGAAAAATTACGACGGGTACGTCTGCATTAACCCAGTCTTTTAGCCTCAACTGTATAAACGCGGTAGGGAAACAGCGAATACAGGTGAGTCAATGCAAGCCAAAAACAACCGGCTGACAACAAGCAACCCAGTTGATGTGAGAGTAGGATAAGTGGCTCAAACAAAAACGTATCATCGTGTGGAAGTGGCATTATAAGAAAAATTAAAGAGGAAACACAACCAGAGCAAGGGAAGCCAAGAGGATTAGCGGAAGTGCCAAACTTGTGTCATTAAGCCTCAGTCGCCTAGCAGCTGTCAGGAAACCGGCGAGAGAGCTAAGATGTGACTGTATTAGGCAACTATAACTGACTATGTGGCCCATCCGAATTAGGGATGACATTTGTGGACGCAAGCAGATTCAGGACACCAAAGCTGAGACATAATTTAGGAAAGGCCGCATATGGAGGTCAAGAAGACGAACGGTGCGGTGAATCAGGTGTTACAGAGCTGATTAAAGGCGGCATGCATAGATTCATAAGGGTAGGTAGAGACAGGATCAGGAACAGTGTAATCAGGTACGTTAGCATGGGCTCAGGTTGATAGTGCTTAGAAAGGTAGAGAGAAAATGAATTAGCCTGGCAATGGTTAAAAATCAAGATGAAAATATTTCCACAGGTGCCTACGACGTTAACAAGGATTTTAAGCCTCAGTTTAGTAAGCGAGGTAAGGAAACAACAACGAAAAATGAGGCAATGCGGGACAAAAACAATAGGCAGACAACAAGCAAGCCAGCTGAGGAAGAGTGGTATAAGTGGTTCAAACCAATAAGATCATCAGGGCATTGAAATGGCTTTAGGAAACCGTAAGAGAAACAGCAATCAAATCTGGGGATATAAAGATCAGTGAAAGGGTTAAACATAAGGCAGTAAACCTTAGTCGCTTAGCAGCTGCCAGAAAACACGCGAGACCGCCCAGATGAAACTAGCTTAGGTAGAAAGCCAAGGCTATTCGGCTCAGCAGAATTGGGGTAAAATTCAAAGAGGCAAGCAGAGACACGAAACACAAATCTGGGACCAAGTTTAAGAAAAGCCACAGGCGGAGTTCAAAGAGACGAAAGATGTGATGAAGCAGGTGTTATAGAGCTAATCCAAGAAGACCTGCATAGATTCATAAGTTCAGGGTGCGGTAAAAGCAAGAACAGAATAATCAGGTAGAATATCATATGATCAGGAGGATAGGGACTAGCAAGGTAGTGTGCAAAGGAAGTAGCCTAGTTAACTTTCGAAAGCAAAGGTGAAACAAAAAGTAGCAGAATCCATAGCAGCTACTTTTCGCTAGTGACCTTTGGATACATTATCCACCTCGCCAGTGTGATTTGCCATTAATCCTATGCTCATTAGATGTTTAGCTACAACGGTCTGCACTAATGATTTCGGACATACCTTTGTACTGGAGAATAAAGTAAACCTGCCCAAACATAACTTTTACTGGTTTTAACAGTTGGGTTTAAAGCCCTTAGCTCACCACATAAAAGCGCTTCATTTACTTGAAAAATATTTACTAACTTTGGTACCATGGCGTTGTGCCTCATCCAAATCTCCAGTAGACTACTTACCTAGCAGCATCACAATCTTTATCCACTTTGCGCAAATATACTATGGATACCTTATCAAAGCCTGAAACGGATAACAGCCAGTGCTGTCCAGTCCAGTACAGCTCGGCACGTTTGTGAGCTGTCATAGTTGAGGGCATCCTCCAAGGTAAGAAGTCGTTCTCCTGAGATCAGCTTCCAACCTTCTAATCCGTGTCCCGTGAACATGCTTTCCATGACTTCGTCAATAGCGAAGTTGAAGAGGAAAGGTGACAGCGGGCATCCTTGTCTTCCACCGCTGGAGGTATTGAAGTGTGATGACAGCTGGCCATAATCCCCAACTGTGCTCGAGCTACGCGCGTATAAGGCTCGGATAATATGTACATATTTCTCGGGCATACCTTTCCTGAGTCCCAAAGAGCCCATTGATGCGCTGAATCGAATGCACCTTTGATATAGAGGAACACACCAACGGTGGGCACCCAATATGTGTGACGGTGCTCCAACAGCTGAGGCAAAGTGAAGATGTGGTCCATGCAGCCACGGCCTTGACGTAACCCGGCTTGCTCTTCATGAGTGCCAGTCGTCAGAGAAGAATGATAGAGGCAAGCAAATTGGAGGCGATGTAGCTCAGACTAAATAAATAAACATTTTATTCTAGACTATGCGAAGCACGCCCATAGAGACATGATCAGGTATGTACAATTGTATAAACATTTTATGGCAACAGTAACAGTGACAGTAGAAAATTGTTCATATGTCCATGCTTGGAACCGTACGGTGGTGAAAATGCGAAACAATAATTTGGCTGTCATGAGATACGGGACCTCGGCTAATAATAGATTGAAAATCCTAAACGACCATTGGAAGGTAATAAATAAATATATAAATGGGTATATTGCTAGACCTGCTAGAGGCTGCACCCTAAAGGGTTCAGATCAATGCTTACATTAATCGGATGCTCTTGCATGGAAGTAGGCAAAATATAAGTATATGTTCATCGTTAGCAATTACAAATGCATTGGCACTGTTTGGTGTACAGCTACTGGGTCGCAGGCGCCCAACTTGACATTTTTCTGGTTCCTTCGGGCGATATTGAGCTCCTTGTTCTTTTATTGTGAAAACTTCGCGGAGGTGTGGTTGTGCCTTGGAACAGAATCCAATTCGCCACAGGTTCACTTTAAATAATTCGCACATTAATTAGCCGCTCAGTTGCCCCAATTTTTGTTGCGCACATGGAAGAAATGAGTGAAAGGATAATAAGGCATACGAAAAGCTAAAAAAATTCCGACAAATGCAGACAAAAATAGAAACAATTTCTTTAAGAGAGAAAATATATCTGCGTGCTTTAGTAGAAAAATACCAATTAACAAAAAATATGGCCCTTTTTTCTTACGCTGATGTTGCTCTCCAAAGCAAAATTTCAACCTGTTATTCTCAGAAAAAAGAAAAAGCTATTCTACGGTTAGCCTACCGCTTAAAGTAGCACAAAATTACACTGGTCTGGACCACCTTTAGCGCCTGAATACGTTGAACGTAAAAGCCACACAAGGCGTGCAGTAGTTTGCGATTTATTTGCAATTAAATGATGGTCTACGAATAAAGCCATTTTTACTTTTCGCTAAAAATGGCTTTCTGCTTTGCAAGCAGATAGCAGAAAAAAGAAAATACACTATAAAAAGTAGGGAAGCAGCATATGTTCTAGATAGGCATATCTATCCAGAAATGCTCTAATTAGCCCGTAATTAGCCCGTAATTGAAGAGCACGCTCAAGAGATATATGCCAATAGAGTGAGTTCGTGACCAAGTAAGGCAAAGGTCAACGTATCGTAGGAATTACAAAGACGAGAGTATATGCAGATGTAGAAGTTCCAGTATAACGATTCTCTATGGCTGCTGCATTCTGATCGTGCGACTTCCTTGCACATTGGGACTATGATGGAGCGGCTCCAGTCGGTTGGGACAGTTTCCTGCCCCCACAGTTTCACCATTAACTCGTGTATATCATCCACAAGAACAGGTCCCCTGAATTTGAAGAGAGCTGGTGGAAGATCATCAGATCCCGCGGATTTATTTAACTTCAGCGTTTCGATCTTTCGCTTGACTTCGGAGCGACAGGGCGGATCCAAAGAAACAGCCCAGAGAGTAGAGCGATCAATGGCCTGCGAGAAATCTAGCAATTCCGACCGATTTAATTGCCTTTCAAACTGCTCAGCTCAACACTTCAAGTGCGTTTACAATTCGTGGATAGGCGGTCCACTTTCGTCACGTATCGTCTCACTAATTCCAGGCCTCCTGCGACCCGTTTCTCTTATCAGACAGAATAACTTCCGCTGGTTACCAAGGGCAGCGGTCATCTCCATCTCTGCTGCAGATAACTCCATAGCAGCCAGGAGAAGATTGGTCACACATCGTCTGAAGCTGATTGTCTAAGCAATGGAAGTAAGCCAATGGTATCGATTTACATTGAAGTGGACGAAGGAGAATGATTTGCCATGAAACCCTCCAGTAAGTGCATTACTTGAACACACAACAAGCGAGGTTCTGCGCATCCAATGGTTGCCAAAATACAGGAACTTCTAATCCGGTTATTATCGCCCGAAATATTTATTTTCACTCCACATTTTGGCTGTACATACTGTCATCAGGGTGCTACATATAATTTCTGCCAGAGGCACCTGAGCAAGTGGCTTAATCCTGACCCGAGGGGCTGCATCAAGTTTCCGTAGATAGCGGAAACACAGCACATTGTCACAAACAGCTAGCTAGCATGAAGCTAAAGCGGTCTCTAGCAGACAGCCACCTTCCGGCATTCAATGCCCTGCTTCATAATCCTCCATGTCAGCGCAGACAACTCAGCAACAAACACTTTAAAAAGGCAGCCTGACTAGGATACGGCAGCAGACACGCCAATGGTGTCGAGCCAAGCATAAGGGGCTTAACGTAGACTCCAGTCTGGAAGGCGAGATTGACAGACGGCGCCCAGTCTGCTCAGCGGTGACTTCATTCATTTATCTGTCCACCTTCAGCCTTGCACCACTCTATATCTGGTAGGCAGAACAAAGCCTTCCGCCGTTAGCGTTGACCGTACGTACTTAGTATGTACCCAAGCCAACGCAGCTTATTCATCGTTGTCGGTAGTTGTAAGGAACCAGCTTTGTTATCGTTGTCCAGTGCTTGCTGCTGTCATCCCACACGAGCAATGCTTCACAGACAAGGGTGAGCCAAGACTTAAAGGCGCCCCAGATTTTCAGACCGAAGGGGCCAAGTCGCACTCCACTAAAGTAGGTGGGCCTTACTGCGGACTTGTAAACACGGCCTTTTAAACGAAAAGGATCTATGGCCAAAGATGCCTCATGTTCTAAGAGAGATTGCAAACCTTTGCAACACGTTACCAGACATCAGTAGTTGTGCGACTATTGATGCTGATACAGCTGCTAATTTAAGTGAATTGCTCAACTACCTCGATTTGCTCACTATCAAGGGGACATAACGTGGTTCCTGTCCTACAGAAACACTCTGCACTATGTAGGTGCAAATCACTTGCTATCTAAACGGATCACTCTTGAGGGATGGTAAAATAAACAAATAATAATAAACTAGGTATATTTCTAGAATTGCTAGGGGCTGCGCCCTTAATAGTTAAGATCGATCCTTACATTAATCCTCTACTCTTGTAGGAAAGCAGGTAAAATATGCGCATACGTTCCTCGTTAGCAAGTACAAATGCATTTGGCATTCTTTGGTGTACAGCTGATGAGGTGCCCACCCTGAAGTTCTTCTGATTCCTTCGGGCGATATTGAGCTCCCTGTTTTCCTTTGTGCTGAAAGTTGCGCAGAGCCGTAGTTGTGCATGTTATCTTTGGAAAAGGATCCAATTCACCACAACTTCACTTTAAATTCATTGGACTAATTTCGTCCGCTCAGCCGTTACAATTATTGGTGCGCACATGGAAGAAAAAAGAGTGGCGGAATTATAAGGAATATGCAAAGGTTAAAAATAATTTCCAAGGATTGCAGATAACAATAAAAAGGATTTGTTAAAAGACACACTGGGGAGGCTTAATTCACTAGAACTATACAAATTAACGCAAAAGCATAACCAAACTTTATTGTGCTGACATTGATTTCTAGCGCTAAATTGCCACTTGAGTAAATCTCAGAGAAAAAGAAAATCCTTTTCTAAGACTAGGATATTGCTTGCAGTAGCACACATGTATGCTGCTTAGAACAAGTTGTAACCACTGCTTACGTCAAAAGTAAAAGCATTGCAATGCGTCAGTAGTTCACGAGTTATTTCAATTGAATGTTGGTCTGCGAATGACGCCATTATTCTTTTTCGCCAAAAATGGCTTGCTGCTTTGCAAGCAGATATCAGAAAAAGGATAAGGAAATTCAAAAGGTAGCAAGGCGGTATACGTTCTAACTAGACATAGCTATCTAGGGATGCTCTATATAGCCCATAATACACCGCAAGAACTAGATGCATCACAGGTGGCCGAAAAGCATACTTTTTAGGCATACAGAGCAAATGTAGGCAATTAAGCGGTAATTTGCCGTGAAAAATCTATACATTTAGTAAGGAATATTATGTATGCATGGGAAGCCAGGACAACCTCTAATGAACGTACGGTCAGAAGGCCTAAGTGGATACTGAGGCCCTAAACCCATAGGAATATAGGGTTTAGTATCTTATAGGCCTTTAAGTGATTCTGAAGTTTATATCAAGGCTGCAGGAGCCAGGTCTACTTGAATAACGCAGGAGACCTTTCGGTTCAGTTGACGTATTGGGCCTGGAAAATACACACATTTCTTAGATAAACATCGCGTTGCATCTCTTAGAGCCGATGTTCTATATCCATGTGGCTATGCCTCCAACACCAGTGAGCTAGAGGAGCCTGTCACCACTAATAAAGCAATGAGCATCGGTAAAATTAGAAAACTGCTTTGGGGCGTGAAACACATTTGGACCTGCGTTGGTGGGGCATTACCAACTCTACTTCGGGGCATTGAGCTTGCTCGAACTTGAGGAATTATTGTGCCACATGTGTTGATGCACACAATTGTGCAGCTGCTTGATTAATTCCAAGCTATTTCTCTCCAATTTCAAGTTCTGAAGCAAGTGCCAACGGTGTTCATCCAGGTGGCAAGGTTGTCTGGTACTATAACGCCGCACCAGCTATTTCCTTTATTGTTTTCCTGTCAAGAGCTCTTCTAGCACCCTAAGCAAATTTTGATATGGTAACCCATGTGTAGTATGGCAAGAACACAATGTGGGGGCTGATTTTTCATCTAACAGAATGCAGATTGCATTGTGGGCTGTAGAGCCCGCTAAAAGGTATATAACGCACAGGCGGCTAAGGGAAGCCAAATGGTGGTCGGAAGTTTCGGGTGGTCCAGTAAGCCAATGTGACAGGGACTTCGCTGTCGTCGGTTAAGATTCGAGCCTGTAAACTAGAATCTGTGAATGTGCATGTTTTACTAGCAAAATGGCTTGATAGCGCCAACAGAACATCGTTAAGCATCAAGACAATATCGTCTGCATAATCAAGCTTACCTAACCCTACACCAAGCAACACCATAACAATTGCATCGTAAGATTCCGCAAGGGAACACTCCATGATGGAGTCCGTGACGAAAGTGTACAAATATGGGGAGGTCGGACAACCCTGAAGAACGCCGATTGATGTCAAAAAATATCCGATAAATCACCGCGGGCTCAGACGCAACCTGTAGTGTACGAGCATACAGCAAGCAAGATGTTCACACACCTCATGGGAACACCTAACCGCGCAAGTACTTCCAAGCAAATGCACCGATCGATTGAGTCGAACGCACGCATGAAGTCGAGAAACACAGCTATCGTCGGTCTGCTGTATGCATGTCGCTGATCAGGCCCCTGCTGCAAAGTAATTATATGGTCTATTCAGCCAAGTCATGGGCGGAAACCTGCATGCTCTCTCCAAATCCGGAATTCCCGTTCCGCAATGAGGCGAGGAATGAGAACCGAAGCCAGTAATTTTGTCACAACTGGCGTAAGGCTAACCTCCTTGTCGTAGGCACAGTTGACGCGACTAACCTTCTCGTATACTGCTCAAAAATCCATTCAATCCAGTTTGCCGGGATACTCTCTTTCTTCCGGACATGTTCGAACACGGATGTCAGTACTTTGCAAACTAAGCGTAGGTACTCCAGAACGATCGGTAATCCAGGATGGAATCACGCCGTCACTTATGGCAGTGTGATTTATTTGGGTCCATCACTGACCAGCTACAGGAGGACGCCAAGTGACACTTCGGAGTCCAGTGTGACTAATTTCGGGGCTACTAGGAAACAGATGTAGGAAACAGTTGCAACAGAAGCCCGCGGTCATGAATTACCTGGCTCTCTCCTGCAAAGAGCGGATACCCTAGGAATCAAGTTGCTGTCCGAGGCACTCAGTGCTCGGCTAAGTGAAAATGTAGGATTAACGGTGAGGTTTACGTTTCCAGCCGTTTGAACACGACTCGTAGATACGTTCTGTGTTCCTCTTCCGAAGGACTGGCCACCAAGATATCGTCGGGTGGACGAAGTCGAGTCCACATACAACGGAGTCAATGGAGCTTTGAAATGTCTGCGCAGTGTTGCGCAGGCCGCTTGGCATTGTTAAACCTCGAACAGACCAAATGAAGCAATAGAACTATAGTATAATAAATAAATAAATAAGCTTTATTTCCAGATATGCTAGTTGTTCCCCCAAGGGAGCAAGTGTTCCTTGCTCTTGCATGAATGAAACTAGAAAAAGCATAAGAACATTCCAACTGCGAGTATTTCAGCGGAGGTGGATAAATGTCACGTTGTAACGTAGTCAAGTTCCGTGTGGCTGAGTTATCCCATGGAATCCATAACACAGAAGCTTAATTAAATGTCCTTTAGTACAGGGCAGACAAAAGCCGTCGAGCCAACCTCATGATGCTATTGCTTTCATCTTTAGCGGAATATTTGATTAATTCAGAGCCCCCGAGTTAAGGCACGCTCCTAAAAGAACGTTTCGAACTATGAACCTAGAAGGAGAAAACAAAGTTGAAAACCATCCCCAGTAGCATTAAATGAAAGGATTAAATAATTCATTCAAACTAGACACAATCAAACCGCATAAAGCGCTAAGTAAATTTGTAAGAGATGAAACGTTTTCAATGTTTCCTGTAAGTATGTGACCCAGAAAACTACGAAGTCAAGCTAGCAAGTGGTAATACCAACTTTTAGCGTAAGTGTAAAAAATAATGGAACTTTGAAGCGCTACTTAGGTGAACTTTGTGCGCTTGAAATGATAAAGAAAACTGTCTGAATATTCCGCAACAGTCTACAAGCTATTCGGTCACTGCGAATGCCACGCTTACTTTTGTATGTCAAACATGTCGTATTGGTTTCGCTAGCATATAGAGCGAAAGGAAAGAATAAAAAACTATGAACTTTCAATAGCGCTGCTAAACAGGGAGGTGTATCTAAAAAGGTGCAATGAAACTTACGTTTACCAGTGTGCATCGGGTGTGGCGTGATTGGTCTAAAATAGGGTTTTCCAAACGTGCGCGATAATAATTAGCTGAAAATCTTAATCTCCTTGGTAGTGTGCTGTATATACCCGTGAGGTTTAGATATGACGTAAGTATTGCTCGGACAAAACGCCGCACCTTGAGGTTTCTCCAGGATACTGATCGTTTATACACTGGTTTATCCACGGGGACTGGTCGGCTCATCCACAATAATCCGCTGTTTTAAACACTTGATCCTATTCCGGGAGATGAAAACCCACACGCCGTTCCAAATGGAGCTCTTTCCGCCATTCTGGAGACGCTACCTTCACGGGGTACAAACAAGTGGCTTTAGCTCGCCTCGCAAGCATAGTAGAACAATTTGCTCACCTGGAATAATATATTTACATGAATCCCTTGTTCCGAGGATAAACAATTCTGGCGTCATTACCTTTACTGCCTCAAACCTTCCGATTCTCCAGTCAGCTGGAGCTTTTCTGATGTCCTTTCACGGACAGCGTTGCGTTCGTATAAGTGGCTTGTCCGATGGCCTTTCATGAAGTCTTCACGTGGCCATGGAGACAGTTACACTTACTTACATTTGAAGGAATTCCGAATCCACTTTTCAAAGAATGGCATTTTCGCCTGTTATGGACACATTCGGCCACAAGAAACTACTGCACTCACCGTCCCTATGACAATACCAGAGTGGATAGCTGGACACGGTTTGCTAGCCGGACTGGAATATAATAGAAAAAACCGGCCTCCGTCAACAATGTGTCTACTCACCTGCACAATTTATCATTCGACTCTGCGACTCTTTTGCATCATTGACCGGCTTCAACGACTACTGCCGGATCATTACTGAGCCCTTCGGCCAATCAAGGAAGAATTTTGGCTGTCAACCGACTGCGAATAATAGAGTGCAAAATCGGTCTATACGATGCATAGCCGATTAGCACTACTGTTCAACAGAAACTACGGCAGTGTTCCAGGACGTGGGTTTTTGCCTGGCAAGCGTTCGTCCTATAAAAAGCCACAAAAGTCCGCTTAACCGCACTGCAACGTGGCGGATAGGACTCGCCACAAAATAAAGTCACAGCTAAACGTTTTACACTGACGCAGTCCTAAGCCTTCTACGTCCAACCTGTGTAACTGCTTTTACTGTGAAGAATGCTTTAAAGGAGCACAGATCATCCCGACTTCGTAATGGTCATTGGTTGCACCAAAACCTTGTTGGGGCTCCTGTGCTCACGGATCACTTCGTGGCGAAATTACCCCCAACTTGTATCTTGACTGACTTTTTGCACGCCACAGCGCTGGCATGTTCCTTGGTCTGACTATTACCTGACAATATGCTCACTCATGGACTACATCTTTTTGTTTATGTCTTTCGTTAAAACGAAATGCTTTAACATTTCAAAGAAGCTATGTTTGTATGCATATTTGATCACGCCTTTACAGGTATGTCTCGTTTTACCGAGAATATACCATTCATTTATTTACTTATTCAGTAAATCCTGTTCAAGTTCAGGTTCAGATGGGACTGAAACGATAGGATGAATCCCGTAAGTGTTTCTTCTTGAGCGGGTCGTCGATACAGGAGTGGAGTTGGGCGCACCGACTTCTTGATGGATTTAAAACGAAAACACCAGAAAAAGCACTCTAGTCCAACACTTTAAGGCCCACCATTCTTACCTTAACTTCCCTGATATGCTATTTACGTAAATTAAGTAAGCTAGGAAGAAAATTTGAAAGTAAAGAGAAAGGGAAATCAGTTAAAAGAGAATATTGCCAATGTTGAGGGAAAGTACAGAAACTAGAATTGAAGTATCATAGAAGGAAGTAGTAAGGGAAAAGGAAAGGTTTCGTGTTGCCACCCAAGAGCATCTAGTTGACCCACAAACCCCTTAACCGTAGCTTCCTTGATAAATGTTTCTGGAAGCTAGTTCCAGCGCTCGATGTCTCGACACGATAACTTGTCTCCACTCTAACTCGATGGGACCGCGGTATGTCCAGCTTCATACAATGCCCGCGGAGGCCAGCTAACCTAGCAGGGCTAAATGGTCAAGACAAATCTGGGCTAACCTTCCCAGTCAAAATACGGTTGGTTAGGATTAGGTACTTTCTAATCTTTCGATAGTACATTGAATTCATCCCCATACTAACCAGGCTTTCGGGGTACGTTTGTCCTCGTAACCCATCTACCAACATGGGACCGAGACGCAACCCTCTCTAGTGCCATTTTGTCCCGGCCGAGGCATGTTGAACAGGCCTGGACGCAATATTCTAGGTAGGGTAACACAAACGCTGAGAAGACCTTCACAAACACCTTGGCGGTTAGGGTCTTGGAAGAACGACAGTTAAACCACAACATCCGAGACCTTTAGTATCCGCCTTCTTCTAGTTGTCTCCAGAGGGTAGCGTTGAACAGTGAGGAAGTTCACTCCCACCGATCGCATAACGTTGGAGGAATCATACGCTCCGATACGCAGCACTGAACACTTTGCTCGGTTTATGAGCACCAACCACAAGACAGACCATTCCCAGAGTCTATCCAGAGCCCGCTGAAGAGCCACAGGAGCTCCAGGGATAGCGACCATATTCCAGTGCTTTAGGTCCTCAGCAAATGGGAGCGATAGTACCTCAAGCTCCCTCGGCATTTCATATAGGTAGACGGAAAACAACCGCGGAACTGGGACTGATCCTTGCGAAACGCCGCTAAAGGCAACTTGTCGAGACGAAAGACGGCTTCCCACACGAATACTGTTTTTGTTCATCCAGCAAAGCTGACACCCACTGGAGAGCGCGACCAGGTATGCTATAAGACCACAACTTCAGTGAGCGTACCGAGTGGGGGAAAATGTCAAAGGCCTTGACGAAGTTAATGAACGCCACACCTACCACATGTTACTGCCTACGGCTTCAACCCAGCTCTCACGAGCTGCCAGCAAATTCGTTTGACAAGAAAATCTTTTGCGAAAAGCATAGTGCTTGACGCCAAACAGGTTAAACATATTTAAATGGTTCTTCACTGTATCTCGTTAGAATTTATACATACCTTAACGACTACGCTAGTCAAGCTGACTGGGCTGTAAGTAGACCGTAAGTCTTTGTCACTGCGCTTGAAAATCGGACAGACAGCCTCCTTTCATTTGGTGGGTAAGACACAGCTTTTGAGTGACTTCTGAAACACACACTGTGTTCCACTGCCAATCCGTGCAACAAGTTTGGATGAACAGAATCTGGCCCATAAGCCGTAGTTGGGTTCACCTCTGTCAGCAACAGGAGAAGTTGAGACTCAGTTACAGGAATTTTATCCAGACAAGCGTGCGCAGAGGCTCTTGTAGCTGGCTTTCTTCATGGCGTATTAGTTTCGCGAACAACGACGCTTAAGTACTGCTCACCAAACACGCACACTTTGTTGTAGGTGCTATAGGCATCGGTCCCACCTCCTCGAAGCAGTGGTGATATGGGCTATTTAGACGACAGCGTCGTTTAACGTAAGCGAAGAAGTTCTTGGGATTCTTCTGGGCAGTACCAGCTGAGCTCTTATCCTACTGAAGCCGAGCCGATCTAAGATGTAGCTTGTACTCATTTCGAACTAACCCATACTTGGCCGTGCTGTTCCACGGAGCTGTTCGATACGGTCGCTAGTATTTAGACCGCTTGTTTAGCAGGCCCTTCCCTGCGAACTTTATCCACAGTTGGTGCGCTCTCGATGCCGTTCATTTTACCAGTGGGATGTGCGATACAGAAAGGTCTAGGAGGTGAGCCTTAAGCTTTTCCCAGGCTATGTAAGTAGTGTCGGTCTCAGACCTCACACAAGGCGATGATCTAACTATCCCTCATCACTTGGAAGCTCGTTGTTTAAATGTTCGGATACCAACTGCTAGTAGCTTGGCAGGACCTGATAAGGGTACATTGAAAAGACAAGCAAGCTTGATCGCTGGCGCCAAGAAACAAGTCTTAATTACTATCATATACAAAGTCGTGACTTAGAAAAAGCAAGAGCTAAAATGGACGGCTGCTGGAGTCTCATGTAACAAGGGCGGAGATCCTTGAACTGGTGTAGTGGTAACTTCAGCTTTAAGTCCAACAGCTCGGTTCCGTACGTACCTAGCGCCTACCTGCATGATAGAGCAGCTCAACAAACCTCTGGGATGTTGATGTCTACCAGCACCAGACACTTGTTCGCAGAATGAGTGCGTACGAACTCAGTGCTTCCACTGGAGGTGCTCATAGGTCTTCTATACACTAACACGACAGTAACCTGAAAAGAGGAAGCGCAAATCCAGCCTGTGAATGCCTCAGCAGGTTTGTCGAGAGACTGTAAAACGCTGCTCCTCTATACCCCCATGTGATAACTCACATAAAGAGTTACTCCATCACTTTGACAGCTAATGGATCCGCCAGCGCGGTACAGTGCGCAGCCAGGTAGATGTACTTGCCATCTCTGATTTCCTCAGGCAGCCAAGTTTAAGTTAAAGCAGGTATATCTGGACGAGACTTGTCTACGAGCAGACCCACCTCTCACCTCCTGTTCTTCAGGCTACGCACCTTACTAAGTACTATTTGGAGAACTTTGGCAGGACCAGCCCTGGGTCATGCGCAAGTACAGTAGGTCCTGGCAGGGCGGACAAGGACCACCGGCTGAACACTTGAAAGCCCACCAATCGAAAACTTCTCCCGTCAGCTACACGCCAAGCTTCTAGGTCTCTGGTGACTTCCTTTAACCTTAGCCTATCCGCCAACGGTAGGTCTGGTTGCACACGAACGTTGGTACTTTTGAGATTGAAGGCAAATCGCAGTAAGACCCTGCGCTCTTCTGGGGTGCAGAGAATCACTCTAAGCAGGCGGGGTCGAGGATTTTGTCGACCACCCGGCATGTTCCTCAACCTGATCAGTTTCCTGACAATACCGCCAGGGTAGCCTATTGGTAAAAACCAGGCCACGCAAACCTTATTCCCACCAAGTTCAGCATGCATGCACTCGGTGGGAAGAGCGGCAGTGGCTTCAGTGACGTTTCTGAAAATCTGTGTGAGAATCGCCACGACTAGGTGTATTTACTGCAATGGCTCTGCCATTTACGCCACATGGCCGTTTGACAGCTATCGGCGGGACCGAGGGCGACGGCACTTCATGCCTCGCTGAGGGAAATGCAGCACCAGATGGCGTTCCAGCTCAGGCGCTAGCCTCTTGAGCGTTGTATTAACTCCCAGTTTGAAGGCGGAGGGTTTGCGCGCTTTCCTTGCCCTCTTACGCTTATACTTTTCTGACCCAGGAGCCCGTGAATGGTAGTCCATTTAGGGGGTCAACCTTGCCATCCGAATCACCCGTGTTAGTTAAATTCATGAGAACTGGCGCGTCCGGTATTATGAGCGCCTCAACAATGGATGGGCTGTCTGCAAAAGGACAATCAGGTACAGCGTCCACATCTGCAATAAACAGGGAATTCAAAATCAAGTCCACTTTAGGGTTCAGTGTAGCAAGGAAGATAAGCTGGCCTAACGCGTTCTTGACAACCATGAACTTGGATGCCAGTTCTTTGAATTCAGCACAGGTGGACGCCGGCAACTTAGTTTTCTCAGCACAACAAACGGCACATTTAAACAGAAGGTTTGCACTGGATGATAGCACATTTTACTGATTCGCTCGGGGGCCGGTACAACTTTTGTGATAGCAGCGGAAGAAAACATCACACCGCATACCACCAGTTGAAACCGTAGCTGGCCTTACCCAGGCAGAAACGCCGCAAGCTGCAGTTGGCTCCTCAAACGACGACGCAAGGCCTTAATCCGCCTAGATTGTTAGCGAGACGAACATGTTTAAGTGGAAAACAGAGCAGGATTGAAAAGCACGCAAACAACCGTAAAATTACTACGATAAAAAGCAAGCAAGGGTATAACGCAGGATTAAAAGGGAACAACATCAAAAGTTACCAGTGAGCCTCAAGGAGATGCTACGTAAAGTAGCACTTTGACTAATCTAATAAACCATGGATCAGAGGATTATAGCCAAGGATCAAATTTCGCATTAGGCGTTTATACAAAATTCGTTTCCCGCAATATTTCGGCTAAAGTGCGTGATCAATATGACAAGCCAAAAATCGACTTACTCCGCAATACACACAAAGGCTAGAAAACCAAACATTTTAATAACGCTAGGTGTTTGCAAGTATAGCTGCAGTATTATAAAAGACAGGTGCGCATGGATTAGTCAGGGCGGCTCTCGATTCATCTACCCTATATTGGCCTATGAATGCTGAATAGTTCCAGGATAGATACTGCGAGCTTAATGAGTTTTTACAGCTTTTATATTATCACCTACGTAGGCCTATCTATGCTAATACACTACAGAGGTCGATCGCCAACAATAAGCAAATGAGTAGTAGAAGAAAGGCGAATGGCTTCTAAGCGTCTAAATCAATGTAGCTTGTTGGTGTGATGCCAAAACGAAGGCGATTGTGCTACCTAGTATATCAAAATCAAAGGTCTGTGGGTCCTTGTATGTTTGGGCGCCATATGGTTAACTCCTTTGACCATTGTTAGGCTGAGCTTTCCTGCATAGGAGGGCTGACACAGGTGTTCCTAAACATACGCCAATCCAACGGCATGGGCTTGGGCTTTGGCGTCGCGCCGGTTATAACAGCAGCGATTTATCTGCTCGGAGTTGTTACAGTACCGTATGCGATATGCATGATTAATAACCTGGGTCATTAATAGGAACGGATGCGGCCAAAGTAAGTGATGGTTGTCTATCCACAATACTGTATGACACATGTGGGTCCTCGGAGTCATGTAAAAGAAAAAAACGCGCCCAACTAGCCCGTGTAAATTATAGTGCTAGTCAAAACGTCCTGGATTTTCAGTTAGCACAAGTGACTTCCTACACTGACGCGTGCCTACTCTTCTTACTAGCCTGATGGAACGCAACTTATAAGCTATTAGGATGGCGAAAGCGGCTATAAGCAATGACCTGCTTCATTATACTGTTGGGCTGTCAATGTTACCAATATTGATTCATGAAGTTTCAACACAGATAAAACGGAGAAATATGAGGCCAAAAGAAGAGGGCGTAGAATGCAAGATACCGGCGTCTGAGGATTATGGCGTTAACAGTGTTCCTTTTGCCAACCTGGTGGACACCGTTCGCTGATATATAGGTCAAGATTAAGAACAAACGGTGGTTCAACGGATGATAGCGTTGGGGTATGAATAGAATCTACCAACTGAAACTGCCTTCTCAGCGACATCGGCCACACGAGCGCACCGATCGGGACACTCATCAGGCTTTCATGATATATGTTGATTTATGGAAACGTGCGGTGGCATATTATATTAGAAATGGCACTCATCACAGGGTTTGTATTATTTTACTCGACAACAATGGATAATTTAGCTGCCACTGTAGGTTTAAACTCTGAATCTTAAAACGGCACTACTGGGGCGTCATATGGTTCTCGCTTCTGTAGCGGCATCGCACTCCCTTTAACCGCAGTCTATTCAGGCTCGCTTATTCTCTTATTTTCCAGCTGCATATTACGAGACATCCAGCGCTAACAAAAACCACGAACAGACAGTCGTGAACTAAAAACTGTTTATCTAGTTTAGCGCTTTGATTTTATATGCTATATTTAGCCAGTTTTACTGTGTGGTACGTTTTCACCTACGTTTTGCGAATACACGCTACTCGTCAGCCACTGTGTTCTTCCGTCCGGGACTCCCGCCCACCTTATTTACCCTTGGATTGCGTGCTCAATGGCATTTTTCCGCTTGTTTTTTTTCAGCTCGCGGCTATATCTGGCTTCCTGGACTATTGTACAATACACTTCTGTGTCTAGCCGAGTTCGCTGGTCCCTTATCCGCTATGGATGAGCAGCCTGTGAACGACCTTGCCAGTTGCTCTACCACAAGTAGTTAGCGTAGTATAGGCCGAGTTGAAGACGACATACAGAGAGACGTGTAAGGAGTTATGTTATTAGAAGGCATGTAATTTGTTTTTCGCTACATTTTTCTCAGCTACACGCGGGTTGATAAGTACTGTGCCTAGAGTACAAGAGATGCATTCTTCACGCCATGCAGGGCTGAAGCCATTTACGGCCGCAGTAGCGGATACTGGTGGAGGGCTTCACCACCTATGTGAATCGGACGTGCTTACTGCTTCGCATTCCATAAACTTACGTAAGCAGCGTTTCTGTATATGACGCAGTTTTAGCCCATCAAACCAACATTCTGCGTCCTGTGGAATCGGTTTCCTTGGAGGAAATGCTGCATGAAGTGGCCTTTGACGGAAACCTTACTTTAACCCAGATTAACCTCCTTTTGCGCAACCCTTGGCTTCTACATTCTAACTCACTGGTTGACGACCGGAGCATTTTAATAGCACCCAGCCGGGGTCCAGTGCGCTTAACCGGAGCCGGCAATTACCTCCATATGGGTTTGCAGGATGCCATACGTGACGTGTTGTTCCGAAAGCATTCACACCCTCCGTCGTTGCTCAAGTTGCAGATGGATTTAGAAGGAATGGCTAGGTTCAAAAGCTCGCTTAGACAGCTGTGGCCAGCCCTTGGAAGGCTGATAATTTCACCGAGCGAGGTGTTGTTACTTGGTCTTTACAGTGGATTATAGAAACCTATTAAGGTGCATGCGTTCTTGCTGCCAACGGTGGATGAATTGATGGAGATGTTACGCGAAGTTGCCTGCTTGAATGATAAAGACAATACTACAGAAATAATTCTGGATTGCAGGATTCCGGATATTTTGCTTGCTGGAAATGCACAACAACTAATAAGCAAAGCGTAAAGTTTGGTAAACATTTTCAGGTTCGCAGATTGATGGTAAAATGACGTTTCCTACGGATCCCAAACGCTTAGTACGTAATGAAATGGCTTTCAAAACTCGCAAGCAGCAGGAACATCACATCAGATAATCGCCTTTCGAGCCCTACAGACTGAAAGGATAAGCTGTTTCCCACTTGCTTGGATGCACACCTGGTGTTTGGGAGTAACAAGGAAGTTAATAATGCTATGGCGCTGTGGTCTGAGAAGTGGAAGCATCCGATTGTCAGCCAATTTCCGCATAATCATCAAAGACTGACTTCGCAAGTGTTCGGCTATCCTGACGATGAACTTTCCGCGTAAGTACCGCACGTTTGCTGACGTGGAAGGAGGGAAGGCAACAGAATTCAGCCATTTTCTTTAATACCTGGGTCCAGTGGTGTTGAATGTCGCGTTGCGCGAAGAGCTGTACAATAATTTCGTTATGTTATCCGTCTCCGTATATAGCCTTGCCGTCGTGAGTGGTGCTGCCATAACCGTACACAGGCGAAATTAGTATTGAACTGGGTGATGCGTAACACCGCGAAGCGGTACGGTGAGCAATAGTTGGTCTTTATCGTGCACTGTTTAGCGCTTATGTGCCAGGATGTCGGGCGCCTCGGACCCATGGATTACTTTTTAGCATTTCCATTCGAATCGGCTCTACGACATCTTAGAATGCTCATAAATGGCTCGATGTCAATGCCGTCGCACCTTTTCAGTTGCATAACGGAGAGAAGGTTAGACGCTGTCATAGGTACTGGCTATTGGTTTGACGACGCTGGATTGAATGCAGTTGAGCGTAGTGGTCAACGAGAAACCGGTTTCTTACTGTTCAGTGCGCTGATTACGAATGCACATCCAGCTAATGATGTCATCGCACGTGAAGGCCTTCGCTAGTACCGGGCCGGCGTTTAACCGAATTAGGTGTTCAGCGTTCCACACAGCCAACCTAGCTTTTCGTAAATGTTTGCCATCCACGGACCTACGTATTTTTACGTGTTGGCCTTCCTTAGCTCCACCGACAGCGCTACCGTTGAGTGAAATCGGCTGCAAATGTCTTATATTGCCGTGCGCGAAGTACGATGTATTTTACCCCATGGTTCACTACTGGAGGCACAAAGCCAGCAAGAAACATGCGACGTAGGTAAGCTGTCCTACTTTATCATTTATTTGCTTCAGTTAACAATCCTTTTTCCACTTCAAAGCAGAATTCGCAAAGTCGTTGTAGACAAGTAACGGCGTTGCTCCGTTACAGTTACGCTTTCGCCAGTGTGTAAAGAATACGTTGCATGGGCTGCTGCACCTGATATCGCAAATAATAGTTTCGCCACCGAACACATTTATCCCTTCTAATAAGCCTGTGGAAAGTCCGTGCCCTGATTAGATAATTTTTAGATGTATCATGTAGTTACGCTTCAAGCTCACTCGGTTGCAGTGGTTCTTTCATCCTGGCTGGTTACTAATGAAGAAATTCTGTGGGAACGGTTGTCGTCAAAAATTTATAGGATTTCCTGACGCACCGCCTGCCACCACCTGTGTCTGCTGGGACGTGCAATTACGAACACACAGTAGTACAGGTGAGGCTATTGAACGATTTATTTGTACGCATTTTTAGATGATTACCTGGAAGCTAAAATGTTAGAGCAGAACCTGCTAACATCAGCCGATTTACCATATAGCGGCGTGATGCTTCCAATGCTGCGATGGGGGAAGCGAAAGATGTAGCTAGATATTATATTATCCCAGCACTGTAAAACTGTGTCAATACTGTGAGCTACCGCCACCTGCAACGCAGGATACTGTTCAAATCGTGTACTTGGGTTTATCACAACCACTTCCAAAGCTGTATTTCAAGGAAGAATTAAGCACAGATTCCGAGAAAGAAAATGAACAACCATTAGCCTAGCTCCACTCATCCAGATAAACCATAATTTGTTTTTACCCACTTAGTCAGATTCACCCAGACGTTTCACAGTGTTCAGCTGTCAGCTTGACAGCGCATGGCCGTTGGAATTGAATGGCTGGTTTACAGCGTCTCCGTAACTTACACTTGCAGTCACATTGCGAAACGTAAACCGCAATATGACGAAACTACGCGAGCGAATGATAGCTGTAGAGTTGTCCTTGAACGCGCTGCATGTACTTCAGGTGCCCAGTTCCGGCAGCGTGTGCCCATTTCCATCACCAAGGGACACAATAGAGCAACTGTCATTTTTAAACAACGCACTGGAGAACGCTGAAATCACGAATAGCATGGTAAGTCTCATGCAATTTTACTTATACGTAGGTGCACTATTGATCCACCTAGACGACCGGAAGATTTCAGAAAGTGTGCGGAACATCATTCTTACTTGCAGGAATCACTACTTGTTCATACAAGTGGACCCGAGGAGCGCGCAGGAGAAGCATAGGATGGCAGGCACCATTCGCGCGAGCGGTCCTGTGTATGTTACGTTACAAATAACAGCTTCCATTATGAGAAAAACTATACCAGGATGCGCAGCGCCTGATATTTTTGACAAGCTGCAACGCTAGATACACAGAATTAAAGAGCGTGAATACTGGATACAAAGGAAAATAGAACGCTTATCAATGCAAGATTACGCTTTGTAAATTATTTAATCCAAATTACATTATGCTTTCCCTAACTGTTTTGTGTTCACGGCACGCAATGTGTGCGATCGCATTAACGTGTTTCCCTTGGTAGTGCAAGGAAGGGTAATGCACCTAGGCTCTTCCTATTACGGCTGGAAATCGGGGAAGTCTATATGTGCGAAGGTAGGCGCCACGTTATTTTTCTCCGGGAGCCCCCGATATGCGGCACAACTATTTGCCACTGGCGCCCATCGGGCGCTCAAAAGATCACCCATCTGGCGCCCGCCGGACACTGGTGCTGCGTTGTGTCGCCTGCCGGCTGTAAATGCCTATGGATGTGCGTATAGTCCGAAGCCACCTTAGCAGAAACATTGTACCTTATTCATACTCGCTTCTATTGGAACTGTGTGTCATTTCAGTAAAAATAGCCTTAGGATTTCGACGTCAAATGGTGAGCTAAGGACGTTGAACAACCGTAGTAGTTAGGTTTAATTTAGTCTTGACCTAGCCCTACAAGCATCCCTTCATGCGTGTGTACAAAGGCCATCTAGGTTCATGGAGGGCAAAAGCCTAATATTTTAGTCCTCATCGTTGCGAATTCGATGGAGTTTATACCAGAGGTCGTGTCTGATTCCGCCGTGGGAGCTAGTGTTCACGTTTGCCTATTATTCAAATGCACCTTAAGTCGGGGCCGTGAATCGTGTATTGGCAAGAGGCCAAATATCTGGCGCGCTGGTTCCAAGTCACCAGGCACAAGGTTGCAACTTCACCCTGTATCGTTTCAGATGACGATACCGTCAAGGTTGCATGGGACAAGTTCAGATCCTTTCTTTGAAAGATTTCTCTCCCCACATTCAAATCTCAGCGAGGAATAC
Source organism: Dicrocoelium dendriticum (assembly GCA_944474145.2). Classification (NCBI taxonomy): domain Eukaryota; kingdom Metazoa; phylum Platyhelminthes; class Trematoda; order Plagiorchiida; family Dicrocoeliidae; genus Dicrocoelium; species Dicrocoelium dendriticum. The sequence goes on from OX104062.1 coordinate 39,305,154, forward strand.
AGTGGGGGCAAAGTCGCTTTTGTTTGACGCTGAAGCGCGCAGGATGCTCAGTAGGCGATCCGGGTGTTTTAGTGCTTACGCAACAGCCCCTCAGCAATACCTATATTCGCTACCGCGGCGTGCGAACTGCATTTAAACGGCATCTGCGAGCCGCACACCTGAGGTATGGACTAGCGCTGGCTAGATGCGCAACGACAAACACGAAACGGTTTGTTGACTGTCAAACGGAGAGGCAATGCGAATTCGCCTATCCTTGTGCTGTTTGGACCTAGCGGCACTGAAGTATCAACCGATCAGGCCAAAGCTCGCTTACTTGTGGAACAGTATGCTAGGTCGTTTATTAATGAATCTCCGTTGCCTAATATCGAATTGCAGGCAAATATACCGGTTGAGTCCTTTCTGACGTACCACTCCATCTCAGCAACCTAAGTACTCACGCTCCAGCGTGATCTTAATCCCACTAAAGCTGCTGGGATAGCCACCCTCCATCCCAAACCTTCGTACGCGCTGGCTGAGTTGCTGCCTAAACCGACTAAATGTATCCGAGAAGTCTCTTCGCAGCTGCTGCACACCTTCTGACTTGAGAAGTGCTATCGAGTGCCCTATTTCCAAAAAGTGTGATAATCACCTACCTGAAAGTTAGGGACCAGTTAGCCTAACAAATGTACTAGTGAAATTATTAGAGAAGCAGTTAAGAGATGCTCTGGAGAAGTGCTTGGCTAAGTTCAGCTTGTTCTGCCTTTCTCAACATGGATTCCGCAGAGGCCACTACTGTTTGACTAACACGTGGGCACCCCGACAGTGCTGGGTTAAGGCTGTGGATCAAGGACAGGCGGTGGGTGTTTGGTTCATCAAATTTTTTAAAGCCTGGCGCTTTACCTCATTGCCGCCTTTTGTTTTAACTAGCCTCCAACGGCGTCTCAAGCCAAGTATTGAAGTGGACCCCGGCTTTCCAGGAAGTAAGGCAGATGAGAGTTTGAGTGGGTTTGGGGCTGTTTTTCAGACAACCCGTCCCTAGCGGTGTTCCTCAGAGGTCGGTTCTTGGACCTCTACTGCTTGCATTGTATGCCAACGACCTCCCTGTAAAGCTTAAGATACCATCCCTTGCGTCTGCAGGTGACTTAAACTTTTGGAATAGACTGCGCGAGTCTGTTTGACTCACGGTTTTGCAGACAGCTCTCGACAAACTTTGGGAGTGGTCAGGATTGTGGAAGCTGCCAGTCAACCTTGCTAAGTGTTTGGTCCTGGCAAGCACTTTCGCAACTCCTTACGTACTTAGCGGAAAAGTAGTGCGTCAAGTGACTGAACAAATCGACTTGGGTATCTCGCTATCCTCTGCCTTCAAATCCAGCGTGAACTGAACAAATGCTCCCCGCAAGGGTTTCCACACTCTGCGGATGATCTACAGGTCGTTCGGCATCATAAACCATGAAACGGTTGTTACATTGTTCTCAGCCTTTATCAGGCCATACTTGGAGTACTGCGTGCAAGCCTATCCTCCATGCTTGGTACGCGACGGGATGACGCTTGTAAGGGTTCTGAGGGTTGTCACAAAAATAGTACAGGTACTGAGGCATCTCTGGTGATAGACTGCTCAAGCTGCAGATGGGTTCGCTGCACTATAGGCGCCATCGAACAGACCTGATGCTTACGTACCGTATATTGACCGGCAAGATTGGGCCTGGTCTAACTAGACTTTGCCATCTTGTTCAGATACCATGGCTTCGTGGTCAGCCTCTGATGCTGCATAAGCTCAGCTGATCACGTTAAAGCTGACTTTCGGTTATCACGCAAGGTCATCGAGTCATGGAACGAACTGCCCAGCGAAGTAGTATTGGCGCCAAAGGTGTAAGAGTTTGACCATCGACTCATCGCCGATGCGTTGCAGTTTCAGACACTTCCGTTTAGTTCTTAACTTCTACACTCATTTCTTAATGCTTTCAATTCTATTACTATTATTGTATTATCCACACATTCGCTCCTGTACTACAGTTATCATTATTCTCTTTTGTTGCTTCTATTCACTTAGCCGTTACACTTATGCAATTGGCCGGTAAAGCGGGGACCGAGCGTTCAGGCCGAGGAGCATGGATTGGTTGACAGTGTTGTGGTTTGTGTGTATTGAGTTGGCTCTTCTCGGTTTTCTTTCGCACCCGCGAATTCCATCCTGGATCAAACACACACTTAGGAAGGAGCACACATGGGAATGTCTTAATCGATCCTGTCCAAATTGAACTGGAACATAAACAAAATTGGAAACGGCATTCGCATAACTATTTCGGAAGCAGGAATGGAGATACCGAAGAAGATAAATGTAAGTAAGTATCGCTTAAACTAGATATGATGGACTGACGCAACAAAGAGCGTAGAAATACATTAAAATAGAAGAAAGTGATGAGGTCTGGATGAGGATCAGCGCCAGCGTAAAAAATGTTGTCGCCTAATTTGCAAGGAGGTTTGTGTTTTTCTGGTGTTGGTGTTCAAATTCTTAGGCGGCAGTGGTTTAATCACAGGCAGGGGCTAATATTCAGGTTAAAGAGGTGGTGTGCGAAAACAGGAAACCAGCAAGGTTATGTTTGCAAGGCGGGCGTTTTGCTGGCAAAAAGGGAACAAGAGAGTTAAAGAGGAGAGATTAGCCCTGTTCGTATGCACCTGGTCCATGGGGTCACGAACTACCCTATCGAAGTTGGCGGTGCCTCACAAGGACCAGGTTGTATAAATGAGGGTAAAATGCTAGGTTGGAGGCTCTAGATGTCAGTCTGGTGAGCCGGATATTCTGAGGCGGTTTCCATCGTCACATAGCTGGCTTGCATAAGTCATAAGAGGAAGAGTCTAGGGTGTTCAAGGGTGAAATAAAGTGTCGATACAGTGCTCACGGTATCCTAAATAATGGCAATTCTTACGGTTTGAAAAGTATGGAAAGAACCCGAAGTCTGGTAGCTGCATGTATTTTATATTGTCTCCTGAGTACCATCAACAATAACTTTTATGCATACGTATAGCTAGCAGTAGGCGCAACGACAACCAGCTCTTTCCGCGGAAGTGGTACATACGCAGCACTAACAAAACGCTGAATTCTTGAATAGAAGAGCGTTTAACAAGCAGGGCTTAGCGTGCAGTTGCGCAGATTGCCGACCTTCCTCAGCTTTCCTGTTTGCGCAGACCACCTGTTTCCCTGTTAGGCAAAACCTATTAGGCTCGGGTCACCGTGTAGACCTGGGCTCAGCGTTCAAAGTTAGGGTACGTCATGCTAATAACTGCTTACTTCAGTCTCTTAAAGCTGTCGCTATAAGCCGATGGAGCCCAAATTTCGTGTTCCGAAACAAATAGTTAACATCCCAAAGCTGCCTTGGACGAAGGTACAAATTTCCTTCATCAGTTCTGCACCTCAAGCTTGCTTGGTTGAACTCACTATTAGTTATATCTATGTATAAATGTTATGATTAATGGTACTCAGGAGAAAATATAAAATGCCTGCATCTACCAGACATCGGCTTCTTTCTGTACTTTTCATACCGTTAGAATTGCTATTATTAAGGGTACCGTGAGCACTATAGCGACACTTTATTTCACCCTTAAACACCCTAGACTCTTCCTCTTATGACTTATGCAAGCCAGCTGAGAGACGATGGAAACCGCCTCAGAATATCCAGCTCACCAGACTGACATCTAGAGCCTCTAACCTAGCATTTACCCTCATTTATGCAACCTGGTCCTTGTGAGGCACCGCCAACTTCGATAGGGTAGTTCGTGACCACAGGGCCGATGTGCATATGAACAGGGCTAATCTCTCCTCTTTCACCTCTCTTGTTCCTTTCTTGCCAGCAGAACTCCCACCTTGCAAACATAACGTTGCTGGTATCCAGTTTCCGCACACCACATTTTTAACATCAATGCTAGCCCCGCCTACGTTAAACCCACTGCCGCTTAAGCATGTCGCTCACGAACACCAGCAATACACTAGCGTCCTTGCAAGTTAGGCGACCACGTGCTTACGGCTGGCGCTGATCCCCGTCCAGACCTCGTCGCTTTCTCCTATATGTAATGTATTTATGCGACCTCTGTTGCGTCCATCATTCAACTATAGTTTGAACAACGCTTTACTTACATTTATCTTCTTCAGTATCTTCATTTCTGCTTCCGGAATAGTTCTGCGCGTGCCGCTTCCGAAACCGTTTATACCTGCAACAATTTAGACCTGACTACTAGAGTCGTTCCGACATCCCTAGCCCACCATTTTGACGTCAAAATCATAAGACGGTTTTACACGAAGGACACAAGTTTCCAATAGAAGCGAGTACGGATAAGTTGCAACCTTTCTGCCAAGGAGCCTTCAGACCAACTGCACATCCATGGGCATTTACAGCCCGCAGTCGACCGTTCCCCCTCGTAGATTCTATTCATACCCCAACGCTATCATCCGTTGAACCACCGTTTTGTTCTTAACCTTAACCTATACTTCTGAAAAGCCAACAGGTTGGCTAAAAGCACACTGTTAGAGCTATAAGCTTTAGACGCAAGTACATTGCAGTCTATTCCCTCTTCTCTTGGCCTCCTATTTCTCCGCTTTTATCTGCGTTAAACATTCACAAATCAATATTGGCAACATTGATAGCCTAACAGCATAAAGAAGCAGGTTATTGCTTATGGCCGTTTTTGCCAACTTAATAGCTTATAAGTTGTATTCCATCAGGATAGCTGGAAGAGCAGCCACGCGCCAGTGTAGGACGTCACTTGTGCTAGCTGAAAATCCAGGACGTTTTGACTATCACTATAATTTACACTGGCTAGCTGTGCGCATTTATCTTTGACCTTACTTTGAGGCTCCACATGTGGCTAGCTAGCCGAACAACCACCACGTGGTGCCAGCTGGGTGATTCGGGTTTAACCCGTTTCAGCAAATAGTTCGGCGACAGCGTTCCAGGACGTGGTGAGTTTTCGCCTGGCAAGCGTTCTCCATATAAAAGCTAAAATGGTCAGCTTAACAAAACTGTGACGTGGCGGATGTGACTCGCCACTAAATAACCTCACTGCCCAAACTTACCCTGACAAGCTTATCCTATTCACAGACGCCAAACATATCTTCAGACACCATCGACGCGGCTGAACCCATGCAACTGGACAGTATCTCATTTACAAACCCCTGCAGCACACAGACCTACATATCTAAATTTATGGATCCACATATATGAAAATCCTCTTGCACATTGCTTGACCAATTATTGTACTATTACTAAGATCATGTCTATAATGGCTTGCCTCGCGTAGTCGTGAGCAAACCTTTATGCTTTTATTTATATATTATTTATTTACAGTATTGCGGATGGACAGCCAGCACTTACTATTTGCACGTCCGTTCCTATTAAAGACCCAGGTTATTACTCATTCATATTGCTGAGTTCACTGTAACGGCTCCGACCAGTTAAATCGCTACTGTTATAGCCGGCGCGACGCCAAAGCCCAAGCCCATGCCGTTGGATTGGCGTATGTTTAGGAACACCTGTGTCAGCCCTCCTATGCAGGAAAGCTCAGCCTAACAATGGTCAAAGGAGTTAACCATATATATAAATAAATAAATAGTATATTCTCGAATTTCCGAGACACACCTGACCAGGCATGATCAACGTTTACAAGCAATTTATGTTTCGCAACAAACACGTTGCTATTTATGTAATCGGCAGTAAGCCGAAAGTTGTCCAAGCTTTGGAAACTGTAAAATTAATCTTGAGGTATAAATTCGTCAAAACATGACGACAAGTTGGGTTCTAGTGGGCGTAGTGTAAGCAATCTGGGCATTCCGTTTGTAGAGAAAACTTGTCAGGAAAATATTACATTAGGATTCTGGTCGGCTTGCCAGTATGTAGTTGTGGGCAGTGACTTTATTCAGTGGCGAGTCACATCCGCCACGTCGCAGTGCTGTTAAGCGGACATTTGTGGCTTTTTATAGGGAGGACGCTTGCCAGGCGAAAACCCACCACGTCCTGAATCACTGTCAGAAATCCGTTTGTACACTAATGTAAAACTGGCCGAGCAGCTCGTCGACTGATTTAACCCTCGGTTAACCGCCGTCAATTGCCTTCTAATTTCCTCTGTTAGCTGAACAGGTTATTTTTGCTCGCGGCGGTCATAATGGCTGAGGCATATGGAGGGGTAGACCTTCGTCATCTTCGTGTCCAGGTGAGCAAAACTTCCGCTTCTTGCTTCTAAAAGGATTATGTATACATTACTGGACGACGGTCATGGTAGTGAGTGCATTTTTATCCACTTGTTGTACAGCCGTGTTCTAAGTAGGTCCTTGGGGGTTTCTGTGTCCTGTCCGAGGCACAAGCTCTTTCACATTCCGATCCCAGATCCCCAAGAAGTTCCAGACCTCGGAGAAAGGGAAGGTGAGAGACAAACAGGGCCGCAAAGAACAGACGTGGAAACAAGCGTTATTTATGTCCTGTGGTCTAACATTTAGAGGAAACATATGATGTACACTGTGTAACAATGATTATGCTAAAAGTGTCTTTTGGATATTCATCGAAAGCAAAGCCCTATAGGTTGGTTGCTACCGTATACCTTAGATGCAAAGCGTTGCGCCGTTAAGCAAAGGAAACACAGGATCCGTTTGCTTTGATGCAACTGTTGCGTGGGAAGATTCGCTGGGGAGCGTAGTACATGCTGACCCAGGGAAAGCCAGTGATTCTTTTGGACTCATACATGGGTAAGTTTTGCAAAAATAGCAGCGAATAATTGAGGAATGAACACCTGTAAATGAGAAGCTAAGGGGCGTCTCTGTACTGACAGCTGAGATGCATGATAGTGGAGCCGAGAGACAAACTCAATCAGAGACCGGAAATTCGGATTTCGGTAGGCGTCACCAAGCATAGAGATACTGATTCAGAAAAAGGAGAGTATCATAAGGTTGTAACTTATACCAATGAGAACTTGAGTCGATGGCAGCCGGTGCTCAAGATAAGAGAGGCCTTGGCTTGAGACCTATAGGCATTTGGAGCCTTAGAGGACTGACTTGGCAAAATGTTTTGGATTCAGACGCATAGGAGGAAAGGCAACCGAAAGAGACCTGGGATGTTGCGCTGACGCTAGTGATAACTATACGTGCGGCGCAGTACGGAAATGACACAGGCAGAATTGAGAGCTTTACGAATTAAAAGGAGCTATACTAGTAGAGTGTAAGCTAATCCAGCAAAGAGGCGAATAGAGCTATAACAATAAAGGTTGAATGAGTCTAGGAGGCTCATGAAGTTAATAAGTTAATAAAGGTTAAGCAATGCTTGCAGGCGCTTGAGGTGAGGGGAACATGGCGCTGAGTCAACAGAACCTAGCCTGTTTGTATCATCGTACTTTTGATCGCAGTCAGAGAAAGGTAGACCGGTCAGATGAGACTCGGTCTGGGCAGGGTACTGAGAGTCAGCAGTCCGATGGAAGGAAGAATGAAGCCAGTGAAGTAAGGAAAGAACAGGGTCTGAGTAGAGGAAGCATTACTGATTGGGAGTGGGGAAGCCAACTAGCCTCTCTAAGGTCAGTTGGACAGGGTATTTGGTCTGCTTAATATTGGCAGGTAACCTCACAGTAGTCAGAGAAGTCAGAAAGCAGGAGCTGAAACACGCAGTGGAACAACAATGGAGCAATGGTTTATTACGGGTAAAAATAACGTTGCTTAACAAGTCCCGTAGGATGGAAATTATTGCGAAAATCAATTGCATAATAAAGTGAAAAGCGTTGTGGTGGACTCACCATAGACTTATGTGGAATAGCGGAGATGTTCGCGTATTAAACATATAAATCCATAAATCCATTGGTTAGGCGTTTGGCAAGACACCGTTTGCTTGCGTTTTGTAGCCCCTGGCTAACAAGTCATAAAATGAAATGTAAGTGAGACAATGCATCGTCAACACGTTTTTTAAATATCGCCAGATTGGGAGCAGAGACGACATAATTAGGGAGGGCGTTCCAAGGCTGGCACACGCGGAGAGAAAAGAAATTTCTACGGCATTCAAGCCGGCTATACTGAATTGTCAGTTTCAGAGGGTGACCTCTTAGTTTAGTGTTGTGGTTCAATTCCAGCAGCGGACGGCAAATGTGGTTTGGGTTCTTCAGAATCTGGTAAACCATTATGAGATCCCCCGCAAAAGCCGATATCGACTGCTGTACATTCTTAGAGATTTCAGTCTAAGCTGATAGGGCAGATGAAAGAGGCCCCTGACATTCTTGGTTGCCCTTCGTTGAGGAGTCTCGAGAGCAACGAGATCCTGTTTCTGCCACGGCTGCCACACCTGAATAGCATATTCCACGTGAGGTCGCACGTAGGCGTTAAGCATTTGGGGAAATATTGAGGGTTCAAACCGACCGAAGGCTCTGCGAAGAAGGCCGAAGTGTTGATTTCCGGTTCTCGTCGCCTTCTCTGCTTGTTTTGAACACCCGAGATCTTCCTGCACCAATACACCCAGGTCACGCTCCTGAGAAACCTTCGCCAAGGTGTGGTCTCCAATCTTGTAAGCGCTCACCGGCTGGTGACGCAGATGCATCACTTTGCACTTAGCTATGTTCAATTGAAGCTTGTTCCTCTTTGACCATTCGTAAATGCAATCTAGGTCATGTTGGAGCAGATCCTGATCTGGCTTGTTACCAATCGCCCGCCATATCTTGACATCATCGGCGAAAAGCAGGAAATTTGAGGAGATGACTCTTGCCAGGTCGTTGATAAACACCAGGAATAAACGCGGTCCCAGCACTGAGCCTTGTGGGACACCACATTCCACCTCAATTGGGTTAGAAAGTGATCCCCTAACACGTACTTGAAGCTTTCGTTGGTAAAGGAAGTTGCCAATCCAACCAAGTACAGGATCTCCGATTCCGTAACTCTGTAGTCTTTGAAGTAGGATGCGGTGATCAAGGCGGTCGAAAGCTTTGGAGAAGTCCAGATAGATGACATCGACTCCGACCCCATCATCGGCCACTTCCGTCCAACTACCTCGTGCAATAAGTAGGTTGGTGGTGCATGACCGGTGTTGACGGAAGCCATGCTGTTCCGGTACCAAAATGTTGCATTTTTCTAGGTAGTCCATTAAAGCCTCAGCGACGACTGCTTCCATCACCTTCGCGAGCACAGGGAGGAGAGTCACTGGACGATAGTTTGCAGGATCTGAACGGCTACCGCCTTTAAAAATAGGGGTTATAATGCCACACTTCCACATAGTGCGTACTTGTTGGTCATCAAATCAATAAATAAATAAATAGGTATATTTCTAGACCTGCTAGAGGCTGCACCCTAAAGGGTTCAGATCAAAGCTTACATAAATCCGATGCTCTTGCATGGAAGTAGGTAAAATATAAGTATATGTTCATCGTCAGCAATTACAGATGCATTGGCATTGTTTGATATACAGCTACTGGGTCGTAGGCGCCCACCTTGACATGTTTCTGGTTCCTGCGGGTGATATTGAACTCCTTGTTCTTTTGTGAAAACTTCGCGGAGGTGTAGTTGTGCCTTTTCTCCTTGGAACAGAATCCAATTCGCCGAAGTGCACTTTAAATTGATCGCACATTAATTGGCCACTCAGTTGCCGCAATTGTGCGCACATGGAAGAAATGAGTGAAGGGATTGTAAGGCATACGAAAAGTTGAAAACAATTCCGATAAATGCGGACAAAAATAGAAACAATTTGTTAAGAGAGAAAAGAAAGCTGCGTGTTTTAGTCGAAAAATACCAATTAACAAAAAATACAGCCCTACTTTCCATACGCTGATATTGCTCTCCGGCGCAAAATTTCAACCTGAGTTATTCTCAGATAAAAGAAAAAGCCTTTCTACAGATAGAATACCGCTTAAAGTGGCACAAAATTACACTGGTCTGGACCAGCTTTAGCGCCTGAATACGTTGAACGTAAAAGCAACACAATATGTGCAGTAGTTTGCGAGTTATTCGCAATTAAATGATGGTCTACGAATAAGGCCATTTTTATTTTTCGCTAAAAATGGCTTTCTGCTTTGCAAGCAGATAGCAGAAAAAAGAAAAGAAAATATAAAAAGTAGGGAAGCGGCGTATGTTCTAGATAGGCATAGCTATCCAGAAATGCTCTAATTAGCCTGTAATACCCTGCGACAACTACGGACTGCGCAGGTGGCCGAAAAGTAAACTTTGCAGGCATACATGACAAATATATGCAGATAAGGGATGATCTTGCGCGAAAACGCTAGAAATCCAGCAAGGAATATTATATCTACATGGGAATTCAGGGGAGCTTGTAATTAACTCACGGTTAGAAGGCCACAGCATACCATTTTCAGTGGATACTGAGCCACATAAACAACCAGTAAAATAGAGTTTAGCATTTTTTAAGCCTCTAAGCTTTTCTAAAGCTTACAACAAGCCGCATGAGCCAGGTCTACCTGAGTAACCCAGGGGATCTTTCAGATCCGTTGACAGATTTCGGCCTGCAAAATACACACATTACTTAGCTAAACATCACAAGATTTATCCCTTAGAGCCGATTTTCTATATTCATGAGGCTCTGTCATTAACATCAGTGAGCTACAGGAGCCTGTCACCAATAATAAAGAAATAAGCATGGGAAAATTTAGTAAAATTTAGCTAATTGCATTTGGGCGTGAAATCCGTTTTGGTCTACATTGGTTGGGCTTTAACAACTCTACTTCTGGTGGTTGAGCTTGCTCATACTTGAGGTATTGTTATGCCTCATGTGTAGATGCACACTATTGTGCAGCTCTTTGATGAATTTCGCTTTATTTCTCTCCATTTTTAAGTTCCGAAGATAGTGCCGGCGGTGTTCATCCAGTTGGCAATGTTAACTGGTACTCTAATGTCGCACCGACTATTTCTTTTGTGATTTTCCTGGCAAGAGCTGTTCTAGCACCCTAAGCAAAGAGCGATAAGGTAAATCAGGAGTAGAATAGTAACAAAAACCAGTGGGAGCTGGTCGTTCACCCGCCATTACGCATAGCGCATGGTAGGCTTTGGAGCCAGCTAAAAGAGAAATGACACACGGACGGCCAAGATAAGAAAAGTGGTGATGGAAAGTTTCTGGTGCTCCAGCCAGCCAGTGTGACAGGGGCCTCTCTGTCATTGGTTAGCTTTCGTGCCAGTGAAATGAAATCTGGAAATGCGAGTGTTTTACGAGCAAAAGCAGTTAAAGAAGAGGATCTGGTTTTCTTTATGCCTGTCTACTAGTGTTGACAATAGCGAAAGGCACATGTATACCAGATAAAGCTAAGTATATGGGGCCAAGAGAGTATAAGTGGAGAGCAAAATGTCTGATTATTGGGTCTAGAACTTTTAAAGTGCGCTCATTGTCAACAATAAGAAAGATATATTTTTTATTTTGCGGCTTACCTACTGATAGTGTTTGGAAACTGCTGACTATAGTAACTAGTGCTCAGACTTAATGAAAAAGCTTCAATTAGGGCAACAACGCTTGAACCTGGCATTTCACATGAGGCTTAATGTTGTTAAAATGTTTTTAGTAGACGTGACTCATGGGTCACAAGTATAAGTATTCGCAAGAGACCTAGTGGACTAGGTATTTGGAAAATACTAATGGGTAAAGATGGAGACGAAGGAACCAAAGTGTAGAAGAGAAGGGAGAAGTGAAGTAAAGTTTGTCCGTTCGGATTGCATCCCCATTGCTATGCAATATCCTACCTGGTTAGTGCCTACAGGCTTACGATGCTCCCATTCAATAGTACTAGGCTGCTTTACGTGCTGATCTGTTGAGCAGTAAGAACTGGGCGTCGAGAAGGAGCTTTCAAAGGGTTTGAGCTACCGATTAGCGTTTCCAGGTTGCCTTTGCGGTAGCGCCTACTATTTCAAGACTTCCCATTTAACTAATTGTCGGTGGGAGCCAGTAAAGCGCTCAGCTACTACTGGGGTAGGCTGAATACCTTTTGTGGTCGGATTAGCAGTCCTAACATCTGTAAGATGAGTGCAACTGATCGGGCCAAGATCTCTCACGTAGTGTGACAGGGACCGCAAAGTATGGGGAGGACCTGTGAGCCCAAGATGCTCCTGTCATGGAGCCTAGTTGAGCGCAATACAAAGTTGCGCTAGAGCTGACCAAAATGTGACCTATGCCCCATCGGGGCCGGTCTCAAAAAGGTTGTCATCAGAATCACAGATGTTGAAAAGGCGTCTTATGTTATCCAGGCACATAAACTTTCGTACCTCCTGCTTGAAAGCCTGTGGATTGTGAATCTCCCGCAGCTGTGAAGGTAATTTGTTCCAGATATTTACATAAGCGACAAGGAAGAAACGTGAACGTAGTTTCTTCCTCGCTGGCAGCGGGGCAACTGTGCAGTGCTTGTTTCGGAGGTTGAATTCTGATCCTCTTCTCAGTGTCAGGCTGGGGATATCACTGTGCACCGCTTGGTATATTAACTTATGTAAGAAGCACAGGTTTAAGATAATGCGCCGCAGCCATAGAGGCTGGAGTTTGAGATGGTTACACCTCTGTAGGTAAGTAAGCGCTGGGCCTTGTGGGGCTACTATTTTGGTAAACCGCCGCTGAGCCTTTTCGAGCAATATGCGGTCTGATTTCCGCGAATTACTGAAGATAAAGGGGGCAGTATTCCAGCTGCGGACGAACGTGACTGCGGTAAAGCACCAACCGTGCTTCAGCCGTGTTAATGTGGCGGCCTATGTGGAAGACCATTCTGCGTGCTTTTGCTACCTGATACTGCACATTCTCTGAAAAGTTGAGGGTCATAGAATAGCGAATACCTAGGTCAGTAGCTAACGTTTTTAGTTGGATGGGCGTACCATTCAACGTAAACGCACCATCCGATATGGAGCATTTGTGGGTTAGAATACTAGATTTATCAGCAGAGAATGTCATTTGCCAATTTTGACACCACGACTTCAAGGTCTTCAGGTCTTCACGGATCTCTTGTAGTGCGGATACTTTAGCGCTTGGTGGGAAGACATATACGACCTTTATATCGTCGGCAAAGAGGAATGGGCGACCATGGCGACCATGCCGATTCGATCCGACAAAATGTATAGCTTACTATTACGCCTTTCTCCTTATGAGTCGACTTTCTAGTCTGGTCTGAACGACCCATCTTCCGACTTCAGTGACCCTAATGATCAGGGGTCGGCAGACCAAATGGTCTGTTCATACCACGTCGGGAATATCGCTGACTTCTCCACTCATCAATGAAAAATTTTCCCTTTCTCATTTTGTGTGCATTCCTTTTTCCACTGGTCAGGCAACTCTCCGGATCTGGCACTACTCTAGCGGCGTCCAACCAGCCTCCTGCTTTCTGACTACTTCCTTACATTCCAAACATTAACGATCTAGGCTCTGTTGTCCTGGTGCTCTGTCCCCCTTATCCTGAGACCGTTCCTCGGCATGCAACCGCCTTTTCATATAGCCACTTGCTTCCCAAACTGCTTTCTGATGACACTCATTACTTATTCCCACCTTACTTTGGAGGCCTAGCTTCAGCTTGCTGACTTACCCGGGTTTGCCTTTACGCTCTCCTGTCTTCTGACATCGCTCGGACTTCTGTGCTCTATGTTCCAGACTCTGCCGACGAAAGTCTGTTACCCTCACCGCAAGACCACCGCTGGTCATGATTGAACCTTATTATCATGTCCCCTTTTTTCCTTAACATGTCCATTTCAGTTGATGCTCTGTCAGCACTTAGACTTTACTAATACGACTTTCACCCTACGGGCTGACATTCTGGGCTCGTCTCAACGATCTCGTACCTTCCGACTTCCGTGACCCTAGTGAACAGAAACCGTAAGCTCCAACGGTCTGCGCACAGCATCTGGAGCATATCGTTGGCTTTATTTTTCTTTCTCTTCTCACCCATAGAGCCCATTTTTACACTCTAGCCTGACTTATCTGGTTCTGGCTGTACGGCCTGCTGCCTTCTGACCTCTCTCGAACTTCTGAGTTCTAAATGATCTAGTCTCTGCAGGCGCAATGCTCTGTCTCCCCCGCCTCCAGAGCACTGCTGCTCATGATTCATCACTAGTATATCCGCTTTTATCTTTAACACTTCTATCCTGTTGACGCTCTGTTAACTTTCTGACATTTATAATACGGCTTTATCTCCATGAGCCGATATCTTCATCTCATCTCCATGGTCTCCTGCTTTCCGAATAATGAGCCCATACTTTTGAACCATTGACTGGTCCAAAGGTCTGTTCGCAACACCTCGAGATTTTTGTAGGCTCTTCCACTTCCCCTTAAGTGTCTCCTTCACGATTACATTCTTTCATTTTCGCACTCTGTCTGCCTTCCTCTATCCATTGGACGGATAACACTTCGGGCCTGGCTCCACTCTAGCCTGGTCTGACCAATCTCCTATTTTCTGACTGTTTCCAGAAATCAGAAAGGCACGTGTTCTAGGCTGTGCAGTCACAACACACCCTGTCCTTCAGCCTGAGAGCTTCGTTTGATATACTAACGGGCTTTTTATATAGCCTCTGTAGTCCCGCAAATTTACTTTCTCGCGACATCCACTACTGTTATCCCCCCATTAATCTGACTGCCTAGCTACATCTTGCTGACTTATCCAGTCTCATCTAAACGCTCTTTTGCTTTCTGACCCCTCCCCAAACACTCCTGCTTCATCTTCAATCTTTCATTTTTTACTGATCCGTGTTCCGCTCGATTCTCGTTGTATTTCGCCACTTATGATACACGTGTATATGCGATATTTCAATAACAATTACAAGCTTAGGGGTACAATAGTTCAGGCGTCGCCGCAATTGGTTGACTGCATTCCAGATGCATTCCTTTCTTCTGTCTGTGTGGCTGTCTCTGTTCGTTTCCTTTTTCTCCCGAGTCTGTCACAGATACGGCGACACGCACCCAAGGAATTGTCCTCCGTTTCGACAACAATACAAGGCACACAGTTCCTCTACCTGGACATGAGCGGAAAATTATCAACTTTTTTACAACTTACTAACCGGACAAATCAATTAATTCTTCCGCGGCATGAACCACTGAGTCCAATTTACCTAACAATACCTCTTCCACATATCTCTTGACCGGAGGACTTTCGACTACGGAAGGCACATTCTCCTGCCAAAACAAAGCTTGAACAATCGGTCATTCTAAGCTCTTCAATCCGCTTTGACCGCTCAAATGGCCGTGGTTTCCCCTATTTCTAATCAATTTCACTACACACCTCGGGGAATCTGCATTTCTTTCTTCGGAACCTATCCTGTCCTCCAAGACTTCAACATATTTCAACGTATATTCTTCGAGGCTTCACGTTGTTCTGCAGATGATCAACACATCATATCCAGAAAGAATGCTTAGTTCCTGCCCTACCGATCTGGAACAGGAGAGGACCCAGGCACGCAATGGCCACTCGCATAGCACATCAGTCAGCAGAAAAATGGGACGCAACTTGACTGCGAACAACGGAGCAAAAGAACGTTCAACAAGAAACATAGCCAGTAACAACTTGCCATTCAATGGATTGGCGGCAGTGTTTCAGGACGTGGTGGGTTTTCGCCTGGCAAGCGTTCTCCCTATAAAAAGCCACAAATGTACGTTTAACAACGCTGCAACGTGGCGAATGTGACTCGCCACCGAATAAAGTCACAGCCCATAACTTCACACTGGCAGCTCAATTAGAATCATCATACTGGATAGCTTGCTCTTCAATTATCTTCCAATGGATCACTCAGGATTTATCTATTATTACTAGAGGTATGACTGCGATATATGGCAGAGCGATTATGTCCAAACAAATGGATCCCGATCTCACTACAACCAGATCGTTCATTCGCATGTTCCTCATCGCACAGTTTCAAGCATGGACATATGAACAATTTTCTACCGTCACTACAGTTCCCATAAAATGTCTGTACAGCTGTACATACCTGATCATGCCTCCATTGACGTGCCTCGCATAGTCGAGAATAAATATTTATTTATTTATATATTCATGTTGACAGGGCAGCGGGGAATGAAGTCACTGATGAGCAGACTAGGTGCCTCCTGTCTGTCTCGCCTTCCAGACTGGAGTCTACGTTAAGCCCCTTATGCTTGGCTGGACACCAGTGGCGTGTCTGCCGCCGTATCCTAGTCAGATTGCCTTCTTAAAGTGTTTGTTACTGAGATTATCTGCGCTATGATGGAGGATTATAACGCAGGACATTGAATGCCGAAAGGAGACTGTCTCCTTGGTGCAACCTTATCTTCACGATAGCTAGCTGGTTATGACAATGTGTTGTGTTCCTGCCATCTACGGAAACTTGACGCAGCCCCTCGGGTCCCGATGTAACCACCTGCCCAGATGCGTCTGGCAGAAATTATAAGTAGCACCCTGATGACAGTATGTACAGCCAAAATGTGGAGTGAAAATAAATATTTCAGGCGATAATAACCTGATTAGAAGTTCCTGTACTTTGGCAACCACTGAATGCGCAGAAACTCGTTTGTTGTGTGTTCAGGTACTGCACTTACTGGAGGGTTTCATGGGAACTCATTCTCCTTCGTCCACTTCAATGTAAATCGATGCCATTGGCTTGCTTCCATTGCTTAGACAATCAGCTTCAGACGATGTGCGACCAATCTTCTCCTGGCTGCTTTGGAGTTATCTGCAGCAGAGATGGAGATGACCGCTGCCCTTGGTAACCATCGGAAGTTATTCTGTCTGATACGAGAAACGGGTCGCAGGAGGCCTGGTATTAGTGAGACGATACGTGACGAGAGTGGACCGCCTATCCACAAATTGTAAACGCACGTGAAGGGTTGGGCTGAGCACTTTGAAAGGCAATTTAATCGGTCGGAATTGTTAGATTTCTCGCAGGCCATTGATCGCTCTACTCTCTCTGCTGTTTCTTGGATCCGCCCTGTCGCTCAGAAGTCGAACGTGAGGTCGGAATGCTGAAGTTAAATAAAGCCGCGGGATTTGCTAATCTTCCACCAGCTCTTTTCAAATTCAGGGGACCTGTTCTTGTGGATGATATACACGAGTTAATGGTGAAACGGTGGGGACAGGAAACTGTCCCAACCGAATGGAGCCGCTCCATCATAGTCCCAATTATCAAGGGAGGCTCACAATCAGAATGCAGCAGCCATAGAGCAACCAGTCTGATCTCCATCGCCCCCAATTTGCTTGCCTCTACCATTCTTCTCTGACGACTGGCACTCATGAAGAGCAAGCCGGGTTACGTCGAGGCCGTGGCTGCATCGACCCCATCTTCACTTTGCCTCAGCTGTTTGAGCACCGTCACATATATTGGGTGCCCACCGTTGTCGTGTTCCTCTATATCAAAGGTGCATTCGATTCAGTGCATCCATGTGCTCTTTGGGACTCAGGAAAGGTATGCCCGAGAAATATGTACATATTATCCGAGCCTTATACGCGCGTAGCTTGAGCACAGTTAGGGATTATGGCCAGCTGTCGTCACACTTCAATATCTCCAGCGGTGGAAAACAAGGATGCCCGCTGTCACCTTTCCTCTTCAACTTCGCTATTGATGAAGTCATGGAAATCACGTTCACAGGACACGGATTAGAAGGTGGGAAGCTGATCTCAGGAGAACGACTTCTTGCCTTGGAGTGTGCCCTCAACTGTGACAGCTCACAAACGTGCCGAGCTGCACTGGACAGATTAGCACTGGCTGTGGCCCGTTTCGCGCTGTGCTTCGCACTCACGAAATGCAAAGCTTTCATCTAAGCTTAACCTTCATCGCCACTTGCACTGACTGTTGGTGGGGATCAGCAATGTGTCGTTAGGAAATTCACCATCAGGGGACATGTATTAGCGTACACGAACCATGTAGCGAATGCTCGTGGCGTTTTTACTAAAACTCGCCACTTATGGCGCTAGCGCGACATCACAATCGCCCCGCAGGGCAGTGTGTACAAGGTAGCTGTAAGTTTAACCCAACTGTACTCTTGTGAATCCAGGTCCCTTAGATCAGCCGACATGAAGACGCTAGTTACGTTCCACTACCGGTGCCTTCGCATTTTGACTCACATCCGCTGGTAACCCCACGTGAGCGCCGATCGTTTTCGATCTCATGTTTACGGCACAGAAAAAGGAAATTAACCGCTCAACACCGTTATTTCGCGCACCAGGTTTGGCCACATGTTACGCATGCTAGCCCGCGACTTGCGTTGTTGGCGCGCCAATGGTGTGGATGGAAGAAGAAGAAAAGAGGTAACTAAGCGATGACTTGGTCGAGAGGAATGAAAGGCCCTCACTTCGAAGCTGGCCTCGGTCGAAACGTCTCTGCTCCCTGGTTGGGGTCCGAAAGACGATAAACACCTTGAGCTGGATACACTTGTTTTTCTGGCAAGGGGTCGACCTTAGCGGCGTTCGTTCTGCGTTAATTTGTGCCACTCCATCCTTCTTAGCCTCCCCTCCAACGACGAACTCACTGCTTAGTCTAAGCTTATTTCGCATAAGAAATATTTTGCCGCTTAGTAGCCAGCTGGTAACTTCCTGGAACGATGCCCATCAGTTACTTGTAGCTCAGCTGGCATGCATCCGTTGCCTTTTTCTTTTTTTCTTTATTGCATTCTGGTGAGGTATTCCTTACCTTTATCTGACATATATAAGGATGATGCTGATGCTGATGAAACAATATGAACAACATGGAATGGCCTTTACCAGCACCAACGCAGGTAACATGCTCATTGTCTTACACATGTTGACAGGTTTTCAATGGCGATGCATTCAACGGCACACCTTTACAGGAGACAGCACGGGTGTTTCGGAGTGGGGGTTCATGTACAGACAATATTTATTAATTAAACGTTTCGTTGCTATTACATTGTTCTCGTAATCAGTGTTTGTGCAGACGGACTTGCATAAGTCATCCATTTCAGCGTTATGGCTTCGTTAACATATTGCGTCGTTTCCCTGAGCACGTCCACCGGATGCTCGGTTGCAACCATAACGCTGCCCATCAGTTACTTGTAGCTCAGCTGGCATGCATCCGTTGCCTTTTTCTTTTTTTATGCATTCTGGTGAGGTATTCCTTACCTTTATCTGACATATATAAGGATGATGCTGGTAATGACGATGATGGCTTCAGGGACTACCTTGGACAGACCCCGTTAAAGCTATGTTTTGACAAGACGCCTTAACCCTAAATGTTTGCTAGTGGCATTGAGGTTATCCGGTAGGTCATTTTGTCTCCTTCTTCATCGCTATGTAGACCGTTGTGGGTGTATAGCCGTGGTGTATCAATCCAAATGATTGATCCAAGACTGTTGATGATTACCTTCTGCATACCATGTTTCGCTTGAACATATAGGAAGGTAAGTAGAGAAGAATGCAAGCATCTACCAGACATCGGCTTCTTTCTGTACTTTTCATACCGTTAGAATTGCTATTATTAAGGGTACCGTGAGCACTATAGCGACACTTTATTTCACCCTTAAACACCCTAGACTCTTCCTCTTATGACTTATGCAAGCCAGCTGAGAGACGATGGAAACCGCCTCAGAATATCCGGCTCACCAGACTGACATCTAGAGCCTCTAACCTAGCATTTACCCTCATTTATGCAACCTGGTCCTTGTGAGGCACCGCCAACTTCGATAGGGTGGTTCGTGACCACACGGCCGATGTGCATATGAACAGGGCTAATCTCTCCTCTTTCACCTCTCTTGTTCCTTTCTTGCCAGCAGAACTCCCACCTTGCAAACATAACGTTGCTGGTATCCAGTTTCCGCACACCACATTTTTAACATCAATGCTAGCCCCGCCTACGTTAAACCCACTGCCGCTTAAGCATGTCGCTCACGAACACCAGCAATACACTAGCGTCCTTGCAAGTTAGGCGACCACGTGCTTACGGCTGGCGCTGATCCCCGTCCAGACCTCGTCGCTTTTTCCTATATGTAATGTAGTTATGCGACCTCTGTTGCGTCCATCATTCAAATATAGTTTGAACAACACTTTACTTACATTTAACTTCTTCAGTATCTTCATTTCTGCTTCCGGAATAGTTCTGCGCGTGCCGCTTCCGAAACCGTTTATACCTGCAACAATTTAGACCTGACTACTAGAGTCGTTCCGATATCCCTAGCTCACCATTTTGACGTCAAAATCATAAGACGGTTTTACACGGACACACGTTTCCAATAGAAGCGAGTACGGATGAGTTGCAATCTTTCTTCCAAGGAGCCTTCAGACCAACTGCACATCCATGGGCATTCACAACCCGCAGTCGACCGTTCCCCCTCGTAGATTCTATTCATACCACAACGCTATCGTCCGTTGAACCACCGTTTTGTTCTTAACCTTAACCTATACTTCTAAAAAGCTAACACGTTGGCTAAAAGCACACTGTTAGAGCTATAAGCTTTAGACGCAAGTACATTGCAGTCTATTCCCTCTTCTCTTGGCCTCCTATTTCTCCGCTTTTATCTGCGTTAAACATTCACAAATCAATATTGGCAACATTGATAGCCTAACAGCATAAAGAAGCAGGTTATTGCTTATGGCCGTTTTTGCCAACTTAATAGCTTATAAGTTGTATTCCATCAGGATAGCTGGAAGAGCAGCCACGCGCCAGTGTAGGACGTCACTTGTGCTAGCTGAAAATCCAGGACGTTTTGACTATCACTATAATTTACACTGGCTAGCTGTGCGCATTTATCTTTGACCTTACTTTGAGGCTCCACATGTGGCTAGCTAGCCGAACAACCACCACGTGGTGCCAGCTGGGTGATTCGGGTTTAACCCGTTTCAGCAAATAGTTCGGCGACAGCGTTCCAGGACGTGGTGAGTTTTCGCCTGGCAAGCGTTCTCCATATAAAAGCTAAAATGGTCAGCTTAACAAAACTGTGACGTGGCGGATGTGACTCGCCACTAAATAAACTCACTGCCCAAACTTACCCTGACAAGCTTATCCTATTCACAGACGCCAAACATATCTTCAGACACCATCGACGCGGTTGAACCCATGCAAATGGACAGTATCTCATTTACAAACCCCTGCAGCACACAGACCTACATATCTAAATTTATGGATCCACATATATGAAAATCCTCTTGCACATTGCTTGACCAATTATTGTACTATTACTAAGATCATGTCTATAATGGCTTGCCTCGCGTAGTCGTGAGCAAACCTTTATGCTTTTATTTATATATTATTTATTTACAGTATTGCGGATGGACAGCCAGCACTTACTATTTGCACGTCCGTTCCTATTAAAGACCCAGGTTATTACTCATTCATATTGCTGAGTTCACTGTAACGGCTCCGACCAGTTAAATCGCTACTGTTATAGCCGGCGCGACGCCAAAGCCCAAGCCCATGCCGTTGGATTGGAGTATGTTTAGGAACACCTGTGTCAGCCCTCCTATGCAGGAAGGCTCAGCCTAACAATGGTCAAAGGATTTAACCATATGGCACCTAAACATACAAGGACCCACAGACCTTTGATTTTGATAGACTAGCTAGCACAATCACCTTCGTTTTGGCATCACACCAACAAGCTACAGTGATTTAGAGGCTTAGAAGCCATTCGCCTTTCTTCTACTACTCATTTGCTTATTGCTGGCGATCGACCTCCGTAGTGTATCAGCATAGATAGGCCTACGTATGTGGTAATATAAAAACTGTTAAAACAAATAAACTCACAGTATCTATCCTGGAAATATTCAGCATTCATAGGTTAAGATCGGCTAGATGAAGCAAGATCCGCCCCGAATAATCCATTCGCACCTGTTCTTTATAATATTGCAGCTGTACTTTCAAACACCAATCATTTGTTTTATAGCTTTGCAATGTTTTGCAACGATTAGTAGCCTGGAATAACCTCACGGTGGGGCATTTTGACCCAGGGATAATTACGCCATATCATAGTGAGTAGATGCAGCATCCTGTTATGTCTTCTGAGTTTTTCGGCTAACTTTCCCTACATATTCTGCAATTATTATCGCGTGCGCTTAGAAGATTTGCTTTTCGAGCAACCACGTCGCACACGCTAAATACCGGTGATCTTAAGGTATATTGCACAATTTTAGCTACCCATCCCTATTTAGAAGCGTCTATATTTTCTATACCTTTTCCTTTTCCCTGTATATGTTAGTGAAACAAATACGGCATATTTGTCATGAAAAAGTAATCGCGGCATTCGCAGTGACTAAATAACCTGTAGAGTGTTACGAAATTTTCGGGCATTTTTATTTTATTATATCAAGCGCATAAGCTTCATTCTAAGTACCACTTTAAAGTTCGATTGTTTATTATGGCTACGCTAAAATTTGGTCACGGTGAGTGCTACGCGGTAACTCGACTTTTTGGCGTGCCATACTGATTGTGATTTTTAGTTGAATTAACGTGGAAAACAGTGTTTGAATAAACACTTGTAACGAAATTTGACTATTGTCAAATTTCCTCTGATACAAGATATCTCGGATCGATTAAAATGGTTCTGGTCAAAGCGCCATTGGCGCTTACTGCCCAGCGAGCACATGAAGTCGTTTTTTCGGTCGTCAAAGTCCTTCAAAATTCCTTCAAAATCCTTCAGTAATTTATTGGTGGCCACCTGCTCTACTCCGCAGTTCAGCAAGGGATGCGCATATGTGTGTAGGTTACGTTAACTGATAAATAATGATAACATTGTTTACCCGCTTTATTCTGTCGAAGACTCGTACGTGATTTCTTAGAAAGGATCAGCTTCCCTCCTGTTGAATTTTGCCGCGCTTTTAAATTTTAAGTTACCGCTGGCATTGCTTTGTTTGGTTACCAATCTACGATGTTTTGAATCGGAAAATAATTGAACTCTACCCAAACTAGTCACGACTCGGAATAAGAACACCAGAATTGGAATTCGAATTTCGCGGGTGTGTGTATTCTACATCAAAAAAGATGAAAAGAATAACAATAAACAATCACTAAATATTGTTAAGTTGAATTTGGAGAATCCGCTGGTGGTTGGGTTGCTACAAGCAACCTCAATTGAGACCTCGGTTCACTTGATGTGGACCTCGGCCATTCCGATCAAAAAGACCGTAAGTAAAATGAAAATTATAGTGTTGCTCATCCCAACACCGGCACCCCAAGACCGCGGTTTCGTCCTGTTGGGACTCATCAGTTGGAGATAGCCTGAGTTGGGCTGGAACTCAGAGCCTAGTGGCTCATGGTTGACGCCATAAGCACTATGCCACTGAGATCCACGAGCAACGCTTGGTCTTTTTTACAATTATCACATCCTCCGCAGCTTGAATGCAACTCCGGGTTTCTGTAATTTAGCTGTGGTTTCTGTTGCAATCTGGCAGAGCTTCTTGGAGGCTGATTTTGCTCAGTATATTCATGAGGATCTGAAACTGAATCGTTCTAGTATTTTCAGTGCACACTGAATCGAATGACAACTGACCGGATTCCTTGTATCATATCTGGTCAACATGCCGTCTGTGTACAGAACATTCATCGTGATCCAACATTCTAAACATGCGGTTTCCAATGTTGTTAACAATGATACCAGATGAGGGACGTAAATCATTGTCTCTGAAATAAGATACTTCAGCAGTCCCCAAGGCAAGCATGTTTGACCTCAATGGTTTGGATTTACGAAGTTTGGCAGGTGTATCTCCAGTAGAGGAATGCACGCAATTACGGTGTTGAAGAAGGAAGTTATCAACACAACGATCAAGTTCATCAAAAGAAGTAGGAGCACAGGAGGTAATAGAACGTTTTAAGGTTGCAATAAAGTTTTCCGCTAGGCCATTAGAACATGGATGTTGTGGAGCGGTAAAAAGGTGGCAACACCCAAGGCTCTGTAGCCAATTAGTAACCTCTGAAGCCGAAAAGTGCGAACCATTGTCACTTACCACAGCTAATGGGACGCCTTCTCTACTAAACACTTTTCTCAAGGCACGGACAGTAAAAGCAGAATTTGGTTTATCAGTCAGGGATACCTCCGGCCACTTTGAATAAGAATCCACCACCACAAGAGCATGGTACTTCTGCAGAAATGGTCCACAATAATCCATATGTACCCTTTGCCAGGGCTCGCATGTCATCGGCCATAGTGTCCACTTTGACGGTTGCCGTAAAATTTTGTGTTTACAGCTCGGGCAATCAGAAGCAGTTCGTCGAATATCTGCATTTAATTCAGGCCACTAGCACCAGCATCAAGCTAAAGACTCCATCTTTTCAACACCAAGATGACCGGAATGTAAATCCCTTAGAATAGTGTAACGGAGTTCCTGGAATGGGGTACCGGCGGGAGCTGGAAAACGGGCACGGAACGAATCAACGGCGGTAGAAAGCAGCACGGTCAATCACAGCGGACACACGACGCGAGAAGCACACACAGCAACCGGGCACTCACAGAATCGCAATACGCAAGCGTGACACGGGCAAAACGAGCAGACACGGAGGAAGCACGTTTATCCACAACAGGAAAAAACAGAGGAGTGTACAGGACCTTGATAAGACAATCAAAACAAAAAGGGAATGTCAGAGTTTTTGGGTCGGTAAAGTGCCTTCGCACGTTTTCATATATCTGCGGTTTCTCGAGAATCTGCAAATGAAAGAGAGAAGAAAGAGATCATTTAAGTAGTCTTTAAAACGACCCATGGCGGTTTCGATTTCATTACACCACTCCCCTTCCGGCGAAGACACTGTCCTCAGTGTCTCAGTGCCCTGAATACTCGCCGAGCCGCCTTCGGGGGTATCTCCACAGTGTGTTCCACGATCGGGAGACATCCGGGTGGGACGACTTCCTCCTTCGGAGTAGAGGCTGAAGATCCCGCTGGTTTCAGCTGATTGTAATGCACGGTCAGAACGTCGGAATTTGGTTGAGCGACATCTCGGACGACATACACCGTGGGTGAACGGACGAACACAATCTCGTATGGCCCTTGCCACTGTCGGTGAAACTTCGCTGCTGCGCCAGGCGGAGGTCTTGGGCGGTGCAACCATACGCGATCTCCAATGTGATATTCAGGGCCCCCACTGTGCCGATCATAACATACTTTCTGACGACGCTGTGCTATCCTTGCGTGTTCTCCCGCACACAGAGAGGCTGATCGAAGACGTTCGCCAAGCTGTCGTACGTAGTCTAACAGAGAACAAGCCTCGATTGGGGGAATAGGGGATATCAGCTCCAGAGGCAAACGAAGCTCGTGACCAAATGTCAGGAAGGCTGGAGAATACCCCGTGGTTGCATGCACAGACGCTCGATACGCCATCATGCATTGTTGAATAGCTTCGTCCCATCGATCTGACTGGTGCCGCTCCAGGAAACTCTGCAAAATCCCTTTAATAGTTCGGTTGGTGCGCTCTACTAATCCGTTCCCTTGTGGGTGATACGATGTGGTACGTGTCTTCCTTACCGAGAGCAGCCGACACACCTCCTGAAGCAGGTGACTCTCGAAGACGGCGCGTTGATCTGAATGCAGTGACAGCGGTGCTCCATAGCGGGCAATCCACTCATTTACGATGGCTGACGCAACCGTTGCCGCATCCGGATTTTTGATAGGTATGGCCTCGCACCATTTCGTAAAATAATCTATAAGAACAATGAGGTGGCGGTTCCCGTTCCTTGTGACTGGCAAAGGCCCCATTAGATCGACTCCGACTCGTTGACCTGGGGACGTGGCCACTATCGGTTCCAATGGGGCCCGGGATAGGGGGTCTTCGATTTGATAGCGGCACAGATTTTGCAGGCGTTACATAGCTTCACGACGTCGGCGTGGATTCCTGGCCACCAATACCGTTGACGTATGGCTGTCTCCGTCTTTAGTTGGCCAGCGTGACCTAACTGCTGATGGACTGCTTGTAGTACGCCCGGCACTCTCGACATAGGAGTAATCACTTTCGGGCCCAGGTCATCCATGAGGAACAGCGTCCCACCAATGATTCTCAATCGGCTCCAGTGGTCCCATAGTGAGCGTTCGTCTTTCGAACGGGATTGCATTTCCGTACCCGATGGTTTAGACGATCCTTCCACTTGCCGCATATAAATGTTAGATATATATGGGTCCTGGGCTTGATCCTCTGACCACGTTGTATCAGTTTCCGAGTGGTGTAGAACTGCATTTATTTCGTCCAAAGCGGGAATTCGAGAAAGGGCATCCGCGTTGGCATGCCGTGCTCCCGGCCGGTACGCACAGGTAAAATCGTACTCTTGTAGGCGCTCTTGCCACCGCGCGACTTGTCCCTCCGGGTCACGGAAGTTTTGTAACCATTGCAGAGATTGATGGTCAGTCCGCACAAGGAAAGGTTTTCCGAGTAAATATGGTCGAAAATACTTCAAGAAATGCACCAAGGCCAACATCTCACGTCTCGTTGTGCTATAATTACGCTCTCGCTTGTCCAGTCGGCGGCTAGCATAAAAGATCACGGTTTCCCCAACAGAAGTTTTCTGCGACAAAACAGTGCCAATCGCCTCGTTACTGGCGTCGGTGTCTAGGACAAAAGGCCCAGCTCGTTCGGAAGTATCCGGGAGACCTAACAGCGGTGGCGACGTGAGGCATTCTTTCAGTCGTCCGAAAGCGCTGGCACACTCGTCCGTCCAAACAAACTTCCGTCCCTTTTCCGTCAGGCGATGTAACGGCGCCGAGATCGAAGCAAAATTGCGCACAAACCTCCGGTAGTAAGATGCCAGTCTCAAGATACTACGCAATTCATCAACTGATCTGGGTTGAACCCACGACCTTATCCGTTCGCACTTGTCGGGGTCGGTTTGAATGCCGTCTGGCGTTATTACGTGTCCCAAAAAGTTAACCTGCTCGCGGAGAAAACGGCACTTCCGTCCCTTCAGCTTTAATCCAGCTTGCCGTAACCGCTCCAAAACTGTACGTAGACGGGTGTTGTGCTCTTCGACCGACCTACCATGCACTGTCACATCATCCAAATATATCAAACATTCCTTGGGTACGAGGCCCTCCAATGCTTTCTGCATCAGGCGCTGGAAGGTAGCTGGGGCATTAGCCAACCCGAAGGGCATGGTCTCGAATTCATACAGCCCGGATGGTACAATGAACGCGGTTTACTCCCTATCGGACGGACGGACCTCCACTTGCCAATACCCGGCGGCCAAATCGAGAGTAGTAAACCATCGCGCACCATGAAGAGCATCAAATGTGGCGTCAATGCGAGGGGGGGGAAGGGGTCTTTACGGGTGACTTCGTTTAGCTTTCGGTAATCTACACAAAGTCGTAGAGAACCATCCTTCTTCTTCACGAGTACGATAGGAGACGACCAAGGCGATGTCGATGGGCGAATAACGCGCATATCAAGCATCTCCTGGATCATGCGATCTAGCTGGGCTTCATAATGAATGGGCACCCTTCGCGCCCGTTGGCGAATAGGATGCTGACTACCTGTATCAATTTCGTGTTGGATGACGTTTGTGCGCCCAATTTGAGTGTCGCAAAACCGATCTTCATAATTACGCAGCATAGAGAGAAGTGAGGCTTTTGAGTCTGGGGAAATACCACTGTGGTTACGCAAAGGCTCAATGACATCAGTCTCGAACTGTGATGGTTTCGAGGTGGCTTCTAAAACTGTGCAAACTCCCCGTGAGTGACACAGCTGCGTGTTGACAGGAGTGGACTTTGGTAATAGATTCGCGGTACCAAGCTGCAGCAAGCTTCCATGCTTAGCCAAAAAATCCATCCCTAGGATGGCGTCCCAACTTAGGTTACGACAAACTAGAAACTAGTGTACTGCAGTAACATGTTCCAGTTGGACTTGAGCCAACACTGCGAATTCGACGGGCAACTCAGCCCCGTTGGCCGTTAACACTCGTGGATTTCTCTGAGTAGTGGCGCGGTGACCCCCGAGGCGGTCGGCTATTTCTAGCCGCAACAACGAACATGACGCACCGGTGTCAAGCAAGAACTGGATGTTAAAACCATTGAGGCAGCCAACGGTGGTTAAAGGTCGAAACGGAGCATTACGAACAAAAGTGGACGCAAGGAAGCCGGATGGATGAAGACGTGACTTACCTTGCGAACGTCGCGGCTTGATCGGTGGGTTATGTCCGCAAAATTGCGCACGATTTCCAAAGCGACGGCAGTACCAACAATCGCGCCTGGACGGAGTGGAGTTGAAGTTAGATGCTCTGCTGTCGATAATGGACAGGTTTCTCAGTGCCGAACACAAAGTGGCCCGTCCATACTCGTCGCGTTCGTCCATTGAATCCAGGGACTCGTGGAACTGTGCATTGTTCATGGCATCCGTGAAACTGCATGGCAGAATCCCAGCTAGTTGGTGAAGTAGGGACCTGTCGTGCAACCCGGTGCAAAAACGCTCAGTCAGCCACTTATCCCGCTCGGCGTTGGAGAGATCGGGAAAGGCTCTCAAGGAGAGCTCCTGAAGTGCGCGCGCGAACGCTTCGACCGTTTCTCTCGACAGTTGGGTACGAGCAGCGAATTTCTGTCCATACAGAACTGCGGCTTCCTGTTTCCGAAACAGTCCGCGCAGTGATTCCCATATTTCTGAAGCTGGCGCCGTTGGAGGGATTCCAGTTGCGCGGAAGAGGCGCGTGGCTTCCTCGCTCAAAAAGCTGAGAACGTAAGGGCCCACATGCTTTTCGGGAATACTGGAAAGGTATAAGGATACATGAAACTCCCAATTGTCAAAATCATCCCCAGGCCGAAAAACTGGGGGTTGCCTCGGCACAGGTCGAAAATCCGAAAAATCCTGGGTAACAACACGAAGTTGCGATTTCATTTTTGGGGGCTGACTTTTTCCTTCTCCATTGCGATCCCACCTCTGACACCAAATGTAACGGAGTTCCTGGAATGGGGTACCGGCGGGAGCTGGAAAACGGGCACGGAACGAATCAACGGCGGTAGAAAGCAGCACGGTCAATCACAGCGGACACACGACGCGAGAAGCACACACAGCAACCGGGCACTCACAGAATCGCAATACGCAAGCGTGACACGGGCAAAACGAGCAGACACGGAGGAAGCACGTTTATCCACAACAGGAAAAAACAGAGGAGTGTACAGGACCTTGATAAGACAATCAAAACAAAAAGGGAATGTCAGAGTTTTTGGGTCGGTAAAGTGCCTTCGCACGTTTTCATATATCTGCGGTTTCTCGAGAATCTGCAAATGAAAGAGAGAAGAAAGAGATCATTTAAGTAGTCTTTAAAACGACCCATGGCGGTTTCGATTTCATTACAATAGCTGATCTCAAAGTCGGCGGGATAACATTGCTGTTATTTACACATTTTAATCCATCAGGTGTAACACACAATTCATCACGACGCACATAAAATTGTGGGAACTTCCGTTTGAGAGAAACCGACCAACCACGTTTGACAGCAGAAATCAATGACCCATACTACCTTCTAGTATCATTGATAAGTGCAGAACGAGAGATTGGAAACGGCTGGGTGAGTAAACAACTCATTTCTGCATCGGTTTCAAATATCGTTGCAATACGTGATAAGTAGTCGACGTGAGGAATGAGGTTCGCACTTCTGTGCTCGACCACATAGTTATACGCACTAAGGGCAACACTCCACCTTTGGACCATGGCTGCTGAAGACTTAGCTAAAGAACTGGAAGGATGGTAAATGAACTTCAGAGCTTCATGATCTGTCACAATGGTAAATCTGAGGCCAAACAAGTATTTGTGAAGTCTAGTGACTGCCCAGTATACAGCCAAAGCTTCTCGATGAGTCTGAGCATATCCTTTATCAACATTGCTTAGTCGACGGGAAATACACAGAACGGGGTGTCCATTCTGCTCTAACACAGCCCCAATACCAGTGGGTGAAGCGTCTGTGAAAAGCACAGTAGGTAATTTAGGAGAAAAGGTGTGAAGAACACAACCAGATGCAAGAATTTTTAAAAGCTTCCGAAGAACACGTTCATGTCTGTCTAACAAAACAAAACTCTTGCCATTCAACAAGGTTAATAAAGGATCAGCAATGGATGCAAAACCAGGACTGAATTTGGAATAGTACTGTAAAGCGCCCATCAGTGATCGAAGCTCATGAACATTGGTGGGGGACTTCACATCAACCAATGGTTTTATCCGATCAGGATCTGGTTTGAATCCTTCAGATGTAACCTGATAACCAAGACAACTGATTTCATGGACACCAATTAAGCACTTCTTAGGATTGATTTTCACATTAGCATCCTTGAAGCGAGTCAAAAGTGCCAGTAATCGGTAGTCATGTGTCGGTTTGTTAATAGCATGTACAAAAACATCGTCTTGATAGACCTCAACACCCTTTAGATCTTTCACAATGGAGCTCATCACATCTTGGAATATGGCTGGCGACACATTACGACCAAAGGGAAGAAATCTATAGCGATACAACCCAAAAGGTGTATTGATTGTGGTCAGTTCACTAGACGCATCAGTCAGTGGTATCTGCAGATATGCATCTTTTAAGTCTAGCCTTGAGAAAATCTTGAATCCGTGTAGACGCGAGAGAATAGAAGCAGGTTCTTCCGTGACACAACTACGCTGCAGCAGCTTCGTATTAAGAGTGAAGCGGTGATCACCACAAAATCTCGGTGTCTGTCCATCCGGCTTTAACGGTGTGACAATAGGTGTGGCCCATCGTGAACTTTGTACTGGGACAAGAATTCCTGATTCACAAAGAGACATAAGTACCTTTCGAACAGGTTCTCTAAGTCCAAATGGAAGTATACGTCGTTTACAGAAAACTGGATCACCGGTCACTTTCAACTTAACAGGCGGAATTCTCATTCCACCAGAGGTAACCGAACAATCGTGTAATAAATCACGAATTTGGGCGTCAGTATCAGTATGTGACAGAAAATTGACACTTATTTTAAGTGCCTGCATAACTTTAAGACCGAGTATGGACGGGCCTTGACGAATGACAACAAATTTACACTCGACAGATTACAACTGCTTATCTAGCACTGGTAAGGTACAAAATCCTATCACCGGAATGGTATGACCAGTAATACCTTTAATAGTGATGAGTGTAGAATCAAGCTGAGCGTCAGGGTACAGATGATCGAGACTCGTTTTAGAAATAAGAGACTCTACGCTACCGGTGTCAACAATGAAATGATGTGACATACCATTCCCGAAACGTAAAGTGTTGTATAAATGGCCACTCGTATTCACAGCCAATGTCAGCAAATAAAAATCGTCGGGCAAGTTCTCTGTGGAATCAACAACTTGTTTCACAACATTACAACGTCTGAACTGGCGACAAACACTACGAATATGTCCAACTTTCCCACAATGATGACATTTGGAATTCCGATGCGCGCAGGTATACCGTGAATGCAACTTTCCACAAGAGACACATTGTCCAATCTTTCTATCAGTTTGACCACACTTTAAACTGTCTGAATTTCTCGGTGCATGAGATAGACTAATTCCGTGTGGTTTGAAAGAGTTGATTTGCCACGGTTTTCTCTTCTCGGCATGAACTCGGCGACTGGCTGAGCCAAACAAGACTTCATGATCAACAGTCGTCTGGCTTCTTGTAATATCAGAAACATCCTGATAATGCAAACAGATGGATTTTACGTGATTGTAAGTCGGCAATGGAAGCGATAGGAGCTAACGATATAAATCGGGATTATTTATTTCAGCAATTAGGCGATCTCTGAGGCATTCGTCAAGTTTGTCTCCAAATGCACAAGATGATGCTTGAGATTGAAGTTGGAGGATAAAATCACGAATAGGCTGATTAGGTTGACGGATCAGCAAGTTGAATTTTACTCTTTCGGCAACCACGAAACTTTCCGGTAGTAAGTGAGTTAAAAGGAGTTCCCGAAAGTTTTCATATGATACTTTCGATGGCAGCTGTGAGTAAGCCAGATTTTTTAGAAGCGTATACGCCTCTCGTCCAATAATAGTTAAAAAGTGGGCACATTTAAGATCTTCGCGAAGGTCATCTTTTGTGAGCCACCATAACTCGAATCTCTCCATGTATTCTTGTAACTCCCGGGGAGATGCATTTACGTTTAAGAATTCGATGGTTGTATTCATTTGGAACTAAACGCTGACTGCGACGCCAATTATGATGTTCTGAATCGGAAAATAATTGAACTCCACCCAAACTAGTCACGACTCGGAATAAGAACACCAGAATTGGAATTCGAATTTCGCGGGTGTGTGTATTCTACAGCAAAAAAGGTGAAAAGAATAACAATAAACAATCACTGAGTATTGTTTGTACAATTATCACACAG
>OX104062.1:39337778-39378740 GCA_944474145.2 Dicrocoelium dendriticum
ACACACAGACTGTGAGATAGCGAGAAACTCGAAGTACTTAATCACTTCACCTACCTTAGTAACTACATCAGCGACGACGGGCGCGTAGCAGTTGAAGTCAGTTCGCGCATCACAAAAGCCATAACTGCCTTTTTGAATCTGCGATATCTTTGTCGTCAGAAACTAGGTTCCTTCCGTGTCTACAAGGCCACAATGAGGGCGGTCCCACTCTATGTGAGTCAGACTTAGCGCTTTCGATCTGAGGACATGAGGCGCCTTCTAGTCTTTGATCCTCGTTTGCGAAGTATTTCTGGTGTTGGGTGGCACCAGTGTGTCCGCGACGACGATGTGCGTAATCGGGTATTATGCAGTAATAACCAGGCTATTTCTTTAGAGCAACAGATAGAAATGAAATGAAATGTGTCAGCTTATACGCCGTAACGGCGCTTCGCTGCCGCGCGACCACCACCAGTCGCGCGCGGGCTGAGTATACCGCGAGGACGCCCACCCCTACGCGGATTCGAACCGGTGACCTTATGGTTGGAAAGCAAACGTGCCAACCACTCGGCCACCGGCCGACAGTTGGTGAGTTCCACGCTGCACGTTCCTCGCTCTCCCTGATTCGCTTCCTATTTTTGTAGCCTGTACAATATACATTGGGTTCAGTTGCCTCCGACTTCTATACTGTCGTATTTGACACGTCTTACGTGTCATCGCTTACCGACTAGTATCCCAGGCTCCGCCCAACAACAGATAGCACTGAATAACTTGCGTTGGCTTGGGCACCTATTTCATCTGCCTGGTCACCGCTTACCGAGCAGGGCCCTGTTTTATTTGCCAGCTGTAGGGTGGTGCAAAGCCTGACGGGGGCAGAAATTAACTTGGCAGCCTGAAACGAAGTCACCTACGACCCAACTCGGCACCGTCTCGCTTTCCAGGCTAGAGTCTACGTGATTCTCCTTGTGCTTGGCTCGACACTTGACAAGACATGACTCGCAGTCAGCACCAGTGGCCTATCTGTTTTCACTTCCTAGTCAGATTGCCTCTTTGAAGGGTGTTTGGTGTTATCTGCGGGGTAATGGCTGTTTATGATGTGGAGCAGTGAATGTCGCAAGGTAGCTCTCTCGCCGATGCCGCCTTATCTTTGCACGATAGCTAGCTGTTTGTGATGGTATGTTGTAGACAAGGTGTTAGTTTCTTGACTCCGAGTGTTTGTTTAGGGGATTAAGGTTTTACCGTAGGTCTCCCTTCTCTCTTATTGTTCTTCGTTCCGTAGATCGTTGTGGTTGCACGGCAGCGAAGCATCAGTTCAAGTGGCTGATGTACTGCTGTTGATGATGATGATGAACTTAGTTACACATTCCTGTAGCAATTAGGAGAGGTTGATGGCCCTCTCCCCTTAGTACCTAGCCATTCCGCCACCTGTGATGACAACGCGACGTCACTCTCGCGCTGAAGGGCAGGGTTTACAATGCATCGGTCCGTTCAACTTTCCTATACGGCTGTGAAACCTGGCCCGTCAAGTCGTCAGATGTAAAGAGGCTAGCTAAGTTCGATCATCGCTGCTTTTGCAGCTTAGCTCATGTCCAGTGGGAGCGCCGGGTGAGCAATGAATGTGTTTGGCCTCGCGTATTTGGTGCAGCAAGAGTGAGTGATCCACTCAGCACCATTATATCACGCATCAGGCCCCGATGGCTGGGCCACGTGTTGTGCATGCCGGCACACCGACTCCCGCGACGTGCGTTGTTTGCTCGCCTGGGGTCTTGATGAAAGAAGAGGAGAGGAGGCCAAGCAACGACTTGGTCAGAAGTAATGAAAACCCTCACTTCGAAGTTGGCGTCGGTTGCTGCATCCCGACTGCCTGGCGGGGTCCGAAGGACGATGAACACACTTGGCTGGCCACACCCGCTGACATGGTTAAGAGCCGGCATTCGTGCTGTGAGTTTCTTTGTCCATCCCCTCTCCTTTAGATTTCTTCCTCCAATCACAATCGCATAGCAAATTCATGATATAATATTTAACATTATATTACTTTATTTTCTGAATTTTCGTAATGTTCTTTTTGGTATATTATCCTTTTGTATTGCGGCACATAAGCTGAGGCGTGTTTATCACCCTCAGCTATCGTGTATTGATGATGGTGAATACCTAGTCATGACCGAAAGCTTTACCGGTTACAAGCTCATAGCTTGCTTAGAGCACGAGCGCCACGCATTGTCTCTAACGGTAGGGGGTCATCTCCTGGTGCTCAACGGTTTCTCACTGCTTGCCTCAAATCAGTCAGACTCTGTTCAAGTAGGTGCGAACCCATCAACTTCCACCTACGATTGACCGTAATTGCAGGTGCGTAACGTACTATGGTAGATAAACACTTGTGACTTGTTCTAAAACGTCCAAGGCTGCGTGTGACAAACCTAAAACAGACTCTAACTCGTTTCTGCCATCACAATCCATAGCTGGACGTGATTCCCACTGTCTCGTGGGAACGACTTTTGGGTTGGAGGCTGGAGGCCGGGTACGTCAAAAACCCTCTCGGAGTGGGTAGCCAAAGATTATCATCTGCCCTCTCCACTCCATCGATAATACTCCCTTTTCTTCTTTTCTTCCCCCTCTCACAATGCTTCCCCGTCTATCTAGTAGGTGACTAACGCCTACCTCGCTTCTCCTGCCATTGACAAATGTAATTTGCCCCTCGTTCAACGTCCACGCTTCCAGTCAGGTTAGTTGACAGACATCACTAACTCACACTTTGAACTCTCTTGGTATTGATGGGTGCTGTTTTGGTAACACATACAGGATAATAGTGTTAAAGAATCTTCGATACCCTGGTTTCGAATCCACCGACAATGACTACGCCTTTCGTGTCCCTGGCGATACTAAGTCAATGGCTCAAGGTATTTGTAGTGTCGTGATCGCCTTCATTTAAATGGTTGAAAGTAATCTATTCGACTGGATACCAGTGTACAGCTGCTTGTAAGCAGTTCGACTTCGACTTTCTACCTGGATTACTGAACACCGTCTGAAAACGATACCTTTTCATCGCCTCAGTTTATGCCTCCACTAACTGGTTCGCAATGTATGAAAGACCATTTCTTTCGTCAGCTCCCGCCTGCTCTCTGCATGGTGAAAAATACTGACATCGTGATTATTGCTGATGACGTGAATGCCCAAGCCGTTTGCCTTTCGGACTCTGAACAACACTTGGAAGGTCATTTTGGGGTCGATGCACGCCGAACAAACAATGGCGATCGATTCCTATAACTGCTTGTTGGCCGCAGTTTTAGCAGCACTTTTCTCCAACACCAAAATGCTCCCTTTGTTTCCCGATGCCCACTGAGTTCTTCCATAACCTGGACCAAAATTGACCATGTTGCCATCAGTTACAGATGGCGCCTATCGACTAAAGACTGTCAGTTAACTTGGAGCACGTACCTGGATTCCGACCGTGCTTTAGTGCGCGGACGCCTGGCGCTCACTCTTAGCGCTTCAACGGAGCGCCTGACTTTTACACCTCTCATTTGTAACAAACGTGCAGTGTGCAGTTCTCCGGCATCATTACGAACTGGCCTACCAACTGTCAATGATGAATGAGGCTGGTGAGCCGAACGCTGACTGAAATTGTCTCAAACGTACCAGGAGAAATGCTTTCGACGCCTACTTTACGCCCAGCGCGACACACCAACTGTGAATGGATATCTGAGGCATTGATCAACTTAATAAGTAATTTCCTCAGTTCAGTGACGACCAGAGGTGATAAAGCTACCAAGGTAAGTGAACCGATCTACCACTTCCAGTGATTGTTCGGTGATAGCTAGAACCGGAGGTGTGTCCTGCAGCAGTACTTTGCACTTGGAAGATGCAAAACACATTCCGAAGTCTGCGGCGCTATGCGTCAGTCCAACCGATAGTGTTTGCATAGCCACTGCCTCAGGCCCAAGAAGAACTGTGTCCTCCGCATACTCTAGGTTGGTTAGTCGGCCACCTGGCGGAACATCCACTCCGGTGGAATCTGAAGGAACAGAGTCAATCATGATCATTTCAATAACAAAGTTGAAGAGAAAAGGTGATATAGGACGACCCACTTCGCGGGAAACTCAGGAGACAGTTTCTCGTAGACCCTTACACGACTTCGGGAATCACCGTGGAGCAACTTAGCCGGCACGCCCTTCATGGATAGGTAGTACCACAAGCTGGCGCAGTCAACATAGTCGAAAATGGTTTTTAAGTCAGGGGAAAACCCTTATAGCCGCTTGTCTCTGTGTCTCTGTTCTGACACTTGGTGAAGAGTAAATGTGTGGTCGATAAAACCACAACCAGGACAGCAGCCAGCATCGGTTCCCACTGGGACCAATAAGTTATCAGAGAATGAAACCCGTGAGGAGTTCGGATGCAATGGTAACAGGGATGATGCACAAAGTACGTTAACTCTTCTTGATGATGGGCACGACGAATAACAGTCACCGGCCTAAAGGTAGCTCTTCACTGTTCCAAATCGTGTTACATAGAGTAGCGATAGCGTATAGCGTATAGACCAAATATTCACTCTGCGGCAGGTGCTAGAGCAGCCCTACGCATACCGCAGACCGACGATAGCTGTGTTCCTTGATTTCAAGAGTGCGTTCGATTTAGTCGATCTATCGATTCTGTTCGAAATACTTGCGCGGAAAGGTGTTCCCACGAAATATGTGAACATCCTACGTGCTCTATACTCGAAGACTACAGGCCGCGTCAGGGTTTACGGTGGCCTATCGGATAGCTTTCCGACAACAAGTGGCGTTCGTCAGGGTTGTTTGATATCCCCATTTTTGTTCAATTTCCTCCTGGATTCTATCCTGGAATGTTCCCTTGCGGAATCTCACGATGTAGGCGTTGAAGTGCTGCCGGGGAAAGATTAGTTGATCTTGATTATGCGGATGATGTTTTGTTTTTTCGACGATGTTGCGGTGGCACAGTCTGTTGTGTCCTCAGGTGTTCGACTTGGCAGCTTCTTAGATTGCGCTATAACACAATCAACCCTGAATAGCCCGTCTAGATTGGTCCCATTATTTGATATTCACTTCGCACCTTAAAAGTGCAAATTGTTACTGCAGGACCACCAGCCACTGTATGACCCCTTGACCCTTGCTAACGAGGAACTCTAGATGGATGATCAATTCACTTATCTTGGCAGCTGCATCAGCAACGAAAATGAAGTCATTTCACGCATTACAAAGGACAGAGCTGCCTTCTTGAACCTGCAGCATCTTTAGCGACATAAGGGAGTTTCGCTCCATCTGAAAGGCCACGTATACAAAGCCACAGTGAGGGCCGTCTTGCTCTATGGGAGTGAGACTTGGCCCCTTCGATCTGAAGATGTGAGGCACCTTCAAGTCTTTGATCATCGTTATCTACGAAGCATTGCTAGTGTCGGATGGCACCAGTGTCGGCAACGATGATGTGCGTAGGCGAGTACTAGGTAATGATACTTATGCTAGCTCCCTAGGCCAACAGATAGCATTGAATAAGTTGCGTTGGCTTGGGCACGTGCTACGTATGTCTGGTCACCGCTTACCTAGGAGGGCCTTGTTTGGTCTACCAGGTGAAGGGTGACACAAGGCTCGAGGTGGACAGAAGTTGACTTGGCAGTGGGAAATGAAGTCACTGACAACCAAACTGGGTGCCGTTGGTCCGTCTCGCCTTCCGGGCTGTAGTCCACGTGACTCGCCTTGTGTTTGGCTCGAGACTTTACAGGACATGGCTCGAAACCGACACCAGTGGCGCGTCTACTGCCGTCTCCTAGCCTGATTGCCTGTTTCAAGTGTGTTTGTTGCTGTGTTATCTGCGGGGTAATGTCTGATTATGACGCGTGGCAGTGAAAGCCGCAAGGAAGCTGTCTTGCTGATGCCGCCTTATCTTTGCACGATAGCCAGCTGTTTGTGACGGTATGTTGTCTACACAACGTGTATGCGCCTTGACCCTGAATGTTTGCTTAGTGCATTCAAGGTTTTAGGTAATTCCCCCTTCTCTCCCTCTTATTATTCTTTATTCCATAGATCATCATGGTTGTATGGCAGCGAAGCATCGGTTCAAATGGCTGATGTACTGCTGTTGATTGATTTGCTTGATTGGGTATTGAATCTAGCAAGCGAAAGATCTTCGCAGTGTTTTAGTAGATATGGAGGAAGGTCGTTGAATCCGGGAGCCGTTTATTTTCCACACGGAGAGCTGATATAGAATCTCTTCCAAAGTGGGTGGTGTGATATTTCCCAGGATGGCTCAGGCAATTCGCAAGTGGTAGTTTCGCAGCAGGCCTGCTGAACTGCTCCTAAAAATATTTCTTTCAACGTGCCAGTCGATGACGCTAAGAATGGATCAACTTAACGGGTGGTTTCCTCGGACCATCTTATCCGCAAGGTCAAAGTGTATCTGGTATATGACAAAAGCATCAAGTAAAACCCAGTATTTCAGCAGTTGCTCGATTAACTTGGATTGTGCGTCGGTTTCGAAGATTCTAGAGAATTCCATTCCTCCACGTGACCGCCAACATTCAGAGGTTTGGCAATAAAGCTACTAATTTTACAAGTTGACCTTCGTTTCTAGTAGCCGAAGGTCATTAAGTGACCTATAAATTTGGCGAAGGTCTGGAGCGTTTGTACAGTGTTTTGGCGGCGTTTGGTTGACACGTTTTTCTTGGTCAAGGTTGTTGGACTTCTGAATTTTTTTCGGTTGAGTTAGAAATCTTGCGGAGACTTTTGAGTGTTTAATTCAGAATAGCGAAGAAATTTTGATGATCTGACAGTGTGGCTTTCCAGAGACTCAATCATCTATGGAGACGGTGGGATATCAGCCTGTCAGTATGTTATGGGGACCCAACGTCCCCACACTGGTTACTTACTTAAACTACGGAAGGCAGCGAAACTCGATTCAGACGAGTATACATGTCGATAAGCCTTCCAACTCGTGTGGCATTCACCTTTCGACTAGCCTTTGTACCTCAGATAACTCCTGTTTCCGATCAACTACCGCAATCATAAAATATTCAGCTTTTTTACCTAAGAAACATTCAGTTTTCCAGTCCAGCCTCGACATCTACCAACATTCATTTCCAACGTGTTCCTTTGGCATATTTGCACAGTGCCAATTCAGTTGCTTACAGGGTTTGCTTACGCAAACTATTGGCACCATCTAGGTATAAAAGAAACGCTGAACTGCGTTGTACTCGCCTTGAGTCTGGCTGGTAAAAGTGTCTACGCGAAAGGCCTGTCTTTTTGTCTTGTTCTCTCGGGTTTGGGTAGCTGTGTGTGAAAATGCGCTCGGTCTATGAGCCCGTACAACTCGCGCGTAGTAACCATTTTGCGCCTAAATCTCACGAGTCGTACAACTTCGAATTTTGTTTGTTACTTTGTCGTGCATGAAATAGTTCCATGCCACATTCGTTTGGCCGACTAGGAGAGTTGATACCAGATGGTCAGAGCGTGGCGTAACCAAGAGGCAGTTATAACGCTGCGACTAGACCAGTGTTGCTGTATGTATCAGAGACCTGACTAGTTCGTGGCGAAGACATTAAACACTTGACTGTGTTTGACTACCGGTACTTGCAGAATATTGTTCACCTCTGGTGGGAACAGCAAGTGAGCAATGCTGAGCTTCGCCAGTTGGTTTTTGTCAGCAAACTTTTTGGTGCGTCACTCGTGTTTACTGCGACCCAATCGCTTAGGTTGGCCAGGCCATGTCCGCCGTGTACCCATTAACTGGCTTCCTGTGTTTGCATTATACGCCGTGGCTGCACCAAGTTAGGCGAAACCGCATAGTATCCAGTCCATGACGTTGCATAGAAGCTTGAAGAAATTGACTGTGAGACTTGTTCAATGCTGGACCTCGGGATGATCTACACCAATGGTTGGAGACCGTATCAGACATGGCGCAGTCACGCAGTCAGTGACGTTCCTATATTCGGTTTCTTATATCTGGTTGTTGATTCCCGTTCTATTTTGGTTAGTCTAATACACATCCTTGCATTCAACCCCACTATTTTACCGTTATTATTTATTGTTTTTCTTACGATATGAGTCGTGGTAACGATTCACCGCACATCGGTACTCGGCTCATGGTAGTTCAACTGAAAATTAAACTGTAACTGGCGTTCAGTCAATGATTTCGATACACACTATTTCGTTCCGATGCCCAGCCTTGTTTGGCTACAACTACGGCGAGCGATTGTGGGTTATGGATCCTCGCATGATCCGCTCACCTGCAGAATATTATGATGATGCGCTGCAAACGTACCACGGCATTGACGGCGCTTTCGGCCGGGTGGATCGATGTATCCTTTGGGACTGTCTGATTAGGAATGCTCTGCCCGAAAAATGCTAGATAATATGTGAGCGTTTTATTTGCGGATTTGGGGCAGAGCGCTTTTTTATGGAAAGCTTTCATCATCCCTCAATATCTCTTCATTTTTTTCAAATTTGTTTTTGGCGAATTTACAGAAACTGAGTTCACCAAGCTCCTCTTGGGTGTGGAGTTGCCTTCATGTGGTTGACTTTTCAACTAGGAGTACGCCAACTACATTGTCCTACTCTGACATTTCACCATCGCACCAAACAGCGACGGGAAGGCAAGCACTAGCTGTCAATCATTTCTGGCTGTTTTTCACCTCAAAAATACCATCTTCCCTCCAAGCTTGACAGGGACCGCTTCTCACGTTGACCATTGATGGGGATCCGCTGGAAATTATTCAGGAATTCAACTACCTAGGTAACTGTTAGTGACTGTGGAGTAGGTGTGGTCACAAGCCGCACAGCGCAAGCTGGGGTGGTTTAGCAAATTCTCGCTACCTATGATATAGGTGCGATCTCACCTTCATCTTGAAGAGTAGTCTACAATGCTACCCTCTTCTCTACTCTACCGGACGGTAGGGGCACCAGAGGACATCGGATTGACGAGACTAGTTACTTTTGACTACTAGTGCCTCCGCAGTTTAACTCATTTCTGTTAGAAACACTACGTGAGCATTGAGCGTGTTCGGCGCCTTGTTCATGGCACAGGAAGAGGAAGTGAACCACTGAGCATCGTTATTTCACACACCGAATTTCGATAGCCTGGTAATGTGTTACGTACCGACTCCAGCGACGTGCGTTGTTTGTGCGACCGGGATTCGAGTAGAATGAGAGTGGAGGCCGTGTTGACTTTGTCAAGATTAATGAAGGCTCTTAGTTCGAAATTGACTTCGGTTGGAGCCGCTCGGCTCCCGGGTTGATATCCGAAAGTCGAAAAACGTTTGACAGGAGACATTTATCGACATAGCCAACAGCCGACCTCGATGTCATGTATTTTATTCGTTTACTTGTCCCTCTCCTTCCTGTCTAGTCTCCAGATCACAATTTAGATCTGCATGCATAATGTTTAGCGAAAGAAAGTTACTTTTGTGTTTTCTTTCTCTTTTGCTGTCCCCCAATTGTGATATAGCGTCGAATATTGGTAGCCCAACTTGTTCAATTGGTGGTCTGAGTGTTTGCTGAGCTCGGTAGTTTGGTTGCGCAGTGATTGAGGCGTTTATTTCCCGTGACTAACCTGCAGAAATGATGGTGCCGACGGTGTGACCACTCGGTCATCGGCCGACCAGCTTAGATTTGTTTTTCTTGAAGCGTTGCAGATTCAATCCTCCGATAGAGACGTGCACGACCATCAACAGTCTATGAGTCATTCAACCTAATACTGTTCCCTTTGGACTAGCCACGTCAGACCATTTACAGGGACAATGTCTTGCACCCAAACAGTTGTGCATTCCAAAGCGGAAACAACGTTTCTCATGACGTTAGGTAATACACTCGTTTAGAGGCCCTAAAATAGACACCTTTCCATTGTTTTTTATATTACCGGAATCAGTATTCCACGGTCGAGCGCTAATATTTTAATTACTCCCATATATTGTTTGGAAATTACTTCTGCTTTTGTCTTTTCGTCTATAGAAATGAGAACGATCATTCGGATGTTGAGTCACCAAGGATCTTGACACGAAAAACGGACAGTCACTAGACAAAAGCTTGCATTATTTATGGCGACCATGCCTGCCTGATGTATTCACCACTTTTGACGAAAACTGTTTGGAAACACCACTTTTGTCCTCCGCTAAGTTCACTTTGATCCAAATGAATTTGGCTCGATCTGCACTTGGATGAGGACGTGCGTGCTTACCATCTCATCTTACCATCATCATCTTACCATCTCATTCGTTAACTTGTTTTGGATGAGCGCTGTCCAGTCTCATGCAGAGCATGGGTTTAATTGAATTCTTATACAGTGAAACAATTGCCAAGAAAGGCAGACATTTAATCGCTTATCGGCCCTACCAACTAGTCCGTTAGAAGTGTCATTTTGAGAAACAGTTTAACACGCAAACTGGGACATTACCACTTGCAGAATTGCCCGAACTTACGTGGTAGATTGATGTCTTGCCTTTTTAAGATATTCTACGGAACCTCGTTTTGGTGAAACGAAACATGACAGCTGGATCCGACAACCATCATCTTTGCGAATAGATGGTGATACATTAGTGCTGATTTGTTCACCCTGGGACACTTGACTTCGTGCGAAAATCAATGAATGTTTAGCATTGTCCCGATTGCTTTTAAAATTCTCACAGTATCATTCTGCTGTGTCACTGGTTCTCGTAAGAGCCAAACCATGGAGAACCAAGCTGTGTTTAGCCCCGCTGGTTGTTGCATTCACCACATATTTGTTTTTCTTCAAGTGTTGGGGCGGAAACACGTACATATGCCTGACTATTGTGGGTTTTTATCCGAAAATTGCTTTCTACTCTGTCATAGGTATTAGTTCGTTGTGCTGCGTGTCCGTGAAGGGCTTGTCAAACAAACACTTTCTCTCTGAATTTTTTATACCATACATCCTGAGACCGGGTAATGGTTTAACGGAAACTTTCTTAGTTTCCCATATTAGGTGGGGTTCGTCAAGGTTGTACTTTATCTCTTTTC
This sequence comes from Dicrocoelium dendriticum, assembly GCA_944474145.2. NCBI lineage: Eukaryota > Metazoa > Platyhelminthes > Trematoda > Plagiorchiida > Dicrocoeliidae > Dicrocoelium > Dicrocoelium dendriticum. The sequence continues at coordinate 39,348,731 of OX104062.1, forward strand.
CTCTTCAGCTTTGCAATCGAAATTATAACAAAGAATTATATTCTCTCAGTCTTTTCTGGAAAAGAAGTCATACCAGGTGACCGACTGACAAACCTTGAGTTCGCTGAAGAAATAGCTCTTTTTGGGTTTAGCGCAATGGCTGTGCTAGCACTACTAAAATAATAGACTGATGCGTGGCACTGCAGGCTTCGGAATATGCTTTGCACCTTTAAGGTGCCAAGTATGGTTGCAGGGCTGACCTGACACGGCACCGATGAATCAGTTCACGTACCCTGGTAGCTGTGTCACATCACTGAGTAGGTTACCTTGCGTATCGATCAAACGCATGTGGCTTTCCGGTAGTTCAGTAAGGTCGATGTGTCCCGACTGCCGAGCTGGGGTCTAGACGACGATGAACACGTTTGGTTGGATACAATTTCATATATGGCGAAGAGCCGACCCCGATGGTGTTTGTGTTGGGAGTTTCTTTGTCCATCTCCCCTTTCGATTTCCCTCCCAATTTCGATCTCATACCAAATGCATAATATGATGTTTAACATTATGCTACTTGTTTTTTGAAGCCTTTTTGAGCCTGTAATTCATAGCATTTTATCTTTTTGTACTGCGACACATTAATTGAGATGTTTCTCACTCTCAGCTAATGTGTGTTGATGATGCTGATGCTGTTGAGGTCCAGTAATCTCTGGGGATAGCGGACTGTCATCCTATCAGTCAAAGATGGAGTGTGTAATGCTGCAATAAGGCTAATGTTATTATGTTGATTAAAAACATGACTACTTCACGCCTAAGACATTAAACCAATAACAGTCTTTGATTGCCAGTGGCTGCAGATCTAGCTCACACCCGGTGCGATCACCAATTGGGCACTGCTGAAGTCCACTATTTGGTTTTTGGCAAGAATTTCACATTTGTCTCACTGGACCTCGTGTCCAAGTTTATTCTCCTAAGCCCGCTGGATCTTGTCCTCCGGATGCTCATTCACCACCTTTCTCGTTATGCATTATATACCATCTGTGAACCTAGTTGGACAAAATCGCGAGATGGCACAAGGAATTGAAAAAAATTGATCCAGAAACTTGGTCATGCTAGTGCATGCTATCTTCGAGGTTGAGGCTACGGGTGGACCATATCATTGGTGGGGCATGGTGCCGTCGCGAGCTCTCTCTTTATTTAACCCTTTTTCACTTTCTGTTTTTGTTGCACTCTATTTTCGCTTTATATTATCCTGACAATGCTGGTCGTGGTGACCGGATACCCCAATTTTTTTCTCCGCATCATAGTTGTTCAATCGACTGAACGGAACGAATTAATCTTTTGACAATCTTCCGCGCTTCATGGTTTGTTTTACATTGCGTTTACACCGTTCGTTTTCTATCGTTTGTTCTGCATATACTGGCAATAAACTCCATCAGCAAATCCTTTGGTTACACACGCTGTTGTATTTGTTTCTACATTTTGAGCTAACCTGAGCTTAAAGGAGTATTTCATTCACTTCTACATTTTGTCCCCGCCTCTTTTTGGGTTCTCTGGATTTCGGTAGCATCCTCCTTTGTTTATGGTATCCATACAATGCTTCATCGAGTCTGCGCTGCCACCAGATATATCTCAGTTTTAGACAACTACATCCTCAAATATGTCTTGTACTTGCTCAGGAGCCCGTGCCCCTTGTGTACTTACCCGCGATTGCCTGCATTGCTCTTTCTGGTTTTTGACATATTAGTGTGTAGTGTCCTCTTTATCTAGGGAGATTCACTTTCACACGAACTCCTACGCGATAAGTCTTTTGATCCTGGATCTTTTCTCTACCCTTTTTTATTTCAGCAGGAGCTCAATAACCTATGATGCCACTGTTCTCCAGGGTCATCAGAATTACGTGTCTGCAGTTGCGGCCCATGCTCCCACTGACGGCATTCCCCTCATTTACACAGGCTCCAATGATAACTCAATTCGCGCCTATTCCCTCGGTCATTCTCAGCCGGACTTTACTCTAATCGGACACACGGATACTGGTAGAGAAACGCATCCACGTTACATCTTCCCTCTGTTTTAGTCTGCGCCCTCACTGTGGACCCTAACGGAATCTTGGTTAGTGGTTCCTGGGACAAGTCTGTGAAAGTTTGGAGGGATCGCAATTGTGTAGGAACAATTCAGGGTGTCATGTGGGACGAATTGTTGTCCCAATATGAAAGGCGCAGTTAATACAACAATTTATAACGTTTTTCATTGTTAAAGAATAATAAGGTTTTCTGGTTTCTTTTGAAAAGCTTGGTCGCCTCAATACTCAGTCGGACAGCGAACACATCCGGAAAAGTGCTAGATCACCATTTGATTGGACTCGTTAATACGGCGTATCCTGTTGGATCTGGACTCTTCTCTTCCGAGTCAGTGACCTAAGTCACTGAGCCACACTGGCGGCAACGGACAGCCATGAACGACTACTGATTGAGAGATAACGTGGCATCTTTCACTGTGGTGTATGCTACGAACGTGCAGAACTGGGTCCAACCCGCTGGCTACAGTTTCCTTTACAATCAACCACCAGTTGAGGTGGTACATAAGCTGCTGGGCGATTATTACTTGTTTGAGTGTAGCGGGGCTTTTCTTTGTCTCTTGGATTGGTTCGTAGAGGTTCTTTCCATAATGCCAGGAGCCGGTCAACTGCTGCAATTTGCCTGTTTTCGTAAGTCACGGTCTCGAAAACCGGATGCGCGTTTTTCCGGAAAGCCACTTATGGCCTCCGGATAGATAGCTATGCTCGCTGGTTGGAAGTTGTCTTTCAGGACTTGGCGTGGATCACTCTGGCCATTCCACCGGTTAGCACTGAGATATTTGCTGTTGACGAACGGCGGTGCATTCTGTTAGCAAATATTCGCTAGCCATCAAATCGCTTTTTCGCGCGATGCTCTAGATTGCACGATAGCCACAAATCCTCCCACGGGAGTAGTGATCTTAAGCTCAGTGCAGTAATGTTCCCAGTCCAATAGAATTATTGCTTGTGTATGCATATTATTGTGTAATTGCATCACTTTGGAATGATAGCTTTTAGTTTACTTGGAGGAAGACAATGGATCTCACCTAGAGTGGTATCGACTGCAGTTGACTTTTTATCTGCAAAACCATTTCGATCTTTATAATTTTGAGGACGAAGTTTACTACCTTTCCGAACTGTGAAATGCTCTTAACGATCTAGCTCTTGAAGAGCAAATCGTTAACTAAACAAATGCTCGTATGTGCCATTTATGTGACATTTTGCTTACAAATTTAGATGATCTTCAATCCTATAGTTTGAATTGACCTGGGGCTGTACTCAAAGGTTATATTCCATTATGTTTGTTAGCAACAATCTGCTCATGAACCCTTATCGTCATTCTTGCAGTTTTCAGTCTTTTGAGCCTGTCACTTTATTTTCAATAATCCTTATTTCTCACTAAATTAGCTTACTGCAATATCACAATATTCGGCGCTTTCTCTTCACACTGTGACACAAACTATCTCGAGATTATACGGACACACCACAAACCTTTGTAACTTCGAGCAGTAACTCGAATTTATCGGCTGGTTCACCTACTTTGTCAGCATCACCACCACTTTGTCAATTTATCATGCAGATACATATGGATTGAGAAGCGCCGTATAGTTCTTCAAACCCTCAATCGTCCGTGGCAGCGGAACGATGTCAACTTGCTTACAAAATGCGGTGTCAGTGGCTACAGCCATCCACTGAGGTCATATGGGTCAATTGTTACTACTGCATATTGACACAGTCAAGCAACCGGAATCCTTTGACTACCGACGCCAACACAGCACAACTCTCAACTGCAGGAGCACTGAATCATCTGGCTAATTTGTACCACCGCCCATAAAGCGTATTTTGGAGTGCCGGTCGATTGTCCGGCTCACCTTGCTGCGTTTGTTGTGTGAAATCCCTAGATGTAGGGACCTCTTGATACAAACAACAGGAAATTGTTTCAAAATATTGGCTATGCTGGTATATAGCATCAAGAGGTAGTCAAATTGACTGCGCCAGATCTGCATTGTGTCTGCAGTCTGTGTGCTGCAACGCCTGAGCGACCATCAAGCAGCGTCCTCAGCAAATCCAACCTCCGTCCATACACCGCCATTTAAGGAGTCAGAGTTCCTTATGTTGGTGGCGTTCAGCGTAGGATTCCATCTGCTTCGCCTTCCGTCCACCATGCTTTTTTAATGCATGTTTTCGAGTCAGCTGCCGTCGAATTTCGCGAAACTGAGATCTGCCAAATGTGCAGCAAATACAGCATTCTTCTCAGGCACCAATGCGCTAATCGTCGCATTGTTCTCCTCAAACCAATCGGGTCACTTACTATTTGCGCGTCCGATGGTCTCCTCGGCAGCCGCTGTCACCTGGTCGCGAATGTGGTGCCACAAGTCGCCCAGCCTGTCTATCCATTCTACTTCACACAAGCGTGCGACCATCGTCTTCTCCATCTTCATCCTCTTTACCTTTCCTAGGGAAAAACGTTATACTTCCACCGGTTCACGACAAGAGTGCAATACATAGATTTACGAAATTGTATGTATAATTTGGTCCGCACTAACTTGTGATCAGTGCCACACTCAGCTTCACTCAATGCTTGTGTCATGCACACTTCACGCATGTCATGCTGACGTACGATGACATAGTCGAGCAGGTGAGCGTGACCACTCCGTGGATGCGTTCAAGTAGCGATATTACTCGCACCCAGTGCAAACTGTGTTCGTGATCGTCAGGTCATGAGTGGCACACAGTGAGAGCAGCCGGTCGCCGTCCTCATTGGTTGTGTCAACACCATACGGACCGATGACATCTGTCCCCAGTGATGCATCACGCCCAACGCGCGCGTTGAAAACATCCAGCAGAGATAGTCGATCTTTCCGGCACAGACCGTCTCACGGAGGAGAATTGGATATAGAACTGATCACCCGTGTCAACAGGATAACATATGGTCGGAACTAATGGGCTTGTAAAAGTGGCAAACTTAAATCTTCCGCGTCTTAGACGAACAGTCATCAGTCGCGCGCTGATGCCAGTCGGCTCATCCACCAGCTCACCATTTAGGAGATCGGATAGTGCAAATCCGACCCGATGTTCACATGGTGCTGAGGTGGCGTTTCCTACTCAGTAGAAAGTTTAGCAGGCACCAGCTTCATGCAGCTTACCTTGCTCAGCAAGCCGGATCTAGCCGAACGCCGTAATATTGGTGTTGTAGCTCGCCAGTTCCATCGAGACCAGTGCAGTGCGTCACTCTGGGCGCTCACTTGAGTTCTGGTCCAGTAGTGTGCGTACGTTTAAACACCCGATTTTGAGTACTTTGCGCTTAGACACACAATTGCATTAGTGGACGATCGCATACGTGGTGGTGATTGTGCTTCAGAGGTTTGCTTAAGTGACTCCACCCGGAGCCTCTGGCTCAATATATATATATATATATATATATATATATATATATATATATATATATATATATGCCGGCATTCACAGCACACACCAACGCTAAGTCATCACTGTTCCACTGTGCTTCTACGTCTCCGTCAAAGTGAGCATAGCTATAATTCCAGTTCTTTCACCGCAGACTTGAACTTATCTGAGCTTATAAAAATCAGTGGTCTTAATCGCACCATTTCCCTGCTAACTTGTAAAGTTGCTTACTCCATCTCCGTCATCTTTGTGCCTTCCTTCTTCTGTCGCGGATGTAAGTCGCGCTTGGGTACAGTTTCACTTTCGAATGCTTAACTACTGACTTCGTGCAAGGTAGCATCTTGATGAGCCACACCTAACCTACCTTTATTGAGCTTACTTAACTCGGTTGTAAGTCGCGATGACTTCACGTGTTGTCCACTGCTCTTCTGTACTCACCATGCCCTATGATATTCTTGTTACCTCAAGTGGAGTCTAGTACGGAGACATACGGAGACGGTGAGCTGCGACGTCTTCCCCTTCGTATTATTGGCCGCGATTCACCTCACTATGTATGCTCCATGATATTACTCACCAGACTATGCTACCTACATTCTGCTCCTTGAAATCGATTTGGTGATTACATGACCCTGGCTTGACCAGCTGCCCAATGCTAACTAGCACGCCGCGTAGGGGGCCGGTGCATCGCAGATTAATGGTTCAGTCCATCCATGAGCTAATTTGTATTTGGCATGTGCGCGGAGTTTCCTAGCGCATTGTGTTGTTGAGACGGATCAATGCTTGAGTGGCAAATTATTGTATATGTTCCCAATTCGACAGCTACGCTTGAATCAAGAGATTGCCAGCGATTGGCCGTTTACAGTACGCATCAAATGTAAAGTTTGGCATTTGGAACACAGCGCTCAACGTTTGTCCCTCATGTGACCACGTTGAGCTATGCATTCGAAGATAATTTGCCGTGGAAATTCTGTGGCAAGTGAACAATCCCGACAATTAGTCGACTAGCCCTTATCATGATGTCGACAGTTCATGTTCCAATCCACAGGTTAGTGGTGATAGTGAGCATAGTTATATTTCCCGTTGTTCATCAGCCATACCGAAGTTACCGGCGCTTATGAACCACAAGTACTAGGCGCATTGACGGCGGAAGCGCAGAGACACTTACCAGAAGCTGAATTGGACATGGCCAATCTTCTGGATAGACTAAGAGAAAGGTTAAGCCTAGCGGGAATTGTACGTAAGTGTCTTAATCTGTTACCTCGGAAAGGAATCGGCGCATAGCGACAATCGTTTTATGAGCACCGAATAGCTGCACCCGAGAAGTACGATGCAGATCGTTACTAAATAGCTTGTGGCCACAACAGAGTACAAATCAGTATCTACCTGGATGACAGTCATGCTGTCTTGGATGTTCGCAAAACAATGCGAACACTCTTTGGAAAGCCGCATATTTGACCGCGTGCAGCCGGACCTAGTTGATGTACTGTGGTAGTTGTCGTGCCAACGAGGCCGTAAGCGTCGAATATGTGGTATTGCCACCTGTCAATGCTTAAGGTTGCGCAACAATCGTTCTTTGAGAATCTGCACGTACCTCGGGCAGCAGATGACCGGACCGGTCGGCGACACGGAGAGCCTGAAGTGAACACCCCGTCGCATTCGCACGCTGTGCAATCTACCCCATCAGCTACGCAAACCAGACTGTACATATAGACGGCAACACCTAAGTACACACTATTTTACTGAACCACTTGTTTATTTGTCATTCTACCTAGTAACCGTACTGATGGCAGTTGTTTCACTATTCCTATATCGGTTTCGTTCAAATATGGACGCCCAAGATTTAAGGCTGTCACGCCTAAATGTTAAAAACACCAACAGTTCGTATTGGGTACATATTCCCATGCCTGCGAAAGTGGCTGTTAGCCTGACCTCCAAACGAAACTCATACACCTTTGTAGTACTATTGTTCATGAGGTTTAATGTGTCTCTATCCAGGTTGTGGCAGTTCATACTTAAGTTTTGACAAACGCATGTGCATATGTTGTATTCGAACTGCCATTGAACACGGATGACGCCAATCCATGTATATATGTATACCGGATGATTTTGACGACGATATTCATACCGCTTTTGTACGGCCAACTTAGTGCAGGGAAGCAGCACTGGGGCAAACCGAAAATAACATTACCAGGACATGAAAAACGTGAGTTTATGACGAACTAATGTTGATTTCAGGTGTTGCGAATCCAAGGCAAAGTTGATCGGTGTGAATTCGATGGACTGATCAAGAGGGCTGTTGCCCAGATGCAGGAGAATGCACTATTGCACACGGAATAGAAGCACGATGCGTACGCTCCCATTCGATTTACTACTTCAGGCCAATAGGGCGGCGTATGTCGTACGTTTGCCTGTGTGCTGAGTAATCTTGCATTTCAGAAGTAGATGTTGTTTGAGCTCCCTGGTGTAGCTGCGCCTGATGTGAATCTTGACAAACTACCTACTTGTCTAATACCCTCACCTCAATTGCTGGCTCCAGGAGACATTTGGTCCTTGCTGGAGGGGACGGCATGCACCGTGCTCGTGACGGTGCTAGGCTCAGAGGAGTTGCATGCAATCTATGTGGAACGGACTACGGCCCAGACGCCGCCTTGTGTACGTCTGGTGTGCATGACTTCCCAATTAGGCATGAATGCTCTCTTGTTTGTATGAGTGTGTTGTATGAGTGTGGGCCGGCTCCGTTTATGAAACTTAGCTCTTATCAACATGCCTCCCGGTCTTATTCATTCGGGTTTACACCGGATATGGGGTGTGTGGGTGGTGCAGCGCAAGTCATCTATAGTCCCTCTTTGGGCGCAGACCTGCTGTGGTTGCCCCCGTGGAGGCCACAGTGACAGGCAAATCTGGACACGGTTTCCGCCAATCCATATGATAAAAATAGTGACACAGAAAGAACCACGGACGCCGCGGCTTTTTGATTCACCGTGTGCTGGATATTACTTTTGGTTCGGTTTACTGTGTTAATACTGTTTTTCTGTGTAAATTGTGCACCAGTATTCTTCTTTTGGTGTATTTTCCAATCGGTGCAAATTTAGTGGATATTCTTTGGCTATTTCTCATTGATTGGCCCAACTGCCATCTGTGTCCGCCATCTCGGATTTGCTCTACCTTGTGATACCATCTCAAGTTACTTGTGCTTCCTGTTTCGGAAGTTGTTGGACATAAGGCTCATACACTTCAGTGCTTCGGCTGCGATATTTTGTTGCATTTTTCGTTCATTGACTTATCCGTTGATGTGTTTCGAAACTCTCTCGACATCGGACATCGGTTTTTACAAGTTATATGTCGCGGTGCATAACATCAGAATACACATCGACCGCCAACGACTACAGGAGAACCTCTCTTACAGGCCGAAACAAACCGTTCACCACTTGGGGTTAAACGTCCTTGGGAAAATACCTCTGTCACTTTGCCTTCTTTTATCACTCCGCGATCTGCACAGCCACCAGCGTCTTCGATCCCGGCCGAGCCTCAGGTTCAGTGTTTCTCAGACTCGGAACCTTTAAAGTGCCTCTTCACTGATCGGTCCGTGGATTTCTCAGAGCCTGTCTGTGAACATCTGATCACCAAGGATCCATGGACCACTCAAAAGCGCAAGGGGCCACGTAATCGAGTTTAAGCCTTCCCTGCTGACAAACAACTACCCAAACTGATAAACGTCTCTAGTCCTGCTCCCACAGGTTTAGCACCTATTTCGCTGAGGCATCATAATCTCATGGTCTCCCACGTACCAGAGTCAAAAGATGATAACTCTCAGATACGTTATGATCACGATGTTGAGTTTCTCAGGGGCTCATCGATAAACTCTTAAATGTGGGTGAAGACAGTGTGACGATCAAACAAGTAGTCCGACTTGGCCAGAAAACTAACCAGTCATGTTGACCTCTGAGGATCACCTATGCAAATCACAACATGCTGCAGCTCATACTATCTCGTCTGTCAAGGCTGAAAGGCATCAAGCTTCACATCCTCCAAGACTTGGAACCCGAAGACAGGGATCGTTTGAAGACTGCGGGCATTGAGCTCAAACGCCGTACAAAAGGTGAGACTGACTTACAAATTGCAAAATTTAGGGTGCTCAAGAAGGGTATACGAACCCGTATCCATCGGTTGCTCAGTCTTCAGGCACGTCCCGCGGTGCCTCCCAGGACCTCCGTGTGTCATTCGCCAACGTGTGCAGCCTAATGTACAAATGTGACGAACTGTGTCGCTTCGCTGTCTCGGAGCGGTTGGAGGTTTTAGGAGTTGTGTGACTTGGCTGAACTCCGATGTCATACCTCAAGAAGTCTCGTTTTCAGGATACTCTTGTTTCCGATGCAATCGAAAATCAATGGCTCACAGTGGTGTTCTTTTGTACACCAAATCGTCATTATCTGGCAAACTTATCAGCACCTATCGGAACGAGGATAGTTTATGTGAGCAACTGTGGTGCACAATCCGCCTCAGGCGCGCAGAACTAATAATGGGTGTTATCTACCGTAATCCAATAAGCCGTTGTTGCGATTGGCTTTCACATATGCAAAAACGTATGAGCCACTCTCAGTTCTTACTGAAGGAGGATCTAAATTTACCCAAGACATTCTGGCCAGACGCTCGGCTTCTCCCCGATCATGGCAACGTTGTGGCTCAATTCGCTAAAATAACTATTGAAATCGGGGCAACCTGACGTCATCCAACCGACTCGCACAACTCTGCACTCGACATATTGTCTGGACCTAATGTTTACGAGCTGCGAGCAGAAGGTGAAAGGAATCAAGGTTATCGAACCTCTGGCAAACAGTGATCACTGCTCCATTGTGGCAAGCATAGAACTGCCATTACCGTACTACAATCAACGGAAGCCAACATTCAACTATTGGAAGACGGACTTCAACGAGCTCGTCCAAGCCGCAACTCAGACTGATTGGACACTACCACAGCATGCGTCGTTTGAGGTCTGTTGGTCATTAATGAACGGGAAGCTTAATTCGCTGTGTACTCGGTTCGTTCCCCTGAAGTATTCAAAAGCCAGACCTGTCAAACCGCATTGGTTTGATAGGGAATATAGACAATTAGCGCGACAACGTCGCAAACTTTAGGATAGTTACATCATTTCGGGCTGTGATGAAGATTATACGGTGTGCAAGAAACAGCGTAACTTAGATAACGCCGCAAAAGTCAAGAAACGCCGGTAGTTCGAAGAGGAGCTAGAATCCTCGGCCACAACTGCATCCAAAAGAATATTTGCCTACTTGAAACGTCAACTAAAACACGAGGGCAGCCTACCTGTCTTAGAGAGCGTGAACGGACAGACGCTTACTTCAAGCGCGGAGCGCGCAGACGTCTTGGCTTCGCGCTTCCTCACCTTATTTTTCAGTAAACAGGCGGCTGTTCCAGTACCGGTACAGGTTGCGCCAATCTTGCTCGAAAGCCTACAGTGTGATGCAGTCGAGGTGTATCAGCTACTCGTCAACTTCGATGGTGCAAAGCCTTCCGGACCAGACGGACTTCATCCACTCATACTCAAGTTCCTATCGAATATCATCTCACCAGCTGTGACGAACTTATTCATTAAATCGCTCTCTGAAAAATCTTTCCCCAACGACTGAAAATGCTCGATAGTGAGACCGCTTCCTAAGCGTCGTGATCCGATCTGTTTGCCCTCAATATTATCCAAAGTTCTCGGGAAGCTTGTGAAACTGTCTACTGTCGTTCTTCGAGTCGATGGACGCATTGACCCCAGCGCAACATAGCTTTACGAAAGGGCGATCCTGCATCACCAACTTGATGTACGCAAATCACCAGTGGGTGCGAGCTCTTAACGAAGGGAGGGATGTTGACGCAGTGTACATCGACTTTAGTAAGGCGTTTGACAGTGAACCACGAGGTACTCCTTCGTAAACTGAGGACCTACGGAATCGGTGACACGTTACTTCAGTGGTTACACGAGTTTATCGTGGGAAAAAAGTTTGGAGTACAGGTCAATGTTTACCTGACAGGCTGGTTCCCATCGGCCAGTGGCGCGCCTCAAGGAAATGCACTTGGGTCAGTCTTATTTCTTATTCACATCAACGATCTCCCGCAGCCGCTGCAGTCACCATTTGCCCTGTTTGCAGATGATTTAGAACTCTGGAAGATCATTGATAACCAGGCCGGCTGCGCTCGCCTCCAGCATGATTTAGATCGACTGTCAACGTGATCCACTCAAATGCAGCTCCCTCCTAACTTAAGCGAGTCGGAGTTCTTCAGTATCACCGGATGACCAGCCACGCGATCATGCACCTTGGACGGCCGGTTGCTCCACCATAACACATCTGTTAGAGACTTAGGGGTGCTCTCGCGACATGATATGAGGTCACTAGAAAATGCAGAGAAATTGTACCGTGCGGGCCTTCGTATGCTCTGGGCCTTACGACGCAGTTTCTCCACGTGATCCGGAGAAACCGTCCCTTGCCTATTCATCTCGCTCATCAGACCAATCCTTGGGTACCGGACCCCAGCTTACTGTCCCATAACCCAGTGGAATACTGAAAAGCTGGAGCGAATACAGCCCATCGCAACTAGAATGATTCCCAGTCTAGGAAGGCTTCCGTATGAAAAACGTGAAATGCTCAAACTCAACACACTGTCCTACCTATTATGACCAATCGAATCACTTACCATACTGCGGCCAATATTTTCCCTGCGGGAACCCTGTAACATCCGAGGACACCGTTACAAACTCAGGGTCCCATACATGAACAAGGTATCACATCAGCTTCATATAGAACGAAGAATCGTAAACATGAAATACACTACTAGAACGACTAATAGAGGCCGATTCTGTGAAGTGCTTTAAAACTCGTATCGACGATTATTTCGGAACTGTGCTTCTGTGAAATGGTGCACATACAATGCAATAAAATCCATCGTATATCCGGAAATAATGACGCCAATACTAATTCTTAACCAAACAAGGACAAACAAGGGGCTGATCAAACACTACCGCTGACGATTCGCAATTAAGTCCTGTTGATGTTTCATAATTTGATAAACTTGTACAGAAACTTTTCTACTTAATTTTAACTACAGTCTCACAGTCTCAGTCTGAAGAGTCGCAGTGATCAACAATATTAGGTTTGTTGCGAGTTGGTGATAGCCAGTGGAGTATGATGGATGCTGGTAGCTTGTAGGCAACCGATATCATCTTAATTCCTGTGTGATCGGCGTATGAACACCGGGACAATACTGACTCCCGAAGAAAAGTGTAACCTTTCTTCTTGCCAGATCTTCAGGAACAGAGATGTTAGCTGATTGACAACTGTTGTGCCATCGTACTTGAACAGTTCTGATGGATTTACGTCTGGGTCGGCAACCTTAAAGCGTTATAATTGTCGAATCTCAAGACAAACATCTACTTCAGTTAGTGGCTCTGATGGCACTACTTATGGCATGCGATATCGTCTGCTAGGTGCCGAGATAGACCGAGAGGACAAACTGAACTGAGACTGGAATCGCTCAGTGCATCTGTCCATCCATCTGTGCAAGTTATTGATTTGTAACCCGGCCGCCTCGTACTTGACCTCTGTAGTACCAGGCATCAGCAGCAGTGCGCCGGTACGCGGTACCGGCGCTTCGCTGTCACGCAACTACCACCGATCTCACGTGGGCTAAGGATACTGAGATGGTCGTCCGATTCCCTATACAAGGTCAAACCCGTGCCCTCAGATTACAAAGCGGGCTTTTGGTCCTTAAGGCTACGAGCCCGTGGACTGAAACGGCTTGCGGCTGTTTCCACTGAAGTCGTCGGCGCGTCGGGATTATTAAATCTCGGATCACCGTGAAGGTGTTCCACGTGTTGCTGGCTGACAGTGTGACGAAGTTCATTTCGATCCGACTTTACTGCGAGAATCCATCGGCGATCGAACAATGCTAGTGTGCGTGCAAAAATCTAACCCTTTGAATAGTGGTGAGTTATTCTCCAGACTGATTGGCTCGAAGTTAACATTGCATGCTGCAACAAGCTGCGGTGGTGTTCGATGTCCATGGATGGAACACTGGCTAATGTGTTTGCCAATGGAAGTCGATAGTTTAGCCCATGCACCACACCAACGCTTCACTGCCACGCGACTACACGCAGGGCTGCGAATCTTGTGAGGACGTCTACACATACGCAGATCCGAACCAGTCGCCTTTATGTTACAAGGCAGACGCCATAACACCCCGACGACGACGACGACGACTAGCTGAACCTGCGGATTAGCTAGCCTATTCCTTGGAATTACTTAGCGACGTTTCTTTTGCTTTCTAATTTACCCGTTATCTAGTTAGGTGTGGGACTGCAAATGCCATCGATTTTTTCGCCATTTCCATCGGTGTTCTTTATCGTGCATTTGCTGATATGTAATAGGCTGTTTGAGTCCGTTGTCTTTCATCAGCCTTCGGGAAGTTCCGTTTGTCTGCGATTCCTTAGTGCTCTTGCATGCTCATCAAATAACTCCACAAATTTTCTCTCTTGCTCGGTCACCACTTTTTCTTTATAGGTCATCAGGCCGCTGTTTGGACTGTTCTGTTAATGCCGTATTCCTGCATCCCGGATGCCTCCGAGACTGATATTGTCATTCTAGCGGGTTCGGCGGACCATTGTATCTATGTATGGCTTCTCCGCGACGTACACCATAAGCAAAGTAGCGAACAGAAATCGCTCTCTGCATCATTGGTCAGCACACTCAAAGGACACAGTGATTGTGTCCGTTGTATTGCTCGTGTAGACTCACACAGAGTGCTGTCCTCCAGCAACGATGCCAGCATTCTCGCATGGGACATTTCCACTGGACAATGCATTGGGGAGTTCTACGGGCACGCACACTACGTGTATGCTGTTGCCACGCGTCCCAGTTTGCCCATCTTCGTCTCATCTGGCGAAGACCGAAGCGTCCGGGTCTGGCCCATGCCTGCATCTGAGGAATGGATCCCTAGAAGACAGTTCTCTTCCTTACAGTCGATTCCGCTGCCATGCCAGTCCGCCTGGTGCGTGGACCTCACAGTGCTGGGAGATATTGTTGTAGGCGGAAGGTAAGTGACAGACGTTGCGTCATCTGTTTTGATAGAATTTATCCACTTGTCTCTTACAAGCCCTCAGAAAAGCAGTGCTTGTCATTTAACACACGCTATTCTTCATCAATCTTTAGAAATCCTTTTTTCTCTTTTCCCTCCCTTTGTTCAGCCTTCTACCGTGTCTGGTGGCTTATCCACTGCGGTGAAATAGGCGATTAACATACTGCGTTTTATTGTAATCCATTGACGCATACTGCGTGTTGCTGTCCGAATGCTTTTAGATCCATTCTTACCACATTGTTCAGTGGTTAGTGGACAGACAAGTTTTGTTTCAACATACTTCTGATTCAAAGTTGGGATTTGATAGCTTTTTTCTTCCAGCACTCAATCACAGGGACAACAGTTTACGACTGTTGCGGAATATGAATGCAACTCTGATGATGAGAGGACATTCGTAGCTCAGTGGTTTCTTGCCACGCACCACAAACCAGGCAGACCTTTTCCAATGACATGCAACTTGCCGAACTTCGCGGAGACTGATCACGCAACGATGAAAAAAACGCATCTTTTTGCACCTTTGAAACTGTCTTTGGTTTGATCCTAGCAGACCGTCTAAGGGACGCTGCAGTCTCACTTCCGCTCCGGGAACCCCAAAGCAGAGCTCCACTTATCTCGCAGTTTTATGGGTCTGGCCACTGGCGATGAGACTCAGTGTCATATTTTCCTTCGAGATTCCTCTATCAGATCATATCATTATTGATTCTCGCTTATCTGAGGGACCTCGCCATTTTCATTTCTATTTTCTGTTTTTCGCCGACATATTCTTAACCAGTTGTTTTGAGAAGGCCCATCCCTAGTATTGTAAGGTCACATTAGCTAGGATGCAACTTATTTCGAACTGACTGTTTGATTTGCAGTTGTTTCGTTGCTAGACTGGGCAACATTACCAGTGCGCTTTCTAGGAATTGATTCGCAGAGCTCTGGAAATTGCACTGCCTAGTGTAGGCGGCAAGTTCGCTTGGGGTTGGAGCAACTCGTAATACTCCTTGGTCAAACCAAAACAAGGCTGCTAGATAGTTGCGGTACTATCAAAGTACATAACGAAATGCAATAGAGACATATCTCAACAATACCCGTTCAGTTTGGAAACAACCATGTCTTTACGAGGCACAAAGGAATACAAATTACCGCACTTGTCACTGTACAGCAAGATCGAAAACCCAGAGTGCGCGATCGGAATCCTACGGCTCTTTTATGAGGTCACATAACCTTATCCAATTGCTTCGCTGTACAGCACATGGGAGGATACAATACATTAGATTCACCGGTAGCTTCAAGAAGTAGTGTGTCTTGGGCCAAGTGTGGAATGAAGGAAACGACAAAGGCCGATGTGCCCATGAGGCGATAACAAATCAATGCCGGCATGCGTGTGAGACTCCCGGGAAGAGTACAAGCCGATTCAGTGTGGCCGCTTACGAATTTACTACGTGGGGGCGAGCGCTTGTAACAGCTGGGTTTGAAATGAAACCTTAGTGGCATTGAATCGGAGTATGCAAATAGTTGGTAGGCCGCAGTTTGGGAAATGGCGCAGGTGTCAGATATGAAATCTCAATATCCAACTTACTAATTGCACGGTAGTTTTACTGGTTACGCCTGACTCTGCATGGAAATGTCCACAAACCAATCAGTCAGCTGGTAGACAAAAGCCACATCCACACCACGAGCTGTGAATCTTATCAGTAAAGAGTCTAGTTTTCGAAACTTCCGCGAAATTTCTGCAGCTCTAGCATAAGGTTCCGCGATTTCACCTCGAAGACAACTATACCGAAATCTATGCATCATCACCGACCAATATATGTCATTCATGATGCGAAACAGAGAAATTAAAATAATGCCCAACAAGGAGCTTCATGCTACTATCTGAAAGGTTGGGACACTTAACAGACACAACCTTTTTTGAAGGCACTGATGCTCCGTTCAGCGTTTACCGAGTTCATAGGTAACGATTGGCAATGTCTACCATTTGTGGAGTTCTTTTCTTCATCCAGCCACCAGAGGACCATTGTGTCTCTACTTTTCCCATGCAGTTTTCCATCATATTTCGTTATATTAGCCATTCAGCCGCCAGAGCTTGGGAGCCACTCAGGCCTGGAAAGTCTGTATAGCTGCATGGATCACAGACTTTACCATTTTCCATTGAAGTTGGACATTCGGGCAAAACATTTACGCCTGGGGGTCGACTGGGTTGCTCCTCCGGGGCAATCAAGTTGAGTCTTCGCTATGCGGAATAGAACCACTCACTGGCATGGTAGGGGCTGTTTCATTGGCCAAGTGTCTGAGGTCCTATTTGCTGAAGGCGCTTGGCCAATGAAACAGCCCCTACCATGCCAGTGAGTGGTTCTATTCCGCATAGCGAAGACTCAACTTGATTGCCCCGGAGGAGCAACCCCGTTGACCCCCAGGCGTAAATGTTTTGCCCGAATGTCCAACTTCAATGGAAAATGGTATAGATGATGAGCTATTCGAGGTCGAACACTTCAATGGCTTTCAAAAACGGCCAGCTAGTTTGTGATGTCAGCAACTCCTGGGTTTTTACTGCAGCTCAGAATAAGCAGAGTTGCACAACAGTTTGCATTTCGGTAGACGCATAAAATGTCAGTCCCTCTGCCTGTAGTTGCTGCAGTTAGTTATCCATAGCGGCATTTTCAGCGACATGGATAGATGGAAAGGTCGTTCTAAGTCCCATGCGTTACCGGAAACTGTGATTTGGAAGTTTTCAAGTGACGGGTTATATTCTTGCCAACGGTCGGAATGCAACTCAGTTGCTACTTCAAAGCTTTCCATGTTGTTTTGTTGGTTAGAGTATCCACAGGTTCACCAACACCAGATGAGTCTCCAAACTGATGTACAGCCTGCAACCTGGCTGGGTAATAATGGAAATATTTGCTGTGATGTGGGACAGCTTCCAATCTGGAGTTCCAGCGAGTGATGGCGGTGCAGGTGGCCGGTTGGGTTATTCACGCTTTCCTGACTCAGATACTCAGTGTAGGCACGCGTCTCTTCCCGAAAGACGAAAAGCACTTTTACTCTCGCTAGCTGATTTTTTGTTATGATGTTCTGTCATAGAAACTCGACTCCGCACTTGCTTCGGAAGCTGTGGTCTATGCCAGCTTGCTTCAGTTTTGCCATCGGGATCTGATTGCGCGGACGGATTATGGGAAGTCATAGGCAACAAACAGCACGCTTCCAATCTCTTCGTGAGATTGTTTAACTTTTGTGATTCTATGTGCTCGCCGATGGTCACAAAACACAGTCTGTGGCGAGCGTGGGCGTGCTCTGGCTACAGTACTGTGAGTGTTTCAGGCCAACGAGTTCGTTTCCGATAGTTTCACACAGTAAACATGTGTTTCCTTCTTGCACACTAACCTGATAAATTTGTTTCACCTTGCCCCTCTCACTCCAGCGACAGTGTGATTCGCCTTTTTTCCTCCGATCCGGTCCGACAGGCCCCACCGGATGCCATTCAGACGTACGAGGCGGAGTTGGCCAGCTCGAAGATTGCTGCGACAGATGCTTGTGGGACGGGTGACTTGGATGTGTCTAAACTTCCAGGCCCGGAGGCTCTATTGCAACCAGGTAGTTTTTTGACTGTCTCGGTTGGTCATTTTTGCTGTATGTATGTACGCATGTTATACTGTACCGGTGCTTCTGCCTCGTCGCAGCAGTTGGGATCCACGTGCATGAGCGCATTCTCGACGTCCATGCCTTGATCCGTACCTCCGTGGGTTAGGTTTCTCAGTATCACTAGAATCATGTAATTATGCTCTATCTGGCCGCGCACGACGCAACTGTTGCCAAAGCATCTTATGCTTCCTTGATTGCTAACCCAAGCGGACCTCTACTCGTTACTGGGCGAGACGATGTGCATGATGTATATGAGTGTCAGACCCGGCTACTGGTTCGACATTGATACCTGACTCGCACTATGATCAGTTCTTGTATGCGCATCTTTTCCTAGCGGTATACATTTTGTGGAGTTTGTGCATACCGTGAGATATTGGCTGATATCATCGGTATACCCATTACTATTATTTCCGACTTGAAATGTGCATGTAGCGTATGGATGAATTTGTTGGAGTGCTACAGGGCAAATCACTATAGATTCCTTCTTACTTGCTGACATTCTGTGGCCGTTTGGAGTCACATTGTCGGGCTAATTCGGAAACATGCCGGCAATCAACGCTTGCGTTATCATACTGTACACGTAGGGTCGCCACTGCAACTAAAGTCGACTTGCTTTACGTTGTTCCTTGTGAATTGGTTCTGCTCTGCGTGTCCAGTATAGCCGTTGATAAGGTCTTGCCCTGTATCACTATTTTATTGCTTTCGACCGGAGACCGTTCGCTGCTGTTGCTAGCAATGGTGTGCACCGTTTTGGTTGCAATACCAAACTGCAACTCGGCTTCCGTGCCGTATACATCAGGCATACATATTCAACAATGCACAATTGGCAAAGTGCGATAACACATTGGTAAAGAGGTTAACGGAGAGAAAGTGACAGTCTGAGGAAGGACTTCTCACGACCTGTTCGCAATGAAGTGTGGTTCTTTGCTATATCCAATAGCGTTTCCAACCTGGAGTGCTCTCGGTCCTTGGGTCCCAAACCCGGGACTTGGGAATGATCTATAGCAGCCATGTGCCCAAGTCGTGTGTTGACTACCTCTCTGTCATCTCCAGTCAACACGCAAAGTGGTGCTACTGGGTAACCACGGAGTATACATACGAAACACGTGCCCGAGGCATCAGAACATTTGCACGGAAATTATGCAACTCAGCACTCGACTGAGCCTGCCTAACTTAAAAAACGACCTCGAACCTCATCATTACTAAGGCGGTGTTGTCAACATAAATTAGCGATGCTCCGGATGCAGCGTTAATCAACAATGGACACTCTCTGAACATCGCTGGCACGAATAGACTAGGTCTGGCAGCCGTAGAGAGGCACTGCTCGTACCTCAGTATTGTAGGCTTTTCTTCTCGACGAAATACTGGTCATGCCGACACCAGAGATGTTGGCAGTTGGCAAAAGCTACTCTGACTTCGGAGATCTCATCTGTTAATCCACCCAAGCTGATACAGCTCACATCGACCTTCAGACATTGACTCGATACGAATCATAATTATGTAAATAAATAACTGAATGCTAGTAAGTGTCCATATAATAGATATTGAGCCATCAAAACCATGGAATGTACGCACGTAATTAGTGCAAAAATCACCAATAGGGAGAAGGAATAAATACATTTTGCGGGTTTTTACACGCCATTTTCCCTCCTTTTCTCTTTAATGATTACTGTGTTGATCAATAAAATCAGTGCAAACCTTTTATTGTGTTCGATTTCGCGCAATTTTCATAAGTGTTTCCAGCCAGCGGTGTTCATCCTTTGCTCCTCAGCCTAGAAGACATGCGGACCGACGATAAATAAATTGTAAGCCAGTGCTTTGACATGTTGTTATCATGTGCTAGGTTGACCACCGCATGACTTCTTTCGTTGCATTCCTGCGCGAGCGAATAAGACGCGCCTTGGTAGTCGCTCGCAAGGCGTGTGTAATACGTGGCCCAGCCATCTCAGTTGGCGCAGCGGTACCAGCCTGTGGAGATGGAGTCCCGTATTGCCTAAGATGCGACATCTAGCATCGTCGTTGAAAACGATATTCCGGCCTCACACGAGCTATCCTCCGCAGACAACCGTTTTCAAAGACCGAAATTCGACCCACGTCATTCATACGAATCGGCCAGGATTCACTCCAACCCAGGTATTTTAGATCCTGCGCTTTATCGAGAGTGCGATGCCACACCAACGCCACAGCTGCCTCTGAGTAGCGAATACTAATCGGGCTTTGGCAATACTAAGAGCAATCCCCCTTCCAATTCTGTCATCGTCAGAAACGCAGCTCCCCGGGTAGGCGCAGCTATCCACTTGTTCAAG
Source organism: Dicrocoelium dendriticum (assembly GCA_944474145.2). Classification (NCBI taxonomy): domain Eukaryota; kingdom Metazoa; phylum Platyhelminthes; class Trematoda; order Plagiorchiida; family Dicrocoeliidae; genus Dicrocoelium; species Dicrocoelium dendriticum. The sequence continues at coordinate 39,369,227 of OX104062.1, forward strand.
CTGCGCCCCTTCAAGAATCAGCACTGGGCAGGTAGATGCTAATACTGGAGCAGGACTTTGCATTTCTTGGGAGCAAAGGTCATGTCATATTTGGTAACTTCAATCATCAAGAAACTTAGAACGCCTGCGTACTCTGAGGTCCTCACCGAGCTAGTCAATATCATCAGTAGAGTCAAGGTCATTTGCACGGTTATCTGGCAAAAACATGAACGCTAGAACTCTAGGGATCTTCCAGAGCTCACAACACGACATCATCAATCAAAAAATTGAAGAAAATCAGGGACATGGGGTATCTCTTTCTTACGCCGCTAGTGATGGAGCAAGGTGAAGAGAGCTCTTCGTGGACCCGCACTCTATCCGAGGCATTGCTACCCAATGCTTGAGTGATGACGGTATACTTTTCGCGTATATCATTCTTTTGCAGACAGCGCCATGAGGCTGGCCCACCGACCGAGTCGAACGCAGCTCGGATGTTTAAATAGGCCAAAGTGATGCTGTTTGAGGAGCTCGCGAAGCGTAATCATGTGAACCACACACCTTCGGCCGGGTCGGAATCCAATCTGTTTGTCGCAAAGTGTAGCTTTTGATTATAGATTGTTCTGCAGAGTAGAGTGGACGATAACAATTTGGAGGCGACGGACATTGGACTGACTCCTCTGTGGTTGGCGCGTAAGGTACGAGCACCCTCTTGAAGATCAGGACGATAATCGGCTTGCTCTAAGATGGAGCCTTTTTCACATTAACTCTGCGATGATCTATTTGTTTCAGTGGGGAGAGGCTAGTGGAGTCTCTGAAGTGTCGTACAGTCTGGGCGGTGATAATTTGGGACAGCGGGTAGAACAGATCGTGCTGATACCTTGTTTTGAAAGCATATAAACGTCAAATAACCGCTTGTCTCATGACTAGATGATCTGATTCGCGGGTTCGGGCGGCAGTAGTTCCAGGCAAGCAACTACGGGACATGCGTTCAATCAAGCATTTTGCAGTAAAACTGACCATATCTGTGGTAGCTCAGATGGTCAATAAATAAAAGATAACGCTATTTTGTCAATTCGTTGTTGCTTGTGAGCCTTGGATCTAAGGGGATCAATAGCTGTTGGATTGTGATCGGATAACCAAATAATTATGAATGCGGTGAACTACTAATACATTGTTAGTAACAACATTCATCATCATTTGGAACCCATACCCCGTCCTATCCATTTTGGCACACAGTACTTGGAGCGTGAGTGAATCCATAATTGATGCAGTATGGGCCACCAATCTCCTCTCTTTGGGCACCAAGCTCCCTTATCTTTCAGTAGCTACCGTGATGGGTTGACAGCATCCCTGCTGCCCGCCACTCCACCCGTCGATCGAGTACCCAACCCTCACTGTCTTTATTATTGTCGCTTGTCTATTTCTGCACGTAGTTGTGCTTGTGTCACTGCGCCTCAGATTACAGAGATCTCACAACTAGTTGCCCACATAATCAACATAGCTCACCGATGTATGTGCAAGTGAACTGGCGTTTTCCTCAATCTGACCAACAACACCCGGTTTTCTCTTTGACGTTCAGGCATCGTGGTTGGCTTCTGTGAGTCGTTACTCTGCCGCTTGTTTCCAACGACTAGGCCGGTCTTGCCATTGTAATGGCGTCAGCTGCACGTCTATCCTCTGCTTCTGTCGCCTTTCTTGTCTGAGAGCGCTCGTACAAAATTTTATCTTGTTGCAACAAAGTGCGATAGTCGGTCAAACATGCATTTCTGGAACTGGTTGCCAATTGATTTTAAGACTGAGCAACTACCAAATTTCTTTTTACCCCTACCATCTCACTAGTTCTGTTCGCGCATCATTGCACCTGATTTCCTTGCACGTCGACAAACTATCGTACAATGATAGCCGTGGAGGAAAGAACGTCTGGACTATCCTTTGACAGCATTTTGGACTGCTAAGTATATGTCAACGTTTTTACCAATTCCGTGCATCAGACAATTTTTAACATTGTGCACAAAATTGAATTAGTGAAATGCCACCCTGAGGCTTAAACTTCACTTCCTTAGGTTGCTTGTTTACCATTTTGCAGAGGCTTTTCGCCATGAGGAAGCCTTGTTATGTGCAGTTGCCCCCTCGTACTCGGTATTTCAGTTAATTTCTTCACCGAACTGTGCGTAGCCTACGGTCAATCAATCAAATATCTCGCGATCCGAATCCCATAAAACGTGGAAGCATCAAGTATCACATCAGTCTCTAGACGGATCAATTATGATCCGGTAACTAACATCGCTTGGCGTCCGATCATATCTTCGAGATTATTAGACTGCTGCAGGACAGAAGTTTCACATTCCTCGACTTCGCTGCCTTTCCATGCTCTTGATGATCATGTCTTTGATCGCTCATCTTTCTTACGCTGCGAGATACGTAGTACTACCCTGTATTTCCTCTCCCGCAGTTTTTTTATGCAGCAGTATTTGCCATTTAAGTTTGTCTCCTCCCTCCATCTCACTTCATGTCTTTCAGCTTCAACTTTTTGCTTCCAGGTAAAAAGGAGGGACAGGTTTTGGTCATTCGCGATAGCGACCGTTCCGTGTGCTACCAGTGGTCTGCCAATGAATTCAGGTGGATTGAACTGGGTGACGTGGTCGGTGCAGGTAATTCTAAGCTACCTGTTCATAATGGGAAGGTGAGATTAGTTCAACTTTTCCTTTTTGGTGTTCCATTTAAACATACAGATGCATACAATGATTACGATTGTTTATTCACTCGTCTGATCACTGTACCTGTGTATGATCAGTCGATTCGAGATAATCGTTTGGCTTTCGCTTCATATTGTGAATATTTTGATGTATGGATACTGAGTTCTCCTCAGGGTCAAGCGGTTTGTTTGCCGATGTCTTCTGTAATTTACACTGGTCATGCTACCTAATCGTTAACAAAGTACTCTTTTTAACTAACAACCCCCACCCTCATCCATATCTCGAACCACGAATGCACACATTGGTTCCTATTCTGTGATGTGTCTCACGTTTAAGATTGTGCTGAACAATGGACTCTAACTCATGTGCCGGTTAGGCGTTACCTTTTGTATTGCGGTGGTTTAATCGCATTCGACTTTCCATGACTCATTTTTGCATTACTTTCGTCACTCTTCGATCGCTTTATCCTCTTCTTGGTTCTTCTTCACTCCGCAGGAATATGATTTTGTCTTCTCTGTTGACGTGTCAGATAATGGACAAGCACTGAAACTTCCTTACAACCGTACGGAAGACCCATGGCTTGTGGCACAGCGTTTTATTCATGAACATGACTTACCGCAAGATTATCTAGACACCGTTGCGCAATTTATCATAAAAAATGCAGGCCCCCAATTTAATCCTGCCCCCGCTGCTTGCTCAGATCCGTTCACTGGAGCTGATCGGTACATTCCCGGTGGCACCAACGGATCAACGTTTGCCGTTGGCAAGTTGGCGTTCGAAGATTATTTTCCCTCGAAGGAGTTCATCTGTCTAAAGACTATTGCACTGGATCCATTGCTATGTGAGTTGGGCTTGTTGCTATTTTAAGTTTTTGGCGATTTATCATCTCTTATTCTAAGCTTTCGTCATTCTTGCTACTTTTTATCTTTTGCTTACACCAACGACTTTATCGAAGCCGAATCAGTATTTGTTTCCTTTTTGCGATCTTGCGTCTTGTGCGCATTGCTGACCCACGCATAGTACTCTTACAAATTATGTGATTTCGTCACTGTGACCTATTTGTGGCTCCACTATATGGAGGTTTACCACGTTTAGTGTTACTGGAGTTTTTCTCACTTAACCACTGGCCACCGCGCGATTATCAGATGCTTTCACATTCTGGAGTACGAATCATTCTGATGAGCTTTTAAGCATGACCAGTGCACTTTCGACCACTCGCTGGCAGTCTTGAATGTGTTCGCAATACGAACCAGCTGTCTAAGTTACCTACCAAACACCGACCTCCAGAAGTTGCTACTCTTAGGTTGTGGGCTCGCAGAGTGGATTATCCACTCTGCATGCTGTCACATTGTGGTAGGTATGTGTTACAAACGGATATTGTGGGACGACTCGTTCCACGGCTAGTGTATATCGTAGGGCATGTAAACGTTCATCGAATAGTTTTTCTTTCGGGAGTGAAGCATTTGAATGACACATTTCAAGACCGCGTCTTCCCCCTCGTTCATTACTGTTTTCAGTAACTGATACAGCCGCCCTAAAATGTGAAGACTCAGGATCTGACCCCTAAATACAAGTAGGGTTTCAGTACATATAATCTGCTACATTTTGCTGCTTTCCTTTGTATTCTGTATTATAGAGCAAGTATGTGTTTGTTTTCCAAGCATACCGGCTTCTGATTTCGACTGTGCTTGAAAGTATTGGATGAAGGGATTTGTTTTATATCCCAATCATATATTCAATATTGCTCCTATTGTTACCTAAACATATGATCAACTGACAGTCATCAACCACAAGTCTGTATGGGATTCTGCGGTGCGGATTCCGTGAACAGTCTCTTTATACTACAGTAACTTCTGAGTCGGTTCTACCGCTGGTATCAAACAGGGGTTGCATTCTTGCGGCATATGAGTTCACCATCCTACTCACAAACCTTCGGCCACGAGATTGGCGCTTGAAGATCAGGTCACTTACTGCAATTTATGTCTGACCAATATGGCATTATTTGGAACATGCAACGCTAAATAAAAGTGACTGCGACGAACGGGGTTCTACATGATTTCCAGCGCCAATAGGCCTCAATTTCGTGTCGCCCACCAAGGAAATCAACGGACTTCACGGAAATTGGGCTTGAATGATGCAAGAGTCCTGGTTCCGCGTTGGACTCACTGACACATGCCTCATTTTGGAATTTAATACCACATCTGTTTTATCTTCTAGACTAGCCTTGTGGCCACATAAGAATCGATACACAGCTTAGTTGCCCAAGCACTCACTAGTAACTTCCGGAGTTCTCTACCGATGACAGTGTGGGTAGCATGGTACTGACTTCACTGTGCGTCAGAACTCGTACACTTTGTTTTTTTGGAGTGGAACATTACTGGGATGTCACCTTTTTGAGTCATCGTGATGAGGCTCACTTTACGAGTGGTTGTATTCTCTCACAACCCTTCAATCATCCATCGAGCAGATTCATGTGGTGTGCTTGACTGTTTTATTTACGAGCACTACCATGCACCACCTTAGTGTGTAGCTGTCCAATCGCGTGCACCTAGTTTTTTGGCCTGGACTTCTTATGAGTTCGCTTCCTTTCATACCGTCTCGACGAGACTGGCCAGTTTGCTATTCATTGTTTGAATCGCGATGTTTTCCCTAAACCCCTACTCGTTTCACTTCGCTACTTATGCCCCCGCTATCGACCATGCAGCAAAATTGGAGCTATTCAACAAGCAGGAGAACGAGGCCTCCATTGAAGTGGAGCACATGAATCTGATTCGTTCATTTTCTTTTGATATGCCGGAGGAGGACGCTGTCCGACTGACGGAAGCAGCACTTACCGCTTTGTCCAGATGGCCTTTGGGTGAGTTAAATTTCTTCCTTCCCTACTCATCATTTTCTAACATTTCGTGCTTCCCATGGTGCTAGGGATTGCCTCTGCCGGTGTTGACTCATGCACAGAATAACTATTGTTTGCAAGTTTAACAGAGTTCGATAAGGAAGACAAAATCAGCGGCGGCCCACTAACCGTTGTGCTAGTCGTTGCTTGCGGAGCTCAGTGGTGTAGGGGTGAAGCGTCAGCCGGCAACTTCTCAATCATTGGTTCGATTCCCATCTCAACTATCTTTGTCTCAAGAGCGCGAACATCCGGAAACCCGGTCGTGCAGTGCAGAGCTGGGATTAAAAACTTGATATATAACTGTTACAGTCATGTTAGACATGTGGCCCACAGGCTGCACGCAGTCCTTTGCAATCACGTCTGTGGCCCTAACAAGGTATGCTGTAAAGAACATGCATGGTAAATTGCATCGGTTTTCGGGTTTCCCTGTCACTCTGACCGTGAACAACCACGGGGCACATGAACCCACAGGAGGGGCCATAGGTATTGTATTATATTGGGCTGGCAACAGTCTAACAAATAGACATAGAGGCAAACAAAACCATGGAAATCATGAGAATAATACAGGTTTAATCACCACATCATCCTCATGACGCATTAGCTGAAGGCAAGCAACATACTTCAGCTATTGTGGCGTAAGAAGAACGGAACTGTTTTCGTTATTTTTCCACACGCCCTTTTTATTTTTTGTCGTTTTCAATTCTTAAGCGTTAGACACCTGAATCTAAACAAGTATGTACACAAATCTTCCACTGGTTTCTACTAGGCGCCATATCCTGCATTGTTTCCAGCCATCGGCACTTTTCCTTCTTTGGTCCCCGACCAGGCAGGCATACGGATCCAACGGCAGCAGGACGTGAACTCAACGATTTCATTTGCTGACGCCAAGTTGACGGCTGAACACCACGCGGTCTCTTCCAGCCAAGTCCTGCACCAGCGAAAAGAGCGCAATAAAGCACCCGCTCAGCTGAGGTACGTAAAACGTGACCGAGTCATTTTTACTGATGCGGCAAAACCAGTTTGTTGAGAGGCATGCATCCCCTAAGACATGACGTCGGACTTCACCATTGAAAAACGTTTCTGCCGCCACACACGAGCAATCCTCCTCAAGCACCCATTATCGAAGGCCGAGAGCTGGGGCATGTCATCCATGTGAAATGGCGACTTCTCACTTCCATATCAACCCCTCCCTAACTGTGGCACTGTACACGCAACATCCCGACGATGCCACAAGTACTTCCGCTTGACGAACGCTGACCGAGCTTTGGCGATGCGGAGCGAAATCTTCTTCTCAATAGAGCCACCAACAGACACGCAACTGCCCTGGTAAACAAAGCTATTTACTTGTTTAATCTTTGTACCTTCAATAATGAGCACGGGAACGAGGGAGTCACAATCCTGGAGCAACATCTTACACTTCGAGTGGGGACGCAGACACGCCTCAATTGCCAAACGGTTTAGAATTATTTACATGCTCTGTGAGTTATCACCAAGTAAGGCGATGTCATAGGCATACTCTACATCAGTCGCTCGCTTGCCCGGTAGCATTCAGTCCAAAAGCTCTCGACAGGACGTCTTCAATCGCAACATTTAAGAGAAAAGGGGACATAGAACAGTCCTGTTGCACACCGCTATTGATAGCGAATGACGAGGAATGCTTGCCAGACCATCACTATGCCGGAGATGTGGAGGCCGGGTGCGCGTAGGATGGCATTGTACTTTTCTGGGACACCATTCCTCAGCAAGCAACACCACAACGCTGGTCGATCAACCGAATCGAATGAAACACCGATGTATAAGAATTCAACGATGGTAGGCCTTTGGTAGAGGTGGCGGTGGTCGAGGATTTGGCGGAGCGTGAATATTTGGTCCACACACCCATGACCAGGACGCAAGCCAGCTTGTTCTTCCCGGTACTGCGATTCACGAAAGGAGGAAAGTCTACGGAGTAGAATGGATGCTAAAGTTTTGAAGCAACTGAGATGGAACTAATCCCTCGGTGATTGGTGCATGAGTTGCGAGCACCCCTCTTAAAAATCAAGATAACGATTGTTTTGTTCCAGGAAAAAGCACCTTTCCTTCAATCCAGCTTTTGGAGAACAATGAGGTTAACTGGCTGATAATAACTGCACCTTCATTATTGAACAGCTCCGAAGAAACTTCTGATCCGGCAGCCTTGAATCGTCCCAGGTGTCGAATGGCAAGACAAATTTTCGCTTCACTGGGCGGATCAAGTGTGATGACCAAGGGCGAGCGGCTTGGTTCCCAAGGCATACAAGAGGACGGTGAGGGTCAATTGAACGGGGAATGAAAATGTTCAGCCCATCGATCCAAGCGTCTCTGTAGGTTGACAATCGGTGAACCACCCGCTTCGCAAATAGTCTCATTGACACTAGGTTTTTGTGGCCGGTGAATCGAATGAGCTGAAAGAGCTTGTGAGTATTGCCAAACAGGATAGCGGCCTCCATTTCCGAAGCGCGCCGAGACCACCATTTTAACGATCACTGCGCAGGTTTCGTTTGAGCTACCGACTGACAGAACGGCGCACTTCATTATGGTTGGACTCTGCTGGACTATTCCTGCGGCGATCAAATAGGTCCAAGAAGTGCGGGGAGATCTAGGCTTTCGTAGGATGCTGAGTAAAACCACAGACTAACTGCTCGGAAGAGAACATGGTGCTCTGCATGAACGTCCAGTGTTCATCAATGTCTCGCGGAGGGTTACAACTGAGTACATCGGCCAGGGAAGCTTGATAGCTCTGTTGGACCGAGAGATTAGATAGTTTATTGTGTCCATCTTACAGCGATTCGTTTTTTGGGGACCCTCCTAAACTCATGCAGATATTCGCACAAACAAGATCATGGTCTGAGTCAAGAAAGGCGAACCAGATTGGTTTACAATCTTTTACACTACCGCGCCATCTGACACTGATTACGATATGATCAGTCTGAGACCAAGATTAGACGCAGATGGAGTTCGCCTAGTAGTGGAACGTCTCCTCGAATGTCGAGAGCTCGTGTTAGACAGAAATACCCGATTATCTTTGCACAATGTGAGAAGTCTCTCTCCATTATCCGAGCTGCTCTCATCTACCACATGGTGACCACCGAGGTGACTCGCATGACAATAGACGTTAGATCATATACGTGCTTCGGGCAATCAGTAGGGAAAGAAGCATATGTAGCCCCTGCAAGCGAATCCTGTAGATTGCGAAGTGCTTTCATACGAGTACGACGGAGAACTTCTGCAGAAATTTCCTCAAATTTTATCGGCAAATCAAAGATAAGTTATTGAACGTGCCAGCGAATATCGCTTGAAATTTAAGGCATTTTCTACAAAACTTCTCCGTTGTACTCGAATGAAAACAGTTCGCAGCCTCTGCAGGGTTCGCTTGCGAGGGCTACCTATGACAATAGACGACTGACGCGTGCGTTGTGATCCCCTGCAAGGACAACAATATCGGATTTGCAAGTTCTGTCCAAGAGCTGGTAAATTTCACGGTAGAAATCGTCCTTGACCGAGTCGGCACTGCCGTCAATGGAAGCGTAAACCGAGACCACAAACTACTTGCGTCTCTCCTCCTGATATCTGTTGATTCTGTATGATCCCGAAGCCGAACTGCACACGGTCGGCTATTAATAGCATACCAGTCCAGCAGTTTGATTTCGGCATTTTGCTTAACGCTACACCAATACCAGCGAAGCCTGTCGCAGTTGCCTATGTGTCACCAGATAGACGTAGGTGAAACATGAATCCGCAGTTGATGGGTGATCACAACTCAAACGCAGTACTGGAGTGTTGCAAACGTGTTGCGGAAAGACAGCAGTCATCGATGGCAAGGAATTCCAAGGTGCGCGCAAGACCAGTCCGCTGCTCGATCTGCATGCCAGGCCTTACGATGACAAGCTGAAGTAGGGCTACTGGACGAACTCTTTTTGTGTCGACT
>OX104062.1:39379232-39584971 GCA_944474145.2 Dicrocoelium dendriticum
AAATTCCCGTGAGTGTTCCATCTTTGAGTGGATCGTTGAGCCAGGAATTGATGAAGTGCTCAGTTATTGATGGATCTAAAACGGAAACACCCGTATCGCACCCTGGCCAACCAGTTAATGCCCACGTTTCCTGCCCTAGCAGTCCCTGCTAGGAAACAAGATTCTGATTCAGATGGGAATGCTAACATAGGAAACTCCCTTGAGTGTTCCTTCTTGAGCGGATCGTTGAGTCAGGAAATAATAAGGTGCTAAGAAGTCTTGATAGATCTTGAAACTTCGGTCCTATGGAATATCTGGGCGTGCACTAAAATGGATCACGTGATCCACGTTGTCTTCAGAACTTAAATCCAGTGAGAACTGGAGGAAAGCTACTTGCAAGGGTTTCAGAATGTTGTGGTTGATCCACAGGGCATTCGGGACCATCACGGGCGCTATGTTTGTTAGGTTATTCTCAGCATTTGTCAGGCCACACTTGGAATACTGCATCCAGGCTTGTCCACCTTGCTTAGTCAGGGACAGGATGTCAGTAGAGAAAGTGTTGAGAGTTGGAACCAAACTGGTCCATGGACTACGGAACCGTTCTTACCCAGAAAGCCTACTTGCGCTGGGAATGTTCTCGATGCATTATCGTCAACATCGAGGCGACCTAGTCTTGACCTACCGCATACTTACTGGTAAAATCGGACTCGATTTATCTGGGCTTTTCCGACCGGCTCGGTTTCCATTGCTCCGAGGTCACTCGCTGAAGCTACACAAACTTCGATCGGATGTAGTCCGGGCGGACTTTCGTTTATCACGCCGAGTGGTGGATTCCTGGAATACACTGCCCGAGAACGTGGTATTGACACCAATAGTGAGAGTTCGAACACCGACTCGACGCTCTTGTCCTTCATTTCTTAACACTCCCCTTCACGTCCTACATTCGTCTTATTGAATTATTAAATCTGTTACGTTTTTTTCTTGACGCTATTATTACTTTCGTACTTCTCTTTAAGGAGAAGTGAAATAAGAATTCTTATTTCACGTGACCGGTGCGGCGGGGACTGCCAGTGCAGATCGCGTGGGTATTAATTGGTTGACTGTAGTGTGATTCGCGCGCGCTGATCTGACTCTTCTGGATTCCAGTTAGCGCGGACGAATAATACCCTGGATCAACGACGTCCCATGGAAGGAACATTCACGGGTATTTATCCTACTGTTCCGGTCCAACTTGGACTTGAAACACCCGAACCACACCCAGGTCAACCAATTACTGCCCACGTTCCCTGCACTAGCAGTCCCCGCTGTGTAGGTCACGTAAAGTAAGGAAGACGTAGAAAGAAAATGGAAGATAAGGGGGAATGAAAGTCATTTAAATGAAGGAGAACACCAACGAGTGAGGAGAATGACAGAATAACAACTCAAAGTTGGTAGACGGATATGGTTAGGAGAAGGAAAAGGTTTCGTATTGCCACCCAAGAGCATCTAACTAACGCTCGAAACCCTTAACCGTAGGTTCACTGACTACACTTTCTGGAAGCGAGTTCCAACGCTCGATAACTCTACGCGATAACTGAGTTTCCGCCCTGATCCGGTCGGAACGCGGCTTGTGTAGCTTCATGGGATGACTGCGAAGACAAGGCAACCTAGCCGAGCTAAATAGCCAGCTCAAGTCCGGTCCAACCTTCCCTGTTAAAATGCGATAAGTAAGGATTAGGTATCCTCGAAGCCGTCGGTAGTGCATTGAATATATACCCAAGGTAAGTAGAAGCTCGGGGTACGATTGAACCGTAACCCCACAACCAGTTTGGTACCTACTCTCAAAGCCCTCTCGAGCTCCATTTTGTCCCGAACAAGGCAGGGCGGGCAAGCCTGGACGCAGTATTCCAGATGGGGCCGAATGAAAGCTGAGAACAGCTTCAGAAATATGTCGGCAGTTAAGACCTCGAAAGAACGGTGTAGTAACCACAGCATCCTGAAACCTCTACTTGCGGCCTTCTTCCAGTTGTCACCAGAATGCAAAGACGAGGAATGGACGACGCCTAGGTCTACCTGGTTGGAGACAAGGGGAGTTCGAACCCGCCGAGTACGTAGCTCGAAGGCGGAAACGTTGCTTCTGTACAAAAGGACGGAGCACTTAGCCTATTTAATGGGCAATATCCACAAGGTAGACCAGTCTCAGATTCTGTCCAGGGCATACTGTGTGCCTCAGAACCTCCAGGGTATTTACAACATTCCATAGCTTAAGGTCATCAGCAAACAATAGGGAGAATACCACAAGCGCTCCAGGGAGATCGTTTACATAGATGGAGAACAGCATCGGTCCAAGGACCGAGCCCTGTGGGACACCGCTAAGGACCGCTTGCCTAAAGGATAAGCTGCGAGCCAGACGTACACACTACTCTCTTCCCTGCAAGAATGCAGACACGCAGTGAAGGGCGCGGCCAGCTACGCCGTAGGAGCTCAGCTTTTGTGATAGCGTCAAGTGGGGTACCTTATCAAATGCTTTCGAGAAGTCTACGAAAACCACATCCACTACGTGGCCATTGTTCATTGTCTTAGCCCAAGCTTCACGAGCAACCAACATATTCGTCAGTGACGTAACCCCCTTCCTGAATTCGTTGTGCACCACTGAATAGATTAAATCTGTTCAGGTGACCTTGCAACGAATCTCTCACCAGCTTTTCAAGCAGTTTGACCACGACGCTAGTCAGGCTAACTGGCCTATAACTGCCTGACAGACTCTTGTCGCCATTTTTGAAGATAGGACAGTTGACAGCCTCCTTCCCTTCAGAAGGTAATATACAGCTGTCAAGTGACTTCTGAAACACCATCGTCAGCGATCCACTTAGCTCCACCGCCAACTCATGCAGAAGCTTCGGGTGAATTGAATCCGGTCCAGCTGCTTTGGAAGGGTACAGTTCTTGCAGCAGTTTAAGGACTTGCGTTTCCACAACAGTAAACTCAGCTAAATAAAAACCCTCAGGTACTCTGGAGAAATGTTCAACACTAGTGTACGCGGCCTTAAGTACAATAGCTCCTGCATACTGCTCCCCAAGTACTGGAGCCTTATCTGAGTCCGCATACGCATGAGTTTCATCGGCCCGCATCAAAGTTGGAATTACCGAATTTGAACCACAGCGTCTCTTAACATAAGCGAAGAACTTGGGATTTTCCGAAGCTCCGTCCGCCAATTCCTTTTCGTACAACAGCCAAGCGATCCTTAAGTGCTGTTTACACCTATTTCTAGCCTCGCGGTATCTATCATAGGTGCTAGTTGATGAAGCCGCACGGTAGGTCCTCCAGCACCTAGAACGCTTCTTGAGCAGGTACTTGCCAGTGGTATCTATCCACGACGGCCGTGCTCGTGTCTCCTTTCTCCTCTCAAGCGGGATGTAGGGAGTAGACACTTTCGTGAGATAAGACTTAAATTTATCCCAGGCCGCCTGAACCGTATCGGTCACCGAGATTTTGCAACACAACCCAGAAGCCTTGATACGCATTGCCTGATAGTTAGCACGCCATATGTTTGGAAATGGCTTAGCGATGCTCTGGTGACGCCTGGTCAGAGTACACCTGAGCGATAAACACACATGATCATTAGCACCTAAGGGAGAGCTGTAAGTGATGTCACCCACAAAGTATAGTGACTTGGCAAACACTAGCTCTAAAACAGACGGTAGTTGGGCATCCAATTATCTAGTGGTGAAGTTCACGAACTGATGCAACGGCACTTGTAGCGTAAGCTCAAGAAGATCTGCACCGAAAGTACCTTCCACCGAGTTGCAAGAAAGACCTGTCCAGCAAACTTCTGGTAGATTGAAATCCTCCAGTATCAAACACCTGTTTGCGGATTGGGAGCGAATAGAATCAAGCACCTCTTTGAACGCACTCCCAGGGCTTCTATACACAACTACAACTGTAAGTTGAGCTGAGGGCTCTATGGTAGTGAAACTTGGCCCCTTCGGTCTGAGGATCTGAGACGCCTTCAAGTCTTTGATCACCGTTGTTTGCGAAACATCGCTGGTGTCGGATGGCACCAGCGTGTCCGCAACGATGATGTGCGTAGGCGAGTACTAGGCAGTGATAATCATGCTAGCACCCTGGAACAACCGATAGCACTGAATAAGTTGCGTTGGCTTGGGCACGTGCTACGCATGCCTGGTCACCGCTTACCTAGGAGGGCCTTGTGCAGTCTACCAGGTGTAAGATGGCGCAAGGCTGGAGGTGGACAGAAGTTGACTTGGCAGCGGGAAATGAAGTCACTGACGACCAAACTGGGTGCCGTTGGTCCGTGTCGCCTTCCGGGTTGGAGTCCACGTGACTCACCTTGTGCTTGGCTCGAGACTTTACAGGACATGGCTCGCAGTAGACACCAGTGGCGCGTCTGCTGCCGTCTCCTAATCGGATTGTCTGTTTAAAGTGTGTTTGGTGCTGAGTTATCTGCGGGGTAATGGCTGATTATGACGCGTGGCAGTGAAAGCCGCAAGGAAGCTGTCTCGCCGATACCGCCTTATCTTTGCACGATAGCCAGCTGTTTGTGACGGTATGTTGTCTACACAAGGTGTAGGCGTCTTGACCCAGAATGTTTGCTTAGGGCATTAAGGTTTTCAGGTAAGTCCCCCTTCTCTCCCTCTTCTTATTCTATATTTCATAGGTCCTCATGGTTGTATGGCAGCGAAGCATCAGTTCAAATGACTGATGTACCACTGTTGATGATGATTGATGAGCTGAGGAAGTGCTAATCACTACCGGCAGTGCTACGACAGTTTTCTCTGCCGACTGAAACATGTAGGTACGTGAAACGTCAAGTCCGCAGCTAACGTAAAGCGCAACGCCCCTGCGTTGTCGGCCAACGAAGCGATCACGTCTACATTGTGCGTAGCCAGGCAGATGTACTTCACCGTCCGTGATGTCCCGAGACAGCCACGTTTCAGTGAATGCAAGTATATCGGGATGAGACCCACCTACAAGCAAACCTATCTCGCGCATCTTATTCCTTAGGCTGCGCACATTGCTTAGCACTATCTGAAGGTACACGTAATATTCAGCCCTGGGTCGTGCGCTACCAGTACTGGAACTGGTAGGGCGGAAACAGACCGCCGGCTGACCACTCGAAAACGCACCAGCCGGAGACCTTGTTCACCCGCCGATCGCCTGGTTTTGAGGTCCTTATTGGCCTCTTTTAGCTTCAGCCTATCCGTTAATGGGAGATCTGATTGAACGCCGACATTAGTACCCTACAGTTTAAAGGCAAACCGCAACAGCCCGTTGCGTTCCTCCGGGGTGGATAGGACTACACGAAGTAAGCGCTATCGAGGGTTTGGGACGTTACCCAATCTACTCAGTTTCCTGACAGCAACACCGGGAAACCCAGGCGGAAGAAGCTTCGTTACGCACATCTTAAATCACTGTAAGTCGTCCAATGTACGTTCGGTAGGAAGTGCGGCAGTGGATTTCACTGCGTTACGGAATATCACGCTGCTATCCATGAATCACCTCGACGGGGTGTATTTGCCCCACGGGTTTTGGAATTTAGATGAGCAGCAACCGGCTTAGCCGTAGGCAATGAGACTGGGCGCAGGTTATCAGGCGACGGTGAAGCAACTGTAGCGTAGGTCTTAAGCTCCAACTTGTTTGTCCCGTTATTCTTGACGTTTTTCGTACCTGCCTGAAGAGTACGGGCAGTTCTGTTCCGATTTTTCTTTCGTCCTGCAGACGAAGAAGCCCGTGGCTCAACCTCCATGCTCGCCTCCACGAAGTGTACCCCCGGAAGACAGGATGAGGGGGTTGGAGTAGGCACCGCCGTTTGATTAACACGTGATGGGGACATCTGGGGTTTTTCACCCCCCGCCTGCACAACCTTAAGTGAAATTGAACGAATTTCATCACCAGGTGGGGTTTCATTCCCAGGCGGTTGCATCTTGAGCGACTTCTCACCTCTCGGTTTGGGCGCGGAGGGTTTGCGCACTTTCCTTGCCCTCTTTCGCCTATCCCTCTCTGGCCCAGGAGCCCGTGACACGCCCTCCACTTGCGGACCTGAAGAGGCTAGTTACGTTCGACCACCGGTGCCTTCGTAATTTAGCTCACATCTGGTGGGAACACCGCGTGAGCAACGAGCGTGTCCGACGGCTTGTTTATGGCACAGGAAAAAGAACTGAACCGCTCAGCACCGTTATTTCACGCACCAAGCTCCGATGGCTCGGCCACGTGTTACACATGCCAGCCCACCGACTCCCGCTACGTGCATTGTTTGCGGGCCGGGGGTGTGGATGAAAGAAGAGGAGGGGTGGCCAAGCGATGACTTGGTCGAGAGGAATGAAGGCCCTCACTTCGAAGCTGGCCTCGGTTGGAGCGTCTCAGCTCCCTGGTTGGGGTCCGAAAGACGAAGTACACGTTTGGTTGCACACACTTGCTGACAAGACTAGGAGCCCGTCGCAACGAGACTGGACCTTAACGTGGTGCGACGGTTTGCGTACCTCATTGACCCATTGAGCTAGACTGGGTGATGCCTCCGGGCATCTTGAGATCTACTCCTACCAGGTTGGTCAATGGTGAGATGTCAGACAAACTCAGTCTCCTGGCCCTCCAGGTTGGGGGTTTGAAATGGGATGGCGTCCATTTCTGTAAAACTAAATCACTGCCACCCCGCTGCCTTGCGGACAGGCTTTTGAGCCAAAGGCTTTGGATGAGGACCCTAATCGTTCTCCTGTCTAGGTCTGGGCGCCCTGGCAGTATCCCAGCCCACATACAACCATAACATTTTCTTCAAACATAAACTTCATCCTGCATCGGCCGTCGCGCAGATTATCAAGTGTCGCCTTATCTGCTGCATATAACAGGGCGGATAAGCGAAAACATTCTACTGCTGGCGCCTCCCTCCTTTCTTTTCCACCTTTTTCTCTTACTCCCATCCCGACCCCTATTACTAAACTTCCTTCTATAATTCCCAGCTTAATTGACAGCAGCCGAAGTGCTACTGGAGTAGTACCGTCTGCAGCCACCATCCCACAGCACCTTTCGGACGCCTATCGGCAAAAGTCCCTTATAAGGCCACGCTGTCCCGTTTCCATGGCGACATTCAACGTCCGCACTCTAAGACAAACAGGTCAGCAGGCTGCACTCGCACGCACCTTGGACACACTGGGTGTTGATGTGTGTTGTGTGTCCGAAACTAGGATTAATGACCCTGACGGGGTTATTGAATTGACTGCACCCGGCTTATCCTCTCGTTATTGGTTGCACGCATCCGGAGACGCCGATGCGGCACTCACGGGTCAAGCTGGTGTAGGTATCATTCTCAGCTCCAAGGCTGAGTCATCGTTGGTTGATTGGATTCCGGTGAACAGCCGTTTATGTGCAGCCCGTTTGACGACATCAGCTAAGGTGAATTCGCGAAGTAAAACAAAACGCTGTTTGTTTGTGATTTCTGTTTATGCTCCCACCGACTGCAGTTCTAATGCAGTCAAGGACACTTTCTATCACGAACTGAACACGCTGCTACGCAGTGCTACTAGTTCAGATATTATAGTACTTGCAGGGGATATGAACGCACAAGTAGGGCGTCTGAGCTCTTCAGAAGCTCAGCTGGGTGGTAAGTATGGACTTAACGCCGAACGGACTGACAACGGCGAGCGTCTGCTGCAACTGTGTGCGGAGCACCAATTGTTTCTTACTAGCACTGCTTTTAGACACAGTGGGCGCCGAAGTGCCACTTGGCGTCCACCTGTAGCTGGCCAGCGATGGACCCAAATTGACCACATAGCCATAAGTTACAGGTGGCGCGGTTCCATTCTGGATTGCCGCTCGTACTGGAGTACCTGTGTCGACTCTGATCATGCCTTGGTGCGCTGTCGTTTCTCCATGAACTTTACCGGAAGGCGCACAAAGCGTCTCCCTCGATTGGCAACGGAGAAATTGTCCCAGCCCTCTGTCAGGCAAGCCTATCAAGAAGCACTGCATAGCGAACTCTCGCTGTCTTGTCCTAATGACACTGAACTTCAGTGGAATAGGATCTCGGCCACTATGCACGACGCAGGAGCATCTGTTTGTGGCACTATCAGTCGTCACCGCACCAGTCACTGGATATCCGAGAGGTCCGTGAACCTTTTGGAAGCTAGAAGACACCTCCCGGCTGGTTCTGAACACAATGTGACCAGACGGGCTATTAGGCGTGAACTAAAGCGGTGCCTACGTGCTGACAAGGAAGCCTGGTGGACCAGTCGGGCTCAAGAAATGGAGGAGGCAGGAGCAGTAGGCAATTACCGGAAGCTCTTCCAGCTAATACGCACCACTGGTCCGAGAAAACCAGGCGTCAGTGAGACAATCAGGGACAGCGCGGGTGCGCTGATACACAATAAGGAGCGCCGTATGGCTCGTTGGGCTGAGCACTTTGAAGATCAGTTCAGCTGGCCCCCTGCTCCCGGACCTCTTCCTACTCAGGTGATGCAGGACGAGCCATGGGCGGTTAGTTATGAGACTGATTCGGAGGCCGAGGTCCGAAACGCGATCACAGCCCTCAATCGTTTTCGTGCCGCTGGCCCGGATTCCCTCCCACCTGCACTATTTAAGGATGGAGGTGAGGTCCTCTGCAGGGCATTGACCTCCCTATTCGAACGTATCTGGAATGAAGAGAGTGTGCCGGCTAATTGGAGCGAATCGATTATAGTGGCAATATACAAAAAGGGCAGTCGCACAGACTGTGCGAACCACAGGGGTATTAGCCTAACGCCAGTTGTGACAAAGTTACTGGCCTCGATTATTGTTCGTCGCCTCACTGCAGAACGGGGATCTCGGATTAGGGAAGAGCAGGCTGGTTTCCGCCCAGGACGTGGCTGTATAGACCATATATTCACTTTGCGGCAGGTTCTAGAGCAGCACCACACACTGCAGACCGACAATAACTGTGTACCTCGATTTCAAGAGTGCGTTCGATTCAGTCGATCGATCGATTCTGTTCGAAATACTTGCGCGAAAAGGTGTTCCCACGAAATATGTGAACATCCTTCGTGCTCTATACTCGAACACTACAGGCCGCGTCAAGGGTCTATGGTGTCCTATCGGATAGCTTTTCGACTACAAGTGGCGTTCGACAGGGTTGCCCGATTTCCCCGTTTTTGTTCAATTTCGTCGTGGATTCTATCATGGAGTGTTCCCTTGCGGAATCTCACGATGTAGGTGTTGAAGTGCTGCCTGGTGAACGGTTAGTTGATCTAGATTATGCGGACGATATCGTCTTGCTTTTCGACAATGTTGTTGGGGCACAATCAACCCTGAATAGCCTATCCAGAGTGGTCCCATTATTTGGTATGCACTTCGCACCTTCAAAGTGCAAAGTGTTGCTGCAGGACCACCAGCCACTCGATGACCCCTTGACGTTTGCTAACGAGGAACTCGAGGTGGTTGATCAGTTCACTTATCTTGGCAGCTGCATCAGCAATGATGGGCGCATAGAAACTGACGTGAGCTCACGCATTGCAAAGGCCAGAGCTGCCTTCTTGAACCTGCGTCATCTTTGGCGACAGAAGGAAGTTCCCCTCCGTCTGAAAGGCCGTGTATACAAGGCCACAGTGAGGGCCGTTCTGCTCTATGGTAGTGAAACTTGGCCCCTTCGGTCTGAAGATCTGAGGCGCCTTCAAGTCTTTGATCAGCGTTGTTTGCGAAGCATTGCTGGTGTCGGATGGCACCAGCGTGTCCACAACGATGATGTGCGTAGGTGAGTACTAGGTGGTGATGATCATGCTAGCACCCTGGAACAACCGATAGCACTGAATAAGTTGCGTTGGCTTGGGCACGTGCTACGCATACCTGGTCACCGCTTATCTAGGAGGGTCTTGTTCAGTCTACCAGGTGTAGGATGGCGCAAGGCTGGAGGTGGACAGAAGTCGACTTAGTAGCGGGAAATGAAGTCACTGATGATCAAACTGGGTGCCGTTGGTCCGTGTCGCCTTCCGGGTTGGAGTCCACGTGACTCACCTTGTGCTTGGCTCGAGACTTTACAGGACATGGCTCGCAGTAGACACCAGTGGCGCGTCTGCTGCCGTCTCCTAATCGGATTGTCTGTTTAAAGTGTGTTTGGTGCTGAGTTATCTGCGGGGTAATGGCTGATTATGACGCGTGGCAGTGAAAGCCGCAAGGAAGCTGTCTCGCCGATACCGCCTTATCTTTGCACGATAGCCAGCTGTTTGTGACGGTATGTTGTTTACACAAGGTGTAGGCGTCTTGACCCAGAATGTTTGCTTAGGGCATTAAGGTTTTCAGGTAAGTCCCCCTTCTCTCCCTCTTTTTATTCTTTATTTCATAGGTCCTCATGGTTGTATGGCAGCGAAGCATCAGTTCAAATGACTGATGTACTGCTGTTGATGATGATGATGACTAGGAGCCGACCTCTGTGGCGTTCGTGCTGTGAGTTTCTTTGTCCCACCCCATGCCTCTTAGCCTCGCCCTCCAACCATGATCTCATTATTTAACCTTATATAATTTTGCATTATAATTTGTTTTGCTACATAGTAGCCGGCTGGTAGTTTGCCGGAACGATGCCCATCCGTAACCGGTAGCTCATCCGGCTTGCCCCAGTTGATTTCTTTTTCTCTCTCCTTTTTCTGTGTATGGCGGCACAGTAGCTGACTTGTATGATGATGATGATGATGCAACTGCTGGTACCATGAGACCTGTACCGATTTGAGCTCTGATCAGTACGCCATGCTTTCGACTAGCGATAGCATGTTGTTCAATTGTCTTCTGTGTCGTCGCCATCGATCTATTCGTTTTGAGGTCACTGAGGAGACATCGAGCGACGTCAGGCTGGGTAATCAGCAGTTATGGAGTTACTGATGCGGAAAATGGGAGTCTCTATTGATGTCGGCTCATTGGAGGAAGACAAGCAACAAACCTCAATTGCTGTTGATGAAAATCCGACTGAGGTGATGACTACCGTGTCGTGTGTCCCAGCGGTCCAGAATGCCTCTAATCATCATCATCATCATCATCAACAGTAGTACATCAGTCATTTGAACTGATGCTTCGCGGCCATACAACCATGAGGACCTATGAAATAAAGAATAAGAAGAGGGAGAGAAGGGGGACTTACCTGAAAACCTTAATGCCCTAAGCAAACATTCTGGGTCAAGACGCCTACACCTTGTGTAAACAACATACCGTCACAAACAGCTGGCTATCGTGCAAAGATAAGGCGGTATCGGCGAGACAGCTTCCTTGCGGCTTTCACTGCCACGCGTCATAATCAGCCATTACCCCGCAGATAACTCAGCACCAAACACACTTTAAACAGACAATCCGATTAGGAGACGGCAGCAGACGCGCCACTGGTGTCTACTGCGAGCCATGTCCTGTAAAGTCTCGAGCCAAGCACAAGGTAAGTCACGTGGACTCCAACCCGGAAGGCGACACGGACCAACGGCACCCAGTTTGGTCGTCAGTAACTTTATTTCCCGCTACTAAGTCGACTTCTGTCCACCTCCAGCCTTGCGCCATCCTACACCTGGTAGACTGAACAAGACCCTCCTAGGTAAGCGGTGACCAGGCATGCGTAGCACGTGCCCAAGCCAACGCAACTTATTCAGTGCTATCGGTTGTTCCAGGGTGCTAGCATGATTATCACTGCCTAGTACTCGCCTACGCACATCATCGTTGTGGACACGCTGGTGCCATCCGACACCAGCAATGCTTCGCAAACAACGCTGATCAAAGACTTGAAGGCGTCTCAGATCTTCAGCCCGAAGGGGCCAAGTTTCACTACCATAGAGCAGAACGGCCCTCACTGAAGCCTTGTATACACGGTCTTTCAGACGGAGGGGAACTTCCTTCTGTCGCCAAAGATGACACAGGTTCAAGAAGGCAGCTCTGGCCTTTGCAGTGCGTGAGCTCACGTCAGTTTCTATGCGCCCATCATTGTGGATGCAGCTGCCAAGATAAGTGAACTGATCAACCACCTCGAGTTCCTCGTTAGCAAACGTCAAGGGGTCATCGAGTGGCTGGTGGTCCTGCAGCAACACTTTACACTTTGAAGGTGCGAGGTGCATACCAAATAATGGGACCACTCTGGATAGGCTATTCAGGGTTGATTGTGCCCCAACAACATTGTCGAAAAGTAAGACGATATCGTCCGCATAATCTAGATCAACTAACCTTTCACCAGGCAGCACTTCAACACCTACATGGTGAGATTCCGCAAGGGAACACTCCATGATAGAATCCACGACGAAATTGAACAAAAACGGGGAAATCGGGCAACCCTGTCGAACGCCACCTGTAGTCGAAAAGCTGTCCGATAAGACACCATAGACCTTGACGCGGCCTGTAGTGTTCGAGTATAGAGCACGAAGGATGTTCACATATTTCGTGGGAACACCTTTTCGCGCAAGTATTTCGAACAGAATCGATCGATCGACTGAATCGAACGCATTCTTGAAATCGAGGTTCACAGCTATTGTCGGTCTGCAGTATGCGTGGCGCTGCTCTAGCACCTGCCGTAAAGTGAATATATGGTCTATACAGCCACGTCCTGGGCGGAAACCAGCCTGCTCTTCCCTAATCCGAGATCCCCGTTCTGCAGTGAGGCGACGAACGATAATCGAGGCCAGTAACTTTGTCACAACTGGCGTTAGGCTAATACCCCTGTGGTTCGCACAGTCTGTGCGACTGCCCTTTTTGTATATTGCCACTATAATCGATTCGCTCCAATTAGCCGGCACACTCTCTTCATTCCAGATACGTTCGAATAGGGAGGTCAATGCCCTGCAGAGGACCTCACCTCCATCCTTAAATAGTGCAGGTGGGAGGGAATCCGGGCCAGCGGCACGAAAACGATTGAGGGCTGTGATCGCGTTTCGGACCTCGGCCTCCGACGAAGGCTCTAAACTAACCGTCCATGGCTCGTCCTGCATCACCTGAGTAGGAAGAGGTCCGGGAGCAGGGGGCCGGCTGAACTGATCTTCAAAGTGCTCAGCCCAACGAGCCATACGGCGCTCCTTATTGTGTATCAGCGCACCCGCACTGTCTCTGATTGTCTCACTGACGCCTGGTTTTCTCGGACCAGTGGTGCGTATTAGCTG
Organism: Dicrocoelium dendriticum; assembly: GCA_944474145.2. Classification (NCBI taxonomy): domain Eukaryota; kingdom Metazoa; phylum Platyhelminthes; class Trematoda; order Plagiorchiida; family Dicrocoeliidae; genus Dicrocoelium; species Dicrocoelium dendriticum. Next base: position 39,392,285 of record OX104062.1, read on the forward strand.
GAAGAGCTTCCGGTAATTGCCTACTGCTCCTGCCTGCTCCATTTCTTGAGCCCGACTGGTCCACCAGGCTTCCTTGTCAGCACGTAGGCACCGCTTTAGTTCACGCCTAATAGCCCGTCTGGTCACATTGTGTTCAGAACCAGCCGGGAGGTGTCTTCTAGCTTCCAAAAGGTTCACGGACCTCTCGGATATCCAGTGGCTGGTGCGGTGACGACTGATAGTGCCACAAGCAGATGCTCCTGCGTCGTGCATAGTGGCCGAGATCCTATTCCACTGAAGTTCAGTGTCATTAGGACAAGACAGCGAGAGTTCGCTATGCAGTGCTTCTTGATAGGCTTGCCTGACAGAGGGCTGGGAGAATTTCTCCGTTGCCTATCGAGGGAGATGCTTTGTGCGTCTCCGGTAAAGTTCATGAAGAAACGACAGCGCACCAAGGCATGATCAGAGTCGACACAGGTACTCCAGTACGAGCGGCAATCCAGAATGGAACCGCGCCACCTGTAACTTATGGCTATGTGGTCAATTTGGGTCCATCGCTGGCCAGCTACAGGTGGACACCAAGTGGCACTTCGGCGCCCACTGTGTCTAAAAGCAGTGCTAGTAAGAAACAATTGGTGCTCCGCACACAGTTGCAGCAGACGCTCGCCGTTGTCAGTCCGTTCGGCGTTAAGTCCATACTTACCACCCAGCTGAGCTTCTGACGAGCTCAGACGCCCTACTTGTGCGTTCATATCCCCTGCAAGTACTATAATATCTGAACTAGTAGCACTGCGTAGCAGCGTGTTCAGTTCGTGATAGAAAGTGTCCTTGACTGCATTAGAACTGCAGTCGGTGGGAGCATAAACAGAAATCACAAACAAACAGCGTTTTGTTTTACTTCGCGAATTCACCTTAGCTGATGTCGTCAAACGGGCTGCACATAAACGGCTGTTCACCGGAATCCAATCAACCAACGATGACTCAGCCTTGGAGCTGAGAATGATACCTACACCAGCTTGACCCGTGAGTGCCGCATCGGCGTCTCCGGATGCGTGCAACCAATAACGAGTTGATAAGCCGGGTGCAGTCAATTCAATAACCCCGTCAGGGTCATTAATCCTAGTTTCGGACACACAACACACATCAACACCCAGTGTGTCCAAGGTGCGTGCGAGTGCAGCCTGCTGACCTGTTTGTCTTAGAGTGCGGACGTTGAATGTCGCCATGGAAACGGGGCAGCGTGGCCTTATAAGGGACTTTTGCCGATAGGCGTCCGAAAGGTGCTGTGGGATGGTGGCTGCAGACGGTACTACTCCAGTAGCACTTCGGTTGCTGTCAATTAAGCTGGGAATTATAGAAGGAAGTTTAGTAATAGGGGTCGGGATGGGAGTAAGAGAAAAAGGTGGAAAAGAAAGAAGGGAGGCGCCAGCAGTAGCATGCTTTCGCTTATCCGCCCTGCTGTATGCAGCAGATAAGGCGACCCTTGATAATCTGCGCGACGGCCGATGCAGGATGAAGTTTATGTTTGAAGAAAATGTTATGGTTGTATGTGGGCTGGGATACTGCCAGGGCGCCCAGACCTAGACAGGAGAACGATTAGGGTCCTCATCCAAAGCCTTTGGCTCAAAAGCCTGTCCGCAAGGCAGCGGGGTGGCAGTGATTTAGTTTTACAGAAATGGACGCCATCCCATTTCAAACCCCCAACCTGGAGGGCCAGGAGACTGAGTTTGTCTGACCTCTCACCATTGACCAACCTGGTAGGAGTAGATCTCAAGATGCCCGGAGGCATCACCCACTCTAGCTCAATGGGTCAATGAGTCTTCTAAAGTGGCCTCTGATATCGTACTGGAAGCTGTCTTAAGCGCGACGGAACTTATAGCCCCTCTGCCCAATAAAAGCAAGAGGAAGGTTGCTAAGAAAGTCCGTAAGGTTCCCTCAAAGTCTGAAGGTACTGAAACCATTAACGTATTGGAGGTGGATCACAAAGCTCCAACTCCAGTCACCCCAATTCCATTGGCGAAGCAACGCACCGTGTCGACTTCGGCCACACCTGCAAAGTCTGAAAAGACTAGACTGGTGAGGGAGTTGGAGGTAGAACATAAAGCCTCAACCTCAATTACTCCAGCTCCCTTGGCGAAGAAACGCGCCGTGTCACCTGCCAAACCGGTCGAAACTGGGGTCGAGTCGAAGACTCGTGGAGTGAATACGCCTTGTTGAGGTGATTCTTTTACTGATATTAGCGTTATCTTTCGTAACGTTGCTGAATCCGCGGCAGCTCTTCCAAAGGAACGCATGCTGGATGACCTCCAGTGGTTCAAGCTCTGCGTCAACAAGATGCGTCCACCTGGTTTCCCCGGTGTCACTATTAGGAAGCTAACCAAATTGGGGAACGTCCCTGTAGATACGCCAAATCCGCGACCCCGACCACTTCGTGCAGTCCTCTCAACCCCGGAGGAACGCAAAGCGTTAATGCGCTTTGCATACAAACTCAAGGGTAGTAATATCAGCGTTCAGCCAGACCTCCCACTGTCAGATCGACTGAAGTTAAAGGAAACCATCAAAAACCTCAAGAGTTGGCGGGCGGCTGGTGAGCAAGGCCTTCGTCTTGTGGGTTTTTAGGTGGCCAGCCGTAAGTTAAATTCTGCCCTACCAGAACCCCTCCTGGTAGCGTCCGACCCAGGGTTGGTCGTGCCGAGTTCCTTCGGGTAGTGCTTAGTAATGTGCGTAGCCTAAGGAACAAGGTACACGAGGTGGGTCTACTTGTAGACAAATCTCGTCCCGACATACTTGCTATCACCGAAACGTGGCTGTCCCCGGATATCACAGACGGTGAAGTATGTTTACCTGGCTACGCACTGCTTAGATGTGATCGCTCCGTTGGCCGCCAAGGTGGGGCGTCTCTCTTTATATGACTTGTAAACTTGATGTGTTGAGGACCTGTGTGTTCCAGTCGCCGGATCCAACTGTTGAAGCCCTGTCGACTGTTATGTTCAATTCCTTTGCTCAGGAGTGGTATATCGAAGTCCTGGAAGTATCTCCAGGGAGGTTATTGAATTTCTTCGTATTCAGGCTGCCAATAGGTGTCTAATACTGGGTGACTTCAACCTCCCTGAAGTTTGCTGGGCTGGTCTATCTTGCAGTTCGGCGGTGGGCACTTCCGGTTCGGATCTTCTCGTGCTAACATTGCAACTACCTTTGCATCAGTTCGTGGACCTCCCGACTAGACATATGCGCAACCAAATTCCGTCTACCTTGGATCTCATGTTTGCGAAGTCACACAATTTCGTAAGTGCTATTAGCTACGACTGTCCTCTAGGAGCCAGTGACCATGTCTGCATATCCTTTCGATGTGCTCTAACTAAGTGTCATCAAGCTACCGCTGAGGCATGTCCAAATATTTGGCGGGCAGACTTTAACGCAATGCGAGACAAAGCTTCAGTTCTGCGTTGCGCGATCACTGTGGCTGACACCGTTGAGACAGCCTGGGAGAAATTTAAGGCATACCTCACCGAGATCTCTGCTCCTCACATCCCACTCATTAAGAGACGGGTGACACGGGCGCAGCCTCCTTGGATAGATCATACAGGTAAATACCTGCTCAGCAAGCGCTCTAAGTGCTGGCGAACTTACCAAGCGGCTTCATCAACCAGCACCTACGAAAGCTATCGAGCGGTTAGAAATAAATGTAAGCAACATCTTAAAACTCTTCGTCTTCAGTACGAGGAGGATTTGGCTAACGCAGCCGTAACAAATCCAAAGTTCTTTGCTTACGTAAAGAGACGTAGCGGTACAAACTCGTCTATACCGGCTTTACTACGAGCGGACGGGACCCATGGGCATACCGACTATGATAATGCTTGTATACTTAGCGAACAGTATACTGGTGTCTTCTCATGAGGCCTCTACCTCAGGTTGAGCTGGTCCCAATTGTTCCAAAGGATTCTTGCCTAACTGAAATCAGCATAACGGAGACACAAGTCTTCGGGCTATTGCAAGGGCTAAATCCTTCCAAAGCTTCTGGCCCTGATTCAATTCATCCGAAGCTGATGCATGAATTGGCCGCTGAGCTAAGTGGCCCTCTGACATGCATGTTTACAATATCACTCGACAGCTGTGCCTTACCTTCGGAATGGAAGAAGGCAATCATCTGTCCGATTTTTAAGGGCGGTGACAGAGCTCTGCCCTCGAACTACCGGCCTATCAGCTTAACAAGCTTAGTAGTAGTGTTTGAAAAATTGGTCAGGGATTCGGTGGAGAATCACCTGATTAAGTTTAACCTTCTCAGTGCGGCACAGCACGGATTCCGTAAGGAATTTTCATGTCTGGCAAATTTACTTGTAGCTCGTGAAAGCTGGGCTGAGGCAGTAGACAACGGTCACGCTATCGACGTGCTTTTCGTTGACTTCTCGAAAGCCTTTGATACTGTCCCACATCAACGACTCATTGAAGTTGAGATCGTATGGGATATCTGGAGCCGCTCTTAAATGGGTCTCTGCTTTACTAAAGGGAAGAGAACAGTGTGTACGCGTGGGGCGTAGCCTTTCGCTTAGACAAGCTGTTCTTAGTGGCATTCCGCAGGGTTCGGTTCTAGGGCCGTTGCTTTTTGCAATTTATGTCAACGACCTACCCTAGGAGCTTGAAGTACCGTCGCTATTGTTTGCTGATGACCTTAAGCTCTGGAATATCGTGGACATCCCTGGTGGCTCTGAGGCACTTTAGAGCACCTTGGATAGGCTCTGGGATTGGTCAACCTTATGGTTGCTGCCTATAAATCAGGCAAAATGTTCTGTCCTCCGCATTGGAGCTGCTAGTCCTCCAACGCGCTATCTAGTTGGTGGAAGTGAACTCCCTGTTGTCACTCAGCGGGTTGATCTAGGTATCACCCATACCTCATTGTCTCACTCTGGGGACACTTGGAGGAAGGCTGCTTGTAGAGGGTTCGGTATGATGTGGTTTATTCGCCGCTCCTTCGGTGTCCTAACGGCCAATATTCTTATGAAACTTCTCAGCTTATGTGCGACCCCACATAGAGCACTGTATCCAGGCTTGTCCACCTTATCTTGTAAGGGACAAAATGGAACCGGAGAGGATTTTGCGAATGGTAAAGGTTAGTACAAGGATTACGAGGGCAAACTATCCCGAACGTTTGCTTAGCTTGGGTATGTACTCAATGCACTACCGCAGAATTAGAGGAGACTTGATCCTCACTTACCGTATTTTAACGGGTAAGATCGGTCCAGACTTGTACTGGCTATTTAGTCCCGCCAAGCTGCCCAGTCTCCGAGGTCACCCGTTGAAGCTTCACAAACTGCGTTCTGATCGGGTAAGGACAGAAACTCGCTTGTCGCGCCGAGTTATTGAAGGTTGGAACTCGCTTCCGGAGCACGTCGTTAGGGAGTCTACGGCAGAGGGCTTCGAGCGTCAGTTAGATACTGTTGGGCGGCAGTACCTAACCTTCCCCTTCTCTTAACCGACTTATATCTTCAATCTTCCCTTTTTTAATTTCTTTTCACACCTTGTTATTATCATTATTTAGCTGACATTCCTCATCTTGTTTTCTTAGCTTACCCTTCACTCTTTTACTTCACATAAAGCGGCCTCATAGGGACTGCTGGGTAGGAAAATGTGGGCAGTAATCGCTTGGATAGGGTGTGATGCGGTCTTCGTTTTAGGGTTTACAGCATCTCGAGCAGACTTAGCAATACCCGATCCGACGATACGCAAAAGAAGGAACATTCACGGGATTATCCTACCGTTCCGGTCCCACTTGAATTTGAACTTGAACACCCTGGTCAACCAATTACTGCCCACGTTCCCTGCACTAGCAGTCCCCGCTGTGTAGGTCACGTAAAGTAAGGAAGACGTAGAAAGAAAATGGAAGATAAGGGGGAATGAAAGTCTAGTTTCGGGTTTTTTGGAGCACCCGCCGTGTGTCTTGGATTGCGACACGCAATCTCATTAGTGGCGGCGGTTGACTTGGAAGTCAGCCTCTGCCAAAACGGTCACTGGGACCGTCACCGAAGTGGAGGGTTTCGGTGTGGCTCTCTCCTATCCCTGCACTCCACAGGCAGGGATAGGAGGGAATGAAAGTCATTTAAATGAAGGAGAACACCAACGAGTGAGGAGAATGACAGAATAACAACTCAAAGTTGGTAGATGGAAATGGTTAGGAGGAGGAAAAGGTTTCGTATTGTCACCCAAGAGCATCTAACTAACGCTCGAAACCCTTAACCGTAGGTTCACTGACTACACTTTCTGGAAGCGAGTTCCAACGCTCGATAACTCTACGCGATAACTGAGTTTCCGCCCTGATCCGGTCGGAACGCGGCTTGTGTAGCTTCATGGGATGACTGCGAAGACCAGGCAACCTAGCCAGGTTAATTAGCCAGCTCAAGTCCGGTCCAACCTTCCCTGTTAAAATGCGATAAGTAAGGATTAGGTATCCTCGAAGCCGTCGGTAGTGCATTGAATATATACCCAAGGTAAGTAGAAGCTCGGGGTACGATTGCCCCCGTAACCCCTCGACCAGTTTGGTACCTACTCTCAAAGCCCTCTCGAGCTCCATTTTGTCCCGAACAAGGCAGGGCGGGCAAGCCTGGACGCAGTATTCCAGATGGAGCCGAATGAAAGCTGAGAACAGCTTCAGAAATATGTCGGCAGTTAAGACCTCGAAAGAACGGTGTAGTAACCACAGCATTCTGAAACCCTTATTTGCGGCCTTCTTCCAGTTGCCACCAGAATACAAAGACGAGGAATGGACGACGCCTAGGTCTACCTGGTTGGAGACAAAGGGAGTTCGAACCCGCCGAGTACGTAGCTCGAAGGCGGGAAAGTTGCTCCTGTACGAAGGACGGAACACTTAGCCTGATTAACAGGTTGTAACCACAAGGTAGACCAGTCTCAGAGTCTGTCCAGGGCATACTGTGTGCCCCAGAACCCCCGGGGACATTTACAACATTCCATAGCTTAAGGTCATCAGCAAACAATAGGGCGAATACCACAAGCGCTCCAGGGAGATAGTTTACATAGATGGAGAACAGCATCGGTCCAAGGACCGAGCCCTGTGGGACACCGCTAAGGACCGCTTGCCTAAAGGATAAGCTGCGAGCCAGACGTACACACTACTCTCTTCCCTGCAAGAATGCAGACACGCAGTGAAGGGCGCGGCCAGCTACGCCGTAGGAGCTCAGCTTTTGTGATAGCGTCAAGTGGGGTACCTTATCAAATGCTTTCGAGAAGTCGACGAAAAGCACAACATTGAAAACTTTTCATCTCTTACAAATTTACTTAGCGCTTTACGCGGTTCGATTATGTCTAGTTTTTAATGAATTATTTAATCCTTTCATTTACTGTTACTGGGGATGGCTTTCAACTTTGTATTCTCCTTTTAAGATCATCGTTCGAATTGTTCTTTTAGGAGCGTGCCTTAACTCGGGGGCTCTGAATTAATCAAATATTCCGCTAAAGATGAAATCAATAGCATCAAGAGGTTGGCTCCACGGTTTTTGTCTGCCCTGTACTAAAGAACATATAATTAAGCTTCTGTGTTATGCATTCTATGGGATAACTCAGTCGCACGGAACTCGACTACGTTACAACGTGACATTTATCCACCTCCGCTGAAATACTCGCAGTTAGGATGTACTTATGCTTTTTCTAGTTTTATTCATGCAAGAGCATGGAACACTTGCTCCCTTGGGGGAACAACTAGCATATCTGGAAATATAGCTTATTTATTTATTTATTATACCATAGTTCTATTGCTTCATTTGGTCTGTTCGAGGTTTAGCAATGCCAAGCGGCCTGCGCAACACTGCGCAGACATTTCAAAGCTCCATTGACTCCGTTGTATGTGGACTCGACTTCGTCCACCCGACGATATCTTGGTGGCCAGTCCTTCGGAAGAGGAACACAGAACGTATCTACGAGTCGTGTTCAAACGGCTGGAAACGTACAACGTCACCGTTAATCCTGCATTTTCACTTAGCCGAGCACTGAGTGCCTCGGACAGCAACTTGATTCCTAGGGTATCCGCTCTTTGCAGGACAGAGCCTAGGCAATTCATGACCGCGGGCTTCTGTTGCAACTGTTTCCTACAGCTGTTTCCTAGTAGCACCGAAATTAGTCACATTGGACTCCGAAGTGTCACTTGGCGTCCTCCTGTAGCTGGTCAGTGCTGGACCCAAATAAATCACACTGCCATAAGTGACGGCGTGATTCCATCCTGGATTACCGATCGTTCTGGAGTACCCGCGTTTAGGTTGCAAACTACTGACATCCGTGTTCGAACACGTCTGGAAGGAAGAGATCATCCAGGTAAACTGGATTGAATCGATTTTTGTAGCAGTATACGAGAAGGTCAGTCGCACCGACTTTGCTAGCCACAAGGATGTTAGCCTTACTAGCTTCGGTTCTCATTCCTCGCCTCACTGCGGAACGGGAATTCCGGATTTGGAGAGAGCATGCAGGTTTCCGCCCATGACTTGGCTGTATAGACTATATAATTACCTTGCAGCAGGTGCCTGATCAGCGACACGCATACAGCAGACCGACGATAGCTGTGTTTCTCGATTTCATGAGTACATTCGACTCAATCGATCAATGCATTTTATTCGAACTACTTGCGCCGTTAGGTGTTCCCATGACTTGTGTGAACATCTTACGTGCTCTGTGCTCGTACACTACAGGTTGCGTCTGGACCCACGGTGATTTATCGGATATTTTTTGACAGCAATCGGCGTTCTTCAGGGTTGTCCGACTTCACCGTTTTTGTTCACTTTCGTCGTGGACTCCATCATGGAGTGTTCCCTTGCGAAACCTTACGATGCAAGTGTTGAGGTGTTGCTTGGTGTAGGGTTAGGTAATCTTGATTATGCAGACGATATTGTCTTGATGCTTAACGATGTTGAGTTGGCGCAATCAACCCTTAACAACCTCTCAAGAATGATCCGAGTAGTTAGCAAGCGCTTTGCACCTTCAGAGTGCAAAGTGTTGCTGTAGGAACACTAGCCACCTTGTGACCCATTGATAGTGAGAAAATCGAGGTAGTTGATCAATTCACTTACCTTGGCAGCTGCATCAGCAACGATGGTCGCATAACAACTGATGTCTGTTAACTTATTGTGAAAGTCAGAACTGCCTGTTAGAATCTGCGACATCTTTGGCAATAGTTTCCTTTCGTTTAAAAGGCCGTGTTTACAAGTCCGCAGTAAGGCCGTCCTACTTTAGGGGAGTGCGACGTGGCCCCTTCGGTCTGAAAATCTGAGGCACCTTCAAGTCTTTACTCATCGTTGTCTGCGAAGCATTGCTCGTGTGGGATGGCAGCAGCAAGCACTGTGCAATGATAACAAAGCTGGTTCCTTACAACAACAGATAGCACTGAATAAGTTGCGTTGGCTTGGGCACGTACTAAGTATGTGCGGTCACCGCTTACAGAGGCTTTGTTCTGCCTGCCAGATATAGAGTGGTGCAAGGCTGAAGGTGGACAGATGTTGACTGGGCAGCGGGGAATGAAGTCACTGACGAGCAGACTAGGTGCCTCCTGTCTGTCTCGCCTTCCAGACTGGAGTCTACGTTAAGCCCCTTATGCTTGGCTCGACACCAGTGGCGTGTCTGCTGCCGTATCCTAGTCAGATTGCCTTCTTAAAGTGTTTGTTGCTGAGATTATCTGCGCTATGATGGAGGATTATGACGCAGGGCATTGAATGCCGAAAGGAGACTGTCTCCTTGGTGCAACCTTATCTTCACGATAGCTAGCTGGTTAGACAATGTGTTGTGTTTCCGCTATCTACGGAAACTTGACGCAGCCCCTCGGGTCACGATTTAGCCACTTGCCCAGGTGCATCTGGCAGAAATTATAAGTAGCACCCTGATGACAGTATGTACAGCCAAAATGTGGAGTGAAAATAAATATTTCAGGCGATAATAACCTGATTAGAAGTTCCTGTACTTTGGCAACCACTGAATGCGCAGAAACTCGCTTGTTGTGTGTTCAGGTACTGCACTTACTGGAGGGTTTCATGGCAAATCATTCTCCTTCGTCCACTTCAATGTAAATCGATGCCATTGGCTTGCTTCCATTGCTTAGACAATCAGCTTCAGACGATGTGCGGCCAATCTTCTCCTGGCTGCTTTGGAGTTATCTGCATCAGAGATGGAGATGACCGCTGCCCTTGGTAACCATCGGAAGTTATTCTGTCTGATACGAGAAACGGGCCGCAGGAGGCGTGGTATTAGTGAGACGATACGTGACGAGAGTGGACTGCCTATCCATAAATTGTAAACGCACTTGAAGTGTTGGGCTGAGCACTTTGAAAGGCAATTTAATCGGTCGGAATTGTTAGATTTCTCGCAGGCCATTGATCGCACTTCTCTCTGGGCTGTTTCTTTGGATCCGCCCTGTCGCTCAGAAGTCGAACGTGAGATCGGAATGCTGAAGTTAAATAAGGCCGCGGGATCTGCTAATCTTCCACCAGCTCTCTTCAAATTCAGGGGACCTGTTCTTGTGGATGATATACACGAGTTAATGGTGAAACTGTGGGGACAGGAAACTGTCCCAACCGAATGGAGCCGCTCCATCATAGTCCCAATTTTCAAGGGAGGCTCACAATCAGAATGCAGCAGCCATAGAGCAACCAGTCTGATCTCCATCGCCCCCAATTTGCTTGCCTCTACCATTCTTCTCTGACGACTGGCACTCATGAAGAGCAAGCCGGGTTACGTCAAGGCCGTGGCTGCATCGACCCCATCTTCACTTTGCCTCAGCTGTTTGAGCACCGTCACATATATTGGGTGCCCACCGTTGTCGTGTTCCTCTATATCAAAGGTGCATTCGATTCAGTGCATCCATGTGCTCTTTGGGACTCAGGAAAGGTATGCCCGAGAAATATGTACATATTATCCGAGCCTTATACGCGCGTAGCTTGAGCACAGTTAGGGATTATGGCCAGCTGTCGTCACACTTCAATATCTCCAGCGGTGGAAAACAAGGATGCCCGCTGTCACCTTTCCTCTTCAACTTCGCTATTGATGAAGTCATGGAAATCACGTTCACAGGACACGGATTAGAAGGTGGGAAGCTGATCTCAGGAGAACGACTTCTTGCCTTGGAGTGTGCCCTCAACTGTGACAGCTCACAAACGTGCCGAGCTGCACTGGACAGATTAGCCCTGGCTGTCACCCGTTTCGCGCTTTGATTCGCACTCACGAAGTGGAAAGCTTTCCTCCAAGCTTAGCCTGCACCGCTTCCTGCGCTGACCGTTGGTGGGAATCAGCAAGAAGTCATTAAGAAATTCAACTACCAGGGACTTTGTATCAGCGTCCGTGGGATTGAACATGAAATCACGAACCGTATAGCAAAAGGTCGTGTCGTTTTTGCTAACCTTCGCCACTTATGGCGCGGTAAGTTTAACCCATCTGTACTCTTGTGAAATCTGGTCCCTTAGATCAGCCGACATGAAGACGCTAGTTACGTTCAACTACCGGTGCCTTCGCATTTTGACTCCATTTTGACACCATGTGAGCGCCCAACGTTTTCGACGTCTTGTTTACGGCACAGGAAAACGAAATAAACCGCTCAGCACCGTTATTTCGCGCACCAGGCTCCGATGGTTTGGCCACATGTTACGCATGCTAGCCCGCGACTGGCGTTGTTTGCGCACCGTGGGTGTGGATGGAAGAAGAAGAGAGGTAACCAAGCGATGACTTAGTCGAGAGGAATGAAAGGCCCTCACTTCGAAGCTGGCCTCGGTCGGAGCGTCTCGGCTCCCTAGTTGGGGCCCGAAAGACAATAAACACCTTGCGCTGGATACACTTGTTGACATGACTAGGAGCCGACCTCAGTGGCGTTCGTGCTGGTTTTATTTGTCCCACCCCATCCTTAGTCTCCTCCTCCAACCACGAACTCACATCTTAGCCTAATCTAATTTCGCATAAGAAATATTTTGCTGCTTAGTAGCCAGCTGGTAACTTCCCGGAACGATGCCCACCCGTTACTGGTAGCTCAGCTGGTATGCATCCGTTGCCATTTTCTTTTTTTCTTTTATGCATTATGTTGAGGTATTTCTTACCTTTATCTGACGTGTATGATGATGATGATGACGAGGACGACGATGATGATGATGATGACGACGACGATGATTATGATGATGATGATGATGATGATGACGATGATGATGATGATGGCTTCAAGGCCTGCTATGTACTGACTCCCTTAATACTATGTTTTTGCCAAGACGCCTTAACCCTAAATGTTTGCTAGGGGCATTGAGGTTTTCCGGTAAGTTCTTTTTGTCGCTTTCTTCGTTTCGTAGACCTTTGTGGTTGTATGGCAGTGATGCATCAATCCAAATGACTGATCTACAGCTGTTGACGATTATCTTTTGCAAAGCATTTTTCGCTTGATTATTTAGGAACTTGATTAGATGAGAACTAACAGGGTTTCTTCGGTCCCTTTTCCTTTTTTGTCTGTTAATGGATTGTTTTGGTCAATTCGGGGTATGTTGTTGGAAGACCGATGCAAAGGCTGTACACCCTGTCATACCGTCTGTTTCGAGTGGGCCTTATTATGGCGTACGGGATATTACGTCTGGCTCAACACCCCATGCTGAGACCACTACTTCAATGCGTACGTTATCCATTGTTCTCATAAGGAAAGCTTTTGAACTGTTTTGAAAGGGACCAGCTAATTTGTAAGTGGAACAATATTCACACGATGAAATCCACCATTAGTGGTTGCAATATCCGCCCAGCTCACCAGAGCCCTCCACTTTACAGTTGAATACAGTCTTGTGGCCCGTAGCCTAAAGGATCACAAGCCCACGTGCGACTGTTGGCGCAGTTGTGCGGTACTGAAGCGTCGGTACTGGGTACCGGCGTACTGCTGATGATTTTTCCTGTTTCCCATACACAGTAGGAGAAATACGCGCGGATAAAAGTTGTCAAGCAAATGTGTGCTACTCATGCAAGATCATGATATTACCTGTACAACCATGGCCTTGGTTAACGGACTCAGCTTGCATGAGTTTTGCGTCGGCTCCAGAGTGTTTCTGACTCTCTTGAAGCGCTTAGGCTTTGGTATTGATGTGAACCGATCCATAGGGAGCTAAGCTTTCCAGGTTTCATCTCTGCTCACTCGGAAATCAACGACGTCATGAGGATCTCACTCATTCGAGCTTACAAACCAATCACAAGTGGGTCCTAATGCCACAGAACACAGCGGATTCAACACTTTTATGGTAACTGATCAGGCGTTCCACCCACACTTTTTCATGTAATACTTCGAGTTTGCATTCTGTGCAGAGTATACGCCTACCACAATGCAAGAGTTTTTGATCCCTGTGTAGGGACAGCCATCATGGAAAGTTTCTGGATTTTAGTCGCAGACGGCTGTGGATGTGAACGTCAACGGTACCTTTCTGAATGACTTCACATAGAACTCAACTTGTAGCATACCTCAGAGTAGTTGAAGTGTTTTATCAGCTGGACAACTAATGACTGTCTCATCTAACTTTTAGATGAGAATTAACCTAAGACAATACGCCACACAATCAATGGGTCGGCATATCCTTCTGTTTTTTGGGCACTTTCTTTTTTATGCCTCCAAATATTCACCAAGACTTGTTCTTTCAACTCGAAATCGCAGTTTCTTATTTCAACCATTGTATCTTTCAGGTTGTTTCGTCCTTGTACAGTTTACGCGCTGACAATGAGCGTGAAACTACCAAATACCCGGCTGGATGAGGAGCGTTTTCCTATTTCTTTATCTGCTGTTCAGTCGGATCTTTTGCGAACATACTTCGATTGTCAAATTCGTGGTCTCATTCAGAGCTGTAAATGGCTTGGTGATTTGATGTGTGCAATTTCTGGAATAGAAAATGGAGCCGCATTTAACTTTACTTCCGGCGACAATTTGGCACAACTTCCACTACTTAGCATTCCTACGGAACACCTTTCCACTTTTTTGTTCGCCCGCAGCCTTTACGATGCTCGTGAGTACGATTATTGTGCTCAAGTTCTCTTGCCTTGTCTCGAACCTCCTGTCTGTTCGGTCGCTGGTGAGAAAAACGCAGACACACGACACCCGATTCTCTATTTTATGTACATTTACGCTCGCTACATGGCCTGTGAGAAGCGCCGTGCGAACGACGAGGTCGAGTTACGCCGTATATGTGAGCAAGATGGAAACGGGAAGCCGGCTCAAGCTGCGCGCGCCAAGTGTGCAAGGGAACTATCTGCATTACGATGTGAAATTGAGACTATAGTAAATCCGGAAAATCTGAATTCCCCGGATCCGAATTTTTTGAAGGCCGTTGATCCATTCGTGATCTATTTGTTTGCTTTAATATATCGTCGATTAACCATGGAAGCTACTGCTGTCGCCCTACTTGTGCGTGCTATAAATATTAATCCATGCATGTGGCCAGCCTGGTACGAATTGTCTCAACTGATCAAAGATAGGGAACACTTGAACGGACTAAAACTACCTTCCCAAAGTGCATGGATGTATTATTTTTTCGAGGCCAAGGTGAGTTTAATACCTTTAGCCGCTGCTGTAGCTTCTCTTCATGGCGATTACTCATGCCTTTGTTTATCCGAAGCTTTTGGCCTTAGTTTTAGATGTCTACATGGTGCCCTTTACTTGAATTTCTATTTTGCTATCTCCAGATCTCCATTCTATGCACTAACTTAGGATATTACATTTTTTCATAAAGTTCGTCGTATCCATGCTCAATCAGGCAGCCCATCACACACACCCCGAAGAGCACTGGACGGCCATTGCATCCCATTGAAGCTCGTCGGCAGTGTGCATTCATCGGACCCTACTGTATCCGAAACCTCATGACTTTGCACTTACAAGCCAGCGGCTTAAACGTCCGATCCATAGGTGACAGAGATAAGAGATAGTCATGGGTTCGGATCCAGCGGGATCTGGCGGATGCGCGCTACTGACCATTTCATATAAGATGGAATAGTTGTCTAGTGCTTTCCCTGATGTACGTTGGCTGTCGGACTGAGTTTACTTGTGAGAATATTATACATATCAGCTTGTACAATAGACCTAGAGTCATCAATAAACACGAAACACACGTGCGTAAGCGCAGAGGTCATACATAGAGAAACGGACCGAAATTTGGAATTAAATGCTTTTTGGGTTGTCACATGCCGTTTCGTTTTCTTTTGCCAATTTAACGAATCTGACGTAAAAAATCTGAATTCAAACACAAGTCCACTCGGATCTTCCATTGGCCCCGATTTCTCGCCGTCCCCCCCCCTAGTGTTTCGAGCTGACGGCGTTCATCATCGGGTCCCAGGCTCTAGGGATGCACGTGACCGACAGTTGATAAACCGGAAGTCAGCGCGTTGAACTTTTGGCACCATGTGGTAGGTTGATCACCGCGAAATCTCTTCCTGTGCCATGCTTTGCAAGAGAATAATGCACCACGTGGTAACCACGAGCACGGTATGCGTAGGACTTTGTGAAGCCAACAACTAGTGCAACAATAAGGGCCCGGATTACCTAAGACACTAAGTCTAGCATCATCCTTGCAAACGTGGTGTTCGCAGCACGCACTAGCTATCCTCCTTATACAACCGTTATCCAATTACACCAACTGATTGTTTTCAAACCCATCTTAAATCATGAATTCTTGATCTGTTCCAAACAAATTTCAAGATGTTGACGCACGTCATTCACACCAATTGGCAAGGGCTGACTTCTTTAGAATAACACTACGCGAACACAGATATTGGGGACCCTTCACTTTACCGTGAGAGAAACGTCCCGGAGACACCACCGGGGCCTCCGAACGGTGAGCACCGATCACGCGTAGACAACCACATTCAGTAAAAATGCAGGTTATTAGTTAAACAAATCTCTTTCCTTTTTCATGATTCATACCTTGAAGAATGAGCATTGAGTACGTGGATGTCAGTCCTTAAGAAGGAAGCCTTTGCGCTTCGTGGAGACGAAGATCATACAATACTTATTTGCTTCAATCGCAGTGTTCTTGAAGTTGTCACCAAGCAAGGCGTGGTCTAATTCATTCGCGCGGTTGCACGATAGAAGCTATGCCTCAGAACCTTTGAAGCCTTCCATGACGCTCTATATGATGTCTTCAATTCCAAATGAGGATATAACTTCGTCGCACACCGTTGATTACCACGAAAGTGAAAGTAGCTTGCCACAAACCCTTGTTCTGTCCGAGAAATGTCTCAAAATATCTCTTAATGTTAGGAAACTGTAAATATGTTTTGGGCACCCCGTTCTTTTACAGGCAGTGTCATATAAAGTAGGTTAATGGGCGGAGTTTAGAGCAGCCGGATGTCTAAAGAAGTGACAGTGGTAGGCTGGTGGCGACGAACTCTGTCAAAAAGCCCCAAAACCTTGCTACTCTATGGCTCTTTTTATTTGGACATTTGTATAATATTAAACCAAACTTATTTTCCACACGTACTACACACTCTTCGTCTCGTTACGTGCTTGTCTCGACAACGCGGCACTTAGTAACATAGCGTGCAAGTCACCATTGTGCTCAGGCAACGTCAACCGCTTCCATTTGACGCTATTCTTGCTTGAGCGGTAACATATACCGGGGACTTTTTAGCTCTTACCGCATGACTTTATCTCTGCTACTCATGGATCCTGCTAACAATTATCCAATGACACTAGATATTATTCAAGTTGCATTTATCGGCTCTTCATCGCTCTGCAACGGTTACACAAGCTCACCTCACCACAACCACCTACCAGTGATGTTCGAAGCACTTGCCGTATAGAATTGTTTCCTTTTTCAGACAGTTATTTACCTGCGTCGCTTACCTCAGCTGCTACTGATTCGCATTAGGAGAAGCATCTATATGAATCCATCCAATTTGCTTCCGACTTCCACATCATTCTATAACTTTCTTAGCTTTATCCTATCGGTTTTCATCTAGCTTCTTTACACCGTAAAAATGACGCACCCGAAATGGTCGTATATGATACATGATTTTACTTCCTTGGTATCACATTCTAAGAGACCGGGAGCTACGTCGGCCACCTTTACAAGCGCTGAACTCTTTCATCGTTCCATCATCATCCTATGCAACCATCTAGTCTTCAAACTTTTTCAGGTTCTCCTCAAATTGAACGAGAGTGAACGCGCACTGAGTATCCTCCACCGTCTTTCAAACAGTGGCTTCAGCAAAAGTGACAACTTGCAAGCTGAAATCGCGTTGGCCTACGATGGCTTGCGTGATATCGAGTTGGCTGCGAAGCAATTTCATCAGGTAACGTCACATTGGCTTTACTTTTTTCGCCGTGTTTTATGACTTACTCTTCGTCGCCATGCACTAGAATTACATATTTCACCGTTCTCCATGTTCTTCTCGCACAAGCTATTTGAGTCATCTCCGTGTCGTCTGGACAACGTGGATACTTATTCCAACGTCCTCTTTGTGAAAGAAGATTCCGTGGAATTGGCTCATCTGGCTCACCATTGCGTTGACTTGGACAAATATCGTCCGGAGACGTGTTGCGTTGTGGGGAATTTCTTCGGCCTACGCGGACTACACGATAAGGCCGTGTTGTACTTCCGTCGCGCCTTGAAGTTGAAGCCTTCTTATTCCCTTGTATGGACTCTGGTAGGTAAGTTATTCTTCCACTGGTTCCGTAGCTCATTGTTGGACTGTGCTTATGAATTGAACCTCTTACTTACATGATTAAAATTAGTACCGCATGCTTGGCAGTTTGCTCACTGTTCGTTTTCACGTATTCTCACCATCACTCCTTCCTATTTCAACGTTTTCTTCAATCATAGGACGCAAGACATTTAAGGAGGTCGAGCAAAATACACTCTTGTGAGCTTTTGATAGCGAAATGCTGATATCTCGGGTTGGTAGTTAAGGTGTTGCGCTTTTCATTATTCCTGTTGTTTTGTCTACCCAGGTCGGCGCGAAAATCCGCCCTTTGATTCCCTTATAAACGTTAACTGTCTCGCAATTTTCAATCAAGACTTTCTACTCTGATCGTGTTTCGACGCTTAGTCACTGTGACCATCTTGTTTTGTGAAATGAGTTGTAGCTACATTACTGTCTCATCTTACGGCAACAATTCTGAGTGCCACTTCTAACGGTTCCATATATTGTGATCCCTGATTGATTTCTCTTATACTGTATATTTCTCCATAGTGGGGATAGAGCGCTGCAGATGAGGTCCGAACAACGTACACAGCATAAGTGATCGGGAAACCCTAAATACTCTAAGGTACGACGCAGTTGGTGAAATGCACATGGGAATAAAACAATTTCACAATCCGGCTTTTTGTTCTTTCAGTAAAGAACATCAATGTCAATTGCTAGCCCCTTCCTTTTGGGCTACAGACACATTCGACCAAGACAGAAATGTTTCTTCTGATTCTTTCTAATGTAGCTATTGCAGAACTCAGTCCTTCAGAGACAAGCGTTTATTCGTCAAAAACAGCTAAGCGAAGATTACAGTTTAGCAAGCCAAACTCCTCGATATAAATTGCAGGTCCAACTCCATAGTTAACAACTCTTCTGAGTCGATGAGATTCCTCTTTTGCTTCAGTTAAACACACGGTGAATCACTCAATCGTCCATTCCAAGTCCAGTGATCGAATCGTCATGTCCGCCTCCCATTGGCTGTTTGGCTCGCTCGGTTGGTCCATCTGCTCACTCTGATCTGATACTACCATCACATCCTCCATTTTTTCGTGTTCTTGCGCCTGCATATTGCTATCCACCCCGTACACCTTGCCACTCCGCATCGTCTTCGCTGTATCTACGGTCGTGGTCTCCTTGCCCCACGTCATCTGCCACTCCATTTCCAATCCACATTGTTGTCTCCGGTGTGGTCTCAAATGCACTCGATTTCTTCTGAACGTTTTTTCTCCAACGTTTGTTTCGTATGACCTGACACCGACCCGCACAGTCACCACACCTCTCTTCCATCGCTCTTGACTATCGTGTAGTGGTTGAACCCACACTTCCACTCCCACTGTTAGCTCAGGCAATACCCGTGCACCGCGGTCATAGTACCGTTGCTGAGTGGTCATTCGTCATCTCAGCTTATTCTGTAATCGTTCGTGCTGTGGTGAAACTGAGCGCAAAACTATTGCAGATGCTGGCATCAGCGTTCTAGTCCTTCGGCTGTACAGGCGCTGCACCAGTCTCAAACCGATATTTGTTGAAAGGGTGTTGCGATTCTCCAGTAGCATGAGGTACGGGTCCTCTCCAGTTGCTCTCGCCTTTGATGACAGTCGTCTGGCCTGCTTCACTGCCGACTCCGCCCTTCCGTTCGATTGACTGTGATATGAGCTGATTTGCTGGTGTACGACTTCCCACTTGGTTGCGAACTCTTGGACCGCACCGCAGGTAAACTGGGGCCCATTGTCGGAGACCAGCTCCTCTGGTATACCGTGTCGCACGAACCGACATCTGAGCTTGTTGATTACTGCCTCTGTGGTTGTAGTGGTGAGTAGATCGATTTCAAACTAATCACCATAGTAATCCATCGTGAGTAAGCAATCTTCCCTGTTATCACTGAATAAATCCACCGCCACCTTTAGCCACAGTCGGTCAGAGACATCATGCAGCATCATTGGTCCCCTCATCTGCCGGATTTCGTGTGAACGGCACGCCTCACAATTCGATACATGATCTTTTATTTGACCCGTCATTCCTGGCCAAAAGCTCAATTTTCTTGCTCGGTTAATGGTATAGTTGGCACCAAGTTGAGCGCGATGAACGTATTTCAGCGTTCCTCCTCGGAGCATTGACGGAATCAGAATACGGCTTCCCTTGAACAGCAAACCATCATAGACAGAGAGTTCATCCCGAAAATTGAAGTAGAGTGTTAGTTCCTTCGACAGCTGCTTCTTTGTCTCTAGCCATCCATTTAGAATAACGTCTCGCAAAGCTGAAAGCATTGCATCTTCCTCTGTGTGGCGCCTTATATCGTTTAGACGTTCTTCTGTCACTGCCAGGTGCTGTACTAAGTTTACTGCTTCGACCTCTTCCTTATTATGCTCGGGTACCGGTAGCTGAGCTCTTGACAGCGTATTCGCGATGAACATCTGTGCACCAGTCCTATACACAATATCCACGTCGTAGTTTTGGAACCGGATAAGCATACCCTGAAGGCGATGAGGAACGACGTGCAGCTGTTTCCTGGCTATCGACACAAGCGGCTTGTGGTCGTTATACAACGTTGTTTTTCTTCCGAAAGTGTAATTGTTGAAACGCTCCATGGCATAGACTACCGCAAGCATCTCCTCTATCTGCGCATAGCGCTGCTCAGTCATGGTGAGTGCTCGGCTGAGGAAATCCAAAGGTCTTCCATTCTATAAAAGAACAGCACCTATTCCGTCTTGGCTACTGTCACACAGTACCTCTAAAGGCTGCGCTGGATCGTAATACCCGAGTACAGGCGCGTTGCTGATGTGGTGCTTAATAATTCCTGTTCTTTTCCCTAACTCCACTTTACTCCTTTTATGAGTTAACTTCCTGATCGGTGTCATGATATCAGCGAGTTTTGGCATAAAATGACTCAAGTAAGTCACCATACCGTTTACGTGCTGGATTCCCTTCACGTCATTAGGAGGCGGCATCTCTCCATTTGCCTTACTTTTTCCTGGATTGACCCCGACCCCTTGTGTTGTTAGAAAGTGCCCAAGGAAAATCACCTCGTCTTTTCGAAGTTCAATTTCTTCACATTTAAGCTTGATGTGCTTTTGCACATAGCACCGTAAGAAACGGTGGAGATTACCGTCATGCTCTTCTTCTGTCGAGCCATAGATCAAAACATCGTTTGCAACGCATGTTACACCATCTAAATCGTCTACCACTTGCACCAATCGCTTTAAAAAAATTTCACTCGACACCTTCAAGCCAAACGGTAAACGCAGCCAACGATAACGCCCGAACTGTGTTACAAAGGTACGTGCCAGAATGCCGAAGAGATGTCTACCTTCGTGAAACATTTAGCTTTGGCCAAACGCGGCAAAATGTCTTCTAAGGTAGGTACTGCGTACTGCTCTCTACGCAAGACCTCATTCAACGGTTTCGGGTCAATACACACCTGCAGTTCACCCATCTTCTTCGTAATGATTGCGACTTGACTAACCCAGTCGGTTGGCTCGTTGATTTTGGCAATCACACCCTCTTTCACTAATTTGCCCAATTCAGCGGAGAACCTGTCACGCAGTGCAAATGTAACTCTCCTAGCTGGTATCGCTTTCGGTCGTATTAAAAGATCTAACGACAAGTGCGCGCTTCCCTCAAACTTTTCCAAACTTGGGCTAAACACAGACGAAAACTGGTCACTAATATCGGTTTCTCCTTGGCAACCCTGCACAAAACAGTCATGATTAAAAACAACAACACCGAGAGACTGGATCGAATCAATGCCGAGAATCGGCGTGAGCTCCTCCACCATGATCCCCAACTCCAGTCGATAGGAGGCTCCATCTCTTCGGTTAACGACTTCACTTGTAACTAAGCCCTTCGGATGAAGTTTGGAATTATTCCACAAATGCAAGCAATCTTGATCGGATCGAATGCATACTCCGGAACAGTGCTTCCATGGTAGAATGTTGACAATAGCACCTATGTATAACTGGAATCGTACGACTTTGCCTTCGATAAAAATATCTTGCGTATACACATTTTTACGGTACCCTCCGAGACACGTTGCGAATTGAATGTTCTGTATCTGCGGGGGACTTGTCACGAACGACCGCACTCACATTGGTTGATTAGCAACAACGAGTAAAGTGGTTCCTTCTTCCACATCTGGTGCATTTCCGTCCCCACGCCGGACACTGTTCGCAGGTGCTGGAATGTCGCGTGGCGCAAAATTTGCAGATCTCTTGTCTCACGGAAGTAACCTTCGCTGCTACCGCTCCGGAAACGGCACACAATTCCGCATCTGTTGCGAGCTTCATTTGTTGGTATTGATCGGTGGTTGAGGACTCAATGTTGCAAATATCAATGCACTGCTGGAGCGATAAGTTGCTTTGACGCAAAAACCACTTTGTCGTAGTTTCATCATTGATTCCTAAAACGATCTGATCGCGTATGAGACTGTCGCCCAAACATTTACAGAAATTACAGGATCGGGCCAAAATCTTCGATTCATTTATCTACGGAAGTGATTGCTGCAGAAAAGATGATATGAGTCCATGAATTTTCTAATGGCTAATTGTAGGCAACACTATAATGAAAATATCTCACTTTCACACCACAGTGCATAACAATACAAGTCCGACTTATATAATATATTTTTTCAAAATTCTGTGAAACAGCAGGTAGAAATACAACCAACGATCCATTCATCCTGCTGGCCGGGCTGCATTATTTGTACATGGGTCAACGATGTGGGCGGTTGAAAATGCAGGTAATTGGTTCCCAATATTAGTGGAACATGCTGTGGCCTAGATAAGTGTAAGCAAACCAACTATGCTAAAATAACTTCCATAAAAATGATACTAGTCGTAATGACTTTCGACAGACCAGCCAAGCGGGCGATATGTTTACGGCCACTATGAATGGTTAGGCCAGCTCACAGAAAGAAGGGGGAAGAGTTAAGGCGCGGATGATTAAGGTGCGCAGACAAACACTTGTGATGCACGCTACGTTAAGCTACACTGCGCTTGCGGCATCTATGTTAGTTTGTCTGAAATATATTCCTAACTTGAAGCAGCAGTAGTAGCATCCACAAAAATTGACTTCGCTTGTCGATGTGACCGCAGGCTTCACGTTGTACACATGCTTACAGGGTCTTCATGCATATCTTGCGCCACACCACCTGCAGTTCCATCCGCTTACCCACCGTTCAATGTAAGCCCGGAGGAATAAGACCACACACACACACAAGCGGTGCGGACTTTGGAGCACAGTTGTGGTTGGGTACGTACTTATTCTGCTACTAATGTGTTTCGTTTGCAGCAACGACATTTCACATGTGCCATATTAACCGCGATACTCACACATTATTAAATAAAACCGGAGGCTTCGCGGTTTATCTGCACTAACGGCTACCAGTCTCCCTTACTCGTCGCCTCTTCGAGATGACCCTTCATGACCACCCTTATGGCTCACCAGACCGTCAAAGCGGGTGCCATCATCACGCGCTGCAGCTCATCCTCCCTATGTGCGGACAACGGGTAGTCGCCTGAAACGACGACACTCAGATGATTGTCTTTCGTAAAAAAAAACGTTTCCCCTCATAGTGACTGGTTTTCAAAGACCCATCGTCCATACGAGGCTCTTGTCAGATGCCAGATTCACGTAATAAATATGTGGAAACGAGGAGGCGCAAGGAATTCAGAAAAATCGTGGATCGCTGCTAACGAAGGACGCATGGTACACTAATCAGCTGGACCAAGGATGCGCAGTGGAGAAATTTACATCCACCGATACATTGTGAGTCATGAGGTGCAGCAGTACGTAGAGTTCGGAAGGTACCACGAGGGAAATGCCCACATTGGGTCCGAGTTTCCATGTTCGAACTGTTGTTATATCTAGACGTTGGTTCTCCAGTAAATAATTGGCCTGCACCGCATCGCCTTCACAACATTTGGTGCCGTGACCGGCCAAGGGTGGAACATGAAGATTTCGTGGCTGGAGCCGTTTAAGGAATGTAACGTAAGGAATTTCCTAGAAGTCGGAGCAGGCGAAGCTGGTTACCTTGCGCAGTCTCCTCAGATGCAGGGTGAACGCGATTCTGGAAGCCGCGCGAAGTTGCCCAGTGAAGTTGGAGCGGGCTGCTGCGAATGAAGCGTTGATTGCTGGGTTCGACAGTCCATACGATCGCCAGGATCTGATGCGGCGATTCAAGGCAGCCAGGCCTAAAGTAAAAGCTGACCCATCCATCTTCGCTGTGCACCTCAGTGACCTTCTGGATCGAACTTCACCTGATTCCGACGACGTTTCAAGAGAGTAGCTACTTATGGACCAGTTCCTTGGCGGTCTACCTCCGATGATGACCCCTTGACTCCGATTTGTGAACCCTACGCAGAGAACGTGTGTGGCAGAGCTCGCTTGAGGGATAAGAGTTTGCACATGGAAGTCGCTGCAGTAAGAGCAGAAAACCAAAAGAGGTGCGATTGGGCTTGATAAAGGAGAGGTTTGAGCAGATTGCGCAAGATATCGGGGCTGTCAGCGAGAGTAAAAACTCCCGGGAAAATTCATTAATTCAATCGGAAAATGATTCGAACCAATGATGTGCAAAAGAAGCATCGATACGTTTCATGGATGTTCACATCAGGAACACTCAGGTCTACACGACGCTCCTACCTACGTTTTCATTGGCTAAAGGGACTGATCTACCGATCAGGACAGCTGACTTAGCTGTTCCAATACGCGAATCTTCCTTGGTTGACTTATAAAAATGTTCGTTGATTTCACACTACTTGTACCCGTTTCGGTAGCTGGTTCTGCAACACGATCGGAGCAAGCGGAGAACGAGTCCAGCTCAACCGGAATCGCAGACAGAGGTAGATCACAACAAAAGACGATGGACAAAAGTGCCAATGCAATGAATTTCTCTCCAGTGCAATTTCAAATGCTGCTACGGCAACAGTTAGCGCAAATGAAGCTGATCAAAACCTTGACGCCGCGGCTCAACTTGCATTCTTCAGAAACAGCTTCGCGAGACGCGTAGGCAACTGCACTTGATCTCCTCTGCAATTCCATTGCTGAAGCACTTTCGCTGCGTAATTTAGACGCTGGGAGGATACGCTCAGAACGGATTTCAGCCTTCAGGACGACTTTTGGAAAGTGCTACTGCTGCTCCTTAGACTTGGCATAAATGAACATTCAAGGTCCGTTGATCACGTACTGCCAATACAGCCGGAAGTTAGTATTGCCGAAACGTTGTCACTACATATCGAACTTTTCGGTAAGCCTTCGCCATTATTCAGCATTCGCCATCAGTGTCTGTAAGTTGTCAAACGGGACAGACGACTATGGGGTGCTGGCAGACATGGTCAACCGTGGGTGTGAACGATTCAAGCTGCGCTCTTTAACAGATGACCAATACAAGTAGCTCGTATTTCTCGGTGCCGTTCAGTTCACGCAGGATGCCGTGATCTGCACAAGACTGTTCTCCAAGCTGGATCAAGACGCAAACATCACTCTGAAGTCTCTAACGGCCGAATGCAAAAGATTGATGACTCTGAAACATGACGCCACCATGATCGAGAATTCTTCCGCACAACCACGAAATGTCTATGCTATGACAGACTCCAAGCGAAGCATGCCTAACAGTTCCGCTCAGAAGTCACAAAACAGATCGCCTATTACCTGTTGGTCATTCGGTGAATGACATTTTACCCGATTCTGTCGATTCAAAAAGCACATTTTCTAGTCAGTCAATCGATGCATCCGATAGACCAGTGCTAACTCCAAGAATACTTCAATACGCTGAGATTACATACATACATACAACCCAAGCGATGGACGGACGGAGAACGCCGTCTTCAAGCCTATAAGTCAACCCAAGCTTACCATCCGACACTGCAGCCGCTAGCTCAAGAGGGGAAATGTCAGGGGCAGTAAAATCTCCCGGAAAAACTCATTAATTCCATGGGAAATGCATTCCAACCAATGATGTGCAAAAGGACATCGAGACGTTTCAGGAATGTTCGCATCAGGAAAATACCGGTCCACACGACGCATGTACCTACCCATTGGCTATCGGGACAGCTGACTTATCTGCGCTGCTACGCGAACTTACAACAATGTCCGTTGATTTCACACTACTTGTACCTGTTTCGGTAGCTGGTTCTGCAACACGCATTTGCCTCCAAGTGTTAACTTCTGGTTTTCGGCAGAGACTCGGAGCAAGCAGAGAACGAGGGATCACAGTCAGATGTAGATCATAACAGCAGCACTTCGAATTCCTTGTCAACCGACAAGGGCATATGGAAGATGTTTCCGTTGGGGGCATCTGGGACGCTGGAAACAACTATGTTTGTCAAAGTGCCTTGCACCCTTTGTACCAAATAAAACTTACCAACCGTATTGTTCTCGTGTTGGGGAGTGCATACTTGGGACACTGAACAAAGGTGCGATTGAAGCGATGGTAGGTGTGTGAGAAAACACAGAAGTGCTTGATCGATACATGGGCCGCAGTTACACTAATCAACCACATAGATGGAGTGAAAACTCAGTGGCGTTCCATGGTGGTGAAAGCGATTGATGGTTACGATATACACATAAATGGTATGGCGGAACAGGTGGTTAATATCTGCGTTCGGAAGTACAGCCATCTACTTATCGCGTCACCAGAAGCAAAACAGACCATCCTGTGTGCAGACTTCCGCCAAGTCAGCGAAGCAATCGTGGACCTGAAACGAGGAAAGCTGATGACGAAATACAACGCTAGTAAAGAACGATCCACACAGGTATACATGGTCATGGCAGTTCTACACATAAGTCTAGCCTTGTAATCGCTATTAGGAAGGTACAACATTCTGTTCTATTCGCAAAACCCTTAAGGGTTTTGTGACTGGCTCGAACACACAATTCCGCTATCGCGTCAGCCATATCGGCCGCATGGACCCAGAAAAATATCAATACACCTGGTGACTGAGGTAGGAAAGCACGTGCAGGTGCAGTTGAAGAGGCTCACAGCTGGGGAGTTATAACTCCCCAGTTGTTTTGGTGAAGAAGGCTTACGAGAAGTGCCGCTGAACGAGATCCATTTAAGTCATTTCGTCCCAGTGTCAACAATGGCAGATATTTTCGACAGACTGCAGAAATCAAGGATATTCATGCTACCGGGCCTGAGATCTGATTACTGACGGCTGGCGATCAAACAAGAGGACCGGGAGAATATGGTGTTTACTGTGTGCAATAATCAGTCCCAGTTTAAAAGGATGCCTTTCGGATTTATTTGGTGCTGTATTTACTTTCCGGCGCTTAATGCTGCGCCTGCCGAATGGGTTAGAGAATATGGCCGTGTATGGAGACGACCACCGTCATCTGGAAGCAACGTTGTTAAATATTCAGTTGTCAGGATTTCGGATAAATTGACCTAAATCTCAAATCGGGAAAACATCTGTGACACTGCTTGCTCACAAGATGGGTCCGACTGAACTCATGCCGCTGCCGGAGGAAGTATTGTCAATTAGAGGCGTCTATGTTCCGATCTCAAAACGCAGTCTGCAGGCATCTTTGAACCGCACCGGATGTTACAGTAAATTCGTCACGAATTTGTACAGCTTGTTATCATTTTTGTACAAGTTTTTAAGAAATGGAAGTCATTCACCTGGACGAAAGAAACTCAGAGAGCGTTTGAAGACATTCAGAAAGAGATGGGAGACGTGAACTGACGTGGAAACTGCCGATCTCCGGTGCAACGTTCATGTTTGCCGCAGACGCAAGCGACCTCGGAATCGGTGCTGTGCTGAAGCAGAAGCATTGGACGATCGAACGCCCTAGCAAAATTTTGACATCATCTGAACACAACTACTCAACGCAGAGGCAAGTTGACGAGATGGGTGCTGCGGCTACAAGAATACGACTTCACGATAAACCATATAACAGGGAAAAGCAACAGAACGGCAGCTTTTATCGCGCATGATAAACGAGGGTGATTTACCTAGCCTGGCCTTCGGTGTCAATGGTTTAGTGCTGGAGTAAGATCCGATGAAGTTGCCGGCTGAGCAAAGGAAAGACAGCCTCCTGAACAGGATGACAACAACGCGAACAATATATCAAACTGCTTCAAACAAACCCCAAAGCCCGCAGTTCGGGCCTTTATGCGCCGAGTTTGGAAAAGCTACACGTCAACGAAGAGGGACAAACCAGGGCCACAAGGGCGACACTCTACCTCAGTGCGGGTGATCCCCCCGAAATTTAGGAAAATATCGGTGATCTCTTGTCACGTGATGGCTCACACCGGGTGTACCAGAACATATGGTTTTCTCACACGGTTTACTGGGCTGGCTTACAAAAGATGTCGAGTCATAAATGCTTGAGAGCACGTATCAGCAGTGTCAGCTCTTAAAACGAGACAATCAAACTACTCCACAACCTATGCTTTGGATTCCATCGTCCGAGATTGGTGAGTTGTGGTCAATCGACATGATGGGACTGTTCCCGTTAACAAGTCGAGGCAATCAGTATATAGTCATGATGACCGAGCACTTCACCCGATGATTGGAGTCGCAGCAATTCCGGATCAACGGGCTGGCACGATAACACATGCCGTGCTGAAGCACGTGATAGCGAGCTACGGGGTTCCGTAGACCATATTGACAGACCAGAGCCCATGCTTCGAAAGCGACGAATTCCAGACATGTTTGAATAAACTTGGCATCAAGAAGATACGAACCACTCCCTGTCATCCTCAAGCAAACGGGTTAACGGAGAAGCATAATAGAACAATTAGAGAATGACTGGCGGCGAAGCTTGGGAATTAACTTTACCACTAGTGTTACTAGGTTATCACGCGTCCAAGCACCGAGAGACCCCAATTCCAGTTAGTCTATGACCGCAGACCTCGACTTCCTGTGGATTTGGAGGTTGGAGTTTTGCCGATCTGCCAGTCGCCGCCGGGCGAAACACAGAACAACCGAAATGTGAGAACAACTCAGGAGCGGATGATAGGAAAATCCACAGTCAACTTGCGAAAACCATCCGCGGGTGAAGTACACGGATAACCAACGTGCGACCGCACATGGCCTCGGAATGAAGAAATTCCTGCCGAAGTGGAAAGTATCGTATGATGTAATCGGTCGAGGAGAGCCCGTATACACCATCCTTCGGCATAGAGATAGGCGGCGAGTTCAAGGCAGCGAATTGAAAAAATTGTACGAACGAGTGAAGGAAACTACGGTATACACGGAGCAGCCTCTGTGATCGGAGCAACTGCGTTGGAGGTCGACTACCGCGAAAACTCCTTAGGGGGAGGAGTGTTTAAAGATGTGGTGCAAGGAAATCAGAGAAATCGTGGATCGCCGCGGACGATGTACGCTTGGTACTCTAATCAGCCGGACGAAAAATGCGTAGTGGAGCAATCTACTTCCACCGATAAGTTATGAGGCGCAATAGAACGGCGATTTGGGAAGGTACCACGAGGGAAGTGCGCAAATTGGATCTGAAGCATCAGCAATAAGCCGCCACACTGTACTGACGCTTCGCTGCCCCATGACCACAACCGGTGGCGCGTGAGCTGAGTATACCGCGAGCACACCCGCCCCTACTCGAATTCGAACCAGTGACCTAAAGGTTGCAAGCCAGACGTGTAACCCTTTCGATCACTGGTCTGAGTTCCCATGTTCAAGCTGTTATAGTATCCGGAGGTTAGTTCTTCAGTAAAAAATTGCCCCGCTCCGCATCACCTCAACAGATATGCAGTACGGTATGGAACTGAGCTATACTTTACAAAAGTTAGGAGCTAGGACACGGCCTGGATCCTCACGCCAGATACCTCATCATCATCTCATCACCTCCGCATTTGACATGCTTCAAATACCATGTCGGTTGTGCTTCGGCTTGATCGAGATCCTCGTTGTCCCTCGGCTAAGTTGATACCAGCATGCAGGCTACAAAGCGTTTGAGAAAACTCCGAATGTTCACTTTTCAGATAGTGTTTCGCAAGCTAGGTTCCCTTGTTCGTGTTCAGTGGTCATACAAATCATACTTTCATTAGTGTATAGGTATTAGCTAGTAGAAATGTCTTTCCACGATTCCATCCGCGCTCTTTGTAATGACTTAGTAATATGTCCGTTTGAGTATTCTGTATACATCGCAGTCAGCCGACAACTCAGATAAATCAACTACCTCTCTGGAAAACACTAGACAGCCGTTTCGCCCTATTGGGGCTCGTCAGTAGTGCGCATTCTTCGATCCTCTAAGGAGAATCGAACCAATGACTGCCAATGATTTGTACCAACTAGACCGCAGCTTATGCCACTATTGAAGTGCTATTGAAGTCCTCTGGATTATGGCGACTCGGGAAACGAAAGCGCCTGAGCAGTGATCTTGTCTTTGTTCATCCGCTTCAATTGACAGATCAAAATGGTTCGCACTATCCCCTGATGCAGGCTGACGATTAGGACACGTTTACTCGATACTTAAATTTGTAACCCGTTTGAGATCTATCACAGCTTTCCTCCGGCTATTTCGACAGACGGATCTATCCCTCTTACCCTACAAACATTAGCACTAGTCTTGATAGGGTTTCAGGTCTGCTACTGCTGACTCAACGCGGTCACTCCGATTCACATCACGGAAAATGTTGCTTGCATTATGTTCCAGTGTAACCTACTGAGTCAAAAAAACAATGTTTAACTGTCTCACTCATTGACGTTCATTTGTTGTGACAAAATTTCAAGCTTGCAGTAACAACATTTAATGGAGTCGTTGCTTACGATTAGTCCCTGTAAACACTTCTCTTCCCACTTGATTACATAGGTCACGAGTACACTGAATTGCGGAACACCAACGCGGCTGTGCACGCATACAGGCAAGCAATTGCTCACAATAGACACGATTTTCGTGCTTGGTATGGTCTGGGACAGATGTACGAAATTCTGGACCTGCCTTCATTCGCTCTGTACTACTACAGGTGAGCGCTTCATCCACGGGCATGCCAGTATGTATGGCATGGGCGTACAGCCTCAGCTGCACTTTTTCGACACCAATCATTATTTCTACTCATGCCGCCTAGTCTTGCTGACTCCATGACTTTAAAGCGAACGGCTCACTTTGAACTTCAGATGCTTACTTGTCACTCTTCCTTACTCTATATACTGGCACTATTTGACTTTTTGGGTACTTTCTTGTGTTTGGCTCATCAACTGACTGGCTGAAGCATTACGCTACTCACCTTTGTTCATTCATGAATCCTTTACGCTGCGTTGTGCAGCGAATCTGATGTATGTTTCCAATAGGTGGTAAAACGGCCAGCTTGGGTTTTTACATCCTTTCAAGGAGCTACTTTTTGGCTCTTACTTTGAGTATGCTTCGTCTGCTGACCCCAAGCATCATGTTGAGAAGTTTCTATCGGGTTCAACCCATCGTCTGACGATAATCCATTTTCTACTCCCTTCACAGAGAAGCCCAGTACTTGGCCCCAACAGACTCCCGTTTGATCGTAGCCTTGGGAGAGATCTACGAACGCCTTAATCGATTAGACGAGGCCAAAAGGTGCTACTGGCGAGCACACTGTGTGGGTGACATTGAAGGGAGCGCTCTGGTTCGTCTGGCCCAATGCTTTATCCAATGTGGCGAAGCTGCAGAAGCTGCGGCTGCATACACGGTGTTTATCAAAATGTGTCACTTCAATGGAGTATGTTTTCGACCCGTTTGTTTATCCATTGTGCTCTCTTTCTTGTGGCCATGCTATTCGCGCTAATCATGTAGCTTGTAATCTTGCCACTAAATAATGAGGCTGCGTAAACTACTAATGGACTGACACAACGATCTGTATTCCGTTGCTAAGCGATTGATGGAATACCTGTCGTCGATGGCGGAGTGGGCTACACGCCTAGCTTGCAATCATAAAGTCACCCGTTCGAATCTGCGTAAGGGAAGGTCTCGTCGCGGTATACCCAGCCCACGCGCGACTGGTGGTGGTCGCGCGGCAGCGAAGCGCCGTTACGGCGTACTACTGATGTCTTTCTTTGTCAGCCTGTATCCTAAAAGTAACTAGCTCATTTTGTAGTATGACGGCGCGGGTTCGATTCTGTGTAGGGACAGGGCGACCCTCACAGTATTCTTAGCCCACGTGCGACCGGTGGTAGTTTCACTTCAGCGAAGCATCGGTACTGCGTACCGTCGTACTGCCGATGCCTTTCTTTTCTTCTTTCATGGAATACTTACCTGATGTCTCGTCCTTTGAGCTAAAGATCCCGTTCGCTAGCATCCATGGCTGACCTTTCCTGCAGCATATCTAGTTGCACGGTTGCCGCATTTTTTGATATAGTCACAGCCACAATTTTGACCGAGTCACCCAATGCAACGAGTCAAAATGTTTAGATGATGCAACAGTTTACATGCCTTTGTGAGTCCTTTATCTTCGCTCCGTGGCGATTTCCAACTGCCTCCACGCCCATTCATACTAGTGATTAAATACGCTGAATGTCAACATCCGGGACACCGATCGTTATCTCTTCTCTCTTATGTCGTTGGAGACAGCCTTTTCGGGCTTGAAACTCGGCTTGATTACCGCGGATCACAAGCACCACGGGTTATTTCTACTGGTGTGAGAGCACCACACTTGTTCATTGATTCACTATACTCCATCTCAAACCAACCACCCTCTGACCACTAAGTGGTAAATCCGTTGATAGTTGCCTGCA
Source organism: Dicrocoelium dendriticum (assembly GCA_944474145.2). NCBI lineage: Eukaryota > Metazoa > Platyhelminthes > Trematoda > Plagiorchiida > Dicrocoeliidae > Dicrocoelium > Dicrocoelium dendriticum. The sequence goes on from OX104062.1 coordinate 39,424,579, forward strand.
GCCACTCGTAGCCACAGATGTGCATTGAAAGGCATCAACAGTACGCCGGTACACATTGCCAACGCTTCGCTTCCGCGCAGCCACCACCGGTCGCAAGTGGGCTAAGGATACTGCGAGGTTCGCCCCGCCCCTACACAGGCTCGAACCCGCGCCGTCAGATTACAAGACAAACCCTTTACCTATACGCTGTAGGCCGACGATGTGCCTTCAGCTTTACATTATCCTAGCTATTACAGAACCAAGTATGGCCGACCTCAAGCAGGCTGACTCGAGACTGCAGTCACCGTTTCTGTCAAGCTCAGTTTCTTGCTGCATTGAAGGGTGGTGGTCGATTTGCCAAATCAAAGATCTGAGGCGGTAGTCTTCAAAAAATGCCTCATTCTCTGGGATAGTGGTAGTGTATCATCTGCCACCAACCCTCTTTCTTGTTTCTCCACTGTCACATGTTTGTTCTTCTCAAGGTATCTTGAAATTGATTGCCCATGACATTTTACGAATCTCTTCACTCGTTCTTCAATCCAGTTCACGCTGGCTACTAGACCGGTGCACATGCAACTGGTGTCCTGACTCTGCAGTTTCCCGGAGCTTGTGTGTGCCTGGCTTCCCAGCAACAATGTTTTAACACATCTTCTGCTATCCTATTGTTATAATGATGACCATAATTTCTGTTAACATTGCGGCTGCGGCCAGATGCTGAGGACTTTCCATTGGGGCGTATCTGAGTGGCTCTACAAACGCGTTTTGACTTGGTCGATCCATCAGAATCAGCAAGTATTGTATGAAAGCACACCTTCATCTCCTTATTTCGATGCTTGTCTCCGCTGACCACTTCTCGGTCTTCAATGACAAATTTTGTTAACAGCCCTCATTTTTTACTTGTGTAACAAGGGATCTGAACATTTCGATCGTTTTTGTTAATCCGAATATTCACACATACCATTTTTCAGAAACCGAATAGCTTCCGGGAATCCGTTTTGCGGAGCAATGATCATCGGTCGGTTACCGTCGAACGGTTTCATCAACTGTGTCGCCTGTATTTAGGGCACCACATTTCAGGGTAGACGTTCCTGCCGTAGCATTTGGCTCCTACCAAGCGATCTATTGCTCTTCACCCAAGTCGGTCTTATCGCCATCCTCTGCATATGACCAATGTCAGCGCAATCTTACCGGCCACTGTGGGTTACCCACTTAGATTCTAACCAGGCTTTGATTTGCATTAGTATAATGCCCATTTTTCCGGTCCTGACGGGGCTCCAGACTTAACTGTGAATCATTCGTCACTATTTAGCACTTGTTGGAACGTCGGTTTACTCTGCCGAACAATGAAGGGGCGATCGCTACCGATTAAGGCCGTTTCCGATGGATAATGAAGACAACTGGAAGGCCGTTTGTACGTTTAATTTGAGACGTTCGGCTGATAGATTGATTTCTTGGTTTCACCAAGTATTCAGTTTCAGAGTGTCCGAGGCACTTTGGAGCGGTTTTCTGCCACCTGTCACCGCATTGTTCGGGTGTGTTGATGTTTGGAGCGGGCCCGATGGGTAAAAACGGTTGATGCTATTTAGTACTGTTGAAGCTACTCTGAATCCTAAATGTAAGGAAGCTCTTCTGCTAATGAAGCAACATCTACATTTACTTGGTCGGCCCACTTTCAATCCCTTTGACCTATACGCTATGCTCGGTCTTTTTGCAATTCTTTCACGCTACCTTCACACTCCCATTGTTCACCAAGTCATTGAAGTCTAGCTTAACTATGGGCGTCGCGCTCCCCATCCTTAATGGGGTCCAATGCGAACTAATGCTTTTGAAACAACACACCGTGCCTGGACCCGCTGATTTTACTTCACTGTTTTGCTCGACGGGGACGATTAATTGATGGTTAATTTGGCCGCTCAGTCTAAGTCTACGGATTGCACTAGGGAACTTTACTTAGAACGCGAATGCTCGCAGTCGCCACAGGACGTTAAACTAAATGCTTTAGTCCCCATTTCTGCTATTCCTAAACTTCTTACACCGCCTCACCATCCGCGTTTCATGCCAAAGTCGAAAATGCGGATGTCACGTGACGCCACCCTTCCTACATCATGAGCTACACTTAGATGCAGTCACCACATAGAAAATCAGTTAAATCGGCAACGGACACAAATGACGAATGTATATTGCCTTGACAATGCGGAGGAGCTGCTTGCGTAAGCCTTGTGTGAAGCGTTTAGGTACTAAGTATATAACTGAAGTCACCCGCGGAGGTTGTGTGGTCAAAATTAAGGTGTAACATAATAGAGCTGTTTCGAAGATCTCATCTCGCCTTTGTAGAACCAGGCCAGGATGTGCTCGCGACTCCTCTGAAGTATGCACCTCATTGTGCGACCCACGTATCATGCACCACAGGAGCACGATAAGCGAGCATTGAGTGGGTCAACGGGGGCAGTCCATCCTTCGAGGATTTTATAAGCAACGGCTTGTTGTAATAAACAATCCTCAGTCGAGTCATGAAATAAGCCTTCTCAACAGCATTTTTCTAGCGTTAATATAGGGTATCAGCAGCAAAATCGCGTTAAATGGCAAGTGTATGAACAGCCCATTTTGGGAGCAATGCTCTTAGGTGGTTTGCCTTTATGTTCCTACAGATGCTTTTCGATAAATTTGTCCAAATAGCCATTTTCTCTCAGGGCGTCGCTGGTTCGCTGCAATTCTCCGTTGACGATATCTGCCGTGCAAATACTGCGCGCCCTAAAGGCTATAGGTGGAACCAAACTCCTCTTGTACTCTAATGGCACTGCGCTGTAGAAGTTCGTGTATTGCCCAGTCCATGTATACTTTCAGTGCACCTTTCTGCTGATGCGTCCCTCAGAATTACGGATAATATCGACATCCAGAAAAGGTAGTCGGTTTCCAAATTCTTTCCCGCAAGTAAAGTGGAGATTCGCATGAGCCTCATTAAAAGCTTTCAGTAACTGCGCCACATGTTTTCCGACTTGCAAAGTACGAAAGTGTCATCAGCATAACGTACACGCATTTCGGTCTCGCTAATGTGCGTTCTGAGCGGGTCATGTTCCAATTCCAGCATAAAGATATCGGCCAGCATGGGCTCCAAAGGAGATCCCAAGGCCACACCATCAATCTGACAGTACACTTCACCATTGAAGGTAAACTGAACGTTTAGCTTGCACCGAAGTACTACCTCTCTTAGCCAAGTGTCCGGAAAAGTCACGTCAATTGACAGCTGCCGAGCCAGATCGCACACGTACTTCACAGTTTCGAGCAGCAGTGATTCCCTCACCTTTGGTCTCATCCTTCTTGCTGTTGACCTCTCCGTCCAACTAATCACCTTCCCTCCATTACCTTGGTCAGCTTTACGTCTGTAGTTCAAGGTAGATTCGATACGGCTATACTCAACCAGACTTTTGCCACAACTCCAGAAAATAGGACAACCAGCAGCGCGCGTTCCCTCTGTTTATTGAGGGGCAATAACCTACGACCCTTCTTTTTTGAGGTGTTGCTCAAGACCACTAGATCGCAGATTTTTGTGGCATCTGTCTCACTCCACCAAACAGCAAAGAGTGACACCCATCACTTGTTTCATTCATGCTTTCGCTGTACGGAGACTACAGGGATGATCCTCAGCGGTATCACTTCCCCGGCTAAGTCGCCAGTTGCACTGTGGTCTAATTCAGGCATCCAGTAGTTTCGTGATTTATATACTTTATGTAATTCATGTTTTTCTCCTGCATCACCCGCCGTGTTTTTTTATTACCTGGCGCAATTCACTACACCGCTGCATCTTTGTATTGTGACTATATTTGGTGAACTGAGCGGAGCCATACCGATCCAACCTTCGTTTGCATCGCTAAACATTTCGCTGACACTCGTTGAGCTCTGTCGCTTGTCTGTTACCGAGCTGTGCTCACAACTTTTCTTTATTATCTTCTTTTTATCTCAGGTACAAAGTCAAAGTGATTTGGCCCAGGCCTACAAATATCTAGCAACTTATCACTTGCAAATGGGCCATTACGAAGATTCGGCGGCTGCGGCGTGCAAATGTTCTGAGTTTCCTGAAACCCGCGAAGAGGCCAAGGCCATGTTCCGCCAAATCACGGCATTTGCGGGTGACGTGGAGTTGATCACGACTGATCAAAGTAGTGACGACCCTCCCTCCTGTGATAATGCAACTGACGAACTCGCGGCAGAGGATGTTGGCGCCATCGGTACAGATCTGGCCACTAACCGTGTAGATGACCACAACACCACTTGCCTCGAGGAGGTTGCGCGAATACGCTCATCAAATAGTATGTGTTCTTAATTTTGTACTATTGCTAATTTCTATCCTCACTCACAGCAGAATCCTCCATCGCCTTTAAGTGGGTGCTACTCGGTCGCATAGGCTGTGCGCACGAATTTCTGTACATGGTAGATAATGGAAATCTATTTTAATTTGAGAACGGCTTTTCGAAACCCCGAAGCCCGCATTTGTCCGCCCATCAAGCACATTTGCTCGCTACTAAATGGTAACCGTGGCCTTTTGCTGTGCTTGCGGCCTTGGAATTTGTCTTAAATGCTTTACTCCAATCCTAACAGTACGGTAAAAAGGTGTATCGTTTCGTTGTGCGCAGTAAGTCTTACTTTTATTCCGTGCACTTGCGTCCCTGAAAACTATGCTACTGCACATGCAGCCTCTGATTCCACAACCTTTTATTCTTTTAAATAAACGGTATGGTCTGATCAGTATATGCAGCGGGATGGCATAGAAGAGATAACTGTTCGAGTGCTTCAAAGCGTTTGGCTAGTACATTTTTGTAGTGATTGATAAGTTGAATGTATGTCAGAAAGATTGTGAAGCTGACAATTATAATGAACACGGATATAACCAAACGTTCAAATGAAGTAATACGACCATCCACAGAACCGTCACCAGGTAACCTGCTTCCATGTAAGGCATTCCCTTGAATGATTTCACCCGCGCTTCCATGCCCCATCGGCCGTGTGCGTCACCACTTTCGCTCATCTTTAGGGCTGCTATCATATAGATACATTATAGGCGATCAGGCCATCTATCATTCGGCTCTTTCGACCGTGGCACTTTCTTATACACCAGTAAGTCAATGGCTGTACGTTTTGCATGAGTGTAATTATTTTCTTAGAAGCTTTAATCCATTATCTCAGGGGATCAGCTTAGCCGTGGACAACAGTGCAATAAGGAGGAATATAAATATGAGAAATTAAGATTAATACTACTGCTAAACTAATAGACCATTTATTCCTCCATAAGACGAGACACAGTTCAGCACACGTGGATCGATCCTAGTGTGTAGAAATGTTTCACAGTAGTTTCGCCCGATTACGACTCGTCGAGCAGACATATTTTAACATCCATTGGCGTTTCTTTGAGCCAGCTTCGCCAAAATACACTAATTGCTACATCCAAGTTTCAGGCCAGATCGTAGTTCGTCTGGCGAACAGTATGGATAATGTTACATGCCAAAGGGAAGAAACGAATAACTCCTAATTGAACCGCATATGAGATATGGTAAAGGCAGTACCGATAAAAGACGCCATCATCATAATCATCAATACACGAGGGTGAGAAATACATCTCTGCTAATGTGCCACAATACAAACATGATAAAAGATTCAACAATACAGACTAAAAGGCTATAAAAAGTAACATTATGCATAGGGTCTGAGATCATTGTTGGAGCAGGAGGCTAAAGAGGAGGTGGGACAAAGGGACTCACAACACAATTGCCACTCAGGTCGACTCTTCGCCATATCAGCTAGTGCATCCAACCAAACGTGATCATCATCCTTCCGTCTCCAGCCCGGCAGTCGGGATATACCAACCGACACCAGCTTCTAAGTGAGAGACTTCATTCCTCTTGACCAAGTCATCGCTTGGCGTCCCCTCTTCTCCTTCCATCCAGACTCCGGGCACGCAAACAACGCACCTCACGGAACCGATGGGCTAGCATGCGCAAGACGTGACCTACCCATAGGAGCCTGGTGCGTGATATACTGGTGCTCGCTCTTCCTGCATCAAATACGCGGCGCCGAAGACGCTTTGCTCATTCGGTGTGCCCACCATACATACTAAGAAGGCGGCGATGCTCGAACGTAACAAGCCTCTTTAAGTCTGTTGACTTGATGTGTCTGGTTTAACAACCGTACAGGAAGTTTGAACGGACGGCTGCATTATAAACTCTGCCTTTCAAAGCGGGACTAATGTCACACTGGCGCCACAAGTGACGGAGGTTTGCAAAAGCGTATCGAGCTTTTGCTATGCGTTTCATGATCTTGTTTTCGCTCCCTAGGGTACTAATATAGCGCCCCAGCAACTAAAATTTATGTACGACTTCTAGCTGGTCACCACCGAAGTTCAGCGCAGGTGTGGGTTCCCTGTCAATCTTGGAGAAGGCTTTTGAATTTCGAGGGTGCAACACACAGTCCGAAACAACTGACGTACATAGGCTGCGCTTTAATAGAAATATACGTAAACAATCCCCACTTCGGTGTAAATGAAGTGGAGCTTATACAGCTGCTAATTAACCATTGTTGGCATCGGTGCGTGGTAAGGCGGATGCCTGATGATGAGGGTCAAACTATTGGAAAGAATGTAGACTATGGCCGGGATGTCCACCCTGAACGTTTGACAGTGTTTGCAGTAGCCAACGGTGGGTATTGCAGCCGTCTACTACGGTAGTATAATAGCAAGTGGCAATGTGAGTTGAAATGATGGGGACAACGGCTGTAGTGTCCGACCTTCCAGTGAGCTAGTGTTCACATCAGCCAATGGTAATGGTTGGAGGCAAATGTTAATGGGTTGTCCCGTAGGTTCTGTACTCGCTAATTCCTTCATGTTGATTATAGAAAGAGAGGTATCTTCGGAAATTAGCCAGTCGTACTATAAGCGCTATGTGAGTGACATGTTCGGTCTCTTGTTCGTTGGAGCAGCAGATTGTGCAATTGGTGGAGCTGCTTAACGGCGCACATGCCACCTAAGGGGACACCTATGAGGTGAAACAGAAAGACTGTCTACTATTATTGGACATTCTTGTCACACGCATGGATGATTGACTCATCCAGAGATCTGGTTACAGTAAAGTAACGGTCCGGCCAATGTCTATACTCCACCAGCCTCTCACCAGTGCAATACAAGCGGACACAGAACAATAGCTAGTCTGACCGACTAGCTAGAGTTAATTGCAACTACACTCGTGATGTATGGTTATCCTCGCAGATTTATAGAAAAACAGCCAACAGTAAGGTCTGAAGGACTTGTTGCGTACGGTAGCCAACAACAAATCAATATTTAATTACCTTTCACTGGTGATCTTGCCGTGCTGAAGACCATTAAATGTTTAATCTGTGCTACGCAGAAAAGTCATAGCGCTGCTTAACTTGCAGCCATTAATCAAGCTCGTAATTTGCCGGTGCCTTTAGTAAGTAAAGAAAGCTCAGTCGATCTGGGCCAACTCACCTTGTATATACCAATTCGTGTGTGACTACAGAGCCATTTACATAGGCGGAACCCATAGGTATTTGACTTCTCGCATAAGTGAACACGTGCCAGAACGGGTTCAACCTGTAATTAACCAGCACCCTGTTCCCCTGAACCTCCGTACTAGCGCAGACCGCCAGCTTCCTCAATAGGTAATCATGTACTGGTGACGCGTCACCGGATCAGCGTCCACAATTACGCTGTGTCACCCTGATACCCGCTTCCGTTATTTCGCCGAAGCTATCATTCATCATCATCATGACTGGGTCGATCTCCTGAGGTGACGGATTTTAAGCTCCCAACGCTAACAATTATAGCCATGCAAGGCGCTTTGCTATTGGTTCCCTGGCGATAAACTCGTGCTTTACTCAAAAATTCAGCTGTTGGTACGGTCTAGGTGACTTGACCGTCCACACTATAAGCACAAAAACAGCCCTAAAGATGAGTTACATAAATGATGGCTTACGTGCTTTAAAAGCCACACCGGCACATGGCCAGGTGGGGTTTGGAAGTGCGAGTGGAACCCATCGAGAGATTAACGCGCACGGAAGCAGGTCCCCAGAAGGCGGTCCCAGTAATGGCCGTATTACTTCACTTATGCCTTTTATTTATCTACACTTGTTATCTTTCAAAACCTCACAATCCTCCCGAAATATTTAACTGACCAATTAGCCATATCCGCCAAAAAGCTTAAGGACTGCTTTGGAAATTCGCAAAATATAACTTCTGCTCCTTACGATTTTGCCATACACCAATACTCATAATATCCAGTTGGAACGTACCGACGAGAGATATACCTATGTTTTTCATTCATCACAAATTTATATTGCCCATGCAAGAGCATGGTACAATTTGTACATATTTGATTTGTGCCAAATATGGTCGCAGCTTCTCATTTAAAGAGAAATATACACATTATCATTATGCACGTTATCTAGAAGTGGGAAACATCTAAACTACTTTGCCGCATTGACTACCGCAATAAGCCGGATGAAACCAACTCTGCGTTCAAAAGCGATTCTTCGTCACCTTAAGGTCACCTTGGACATAGAGGTTGAACTTCCGTCATTCACTTTGCACTACCATGTTGTTTGGTTGCACCCAAGGTATATAGTCTTCTTAAAACACTTTTCGACTTTTTAAACTGCATTCCTTTTTTGAAATCACCATCCCTTCTCGGAGGCCTTTCTACTCAATGTCCTTCTCGTGACCTGGCAGCCGACCTATCGATTGTCCCAGCCTTCTACTTTGCATGACGCTCTATTCTACCTTCATGATTTTCCCAATGGCTCGAAGCAATCTATCACGGATGTTTTGAACCCGACGACTGGGACTAGGCTGCAGAGCGAATCCCTCGTTTGTGATAACATAAGCTGCTGTTTTAACGTTCTGGTGGCTCGTTATCTTAACATCAGACTCCATGACCACCTTTATAGGCGTTTGTTCTCTCTATCTATCTCCCAAATTTTCGGAAGTGGTAAATACTCTCTCGTTTCAGAACCACCCCAGTTACAGTCGCATGTTTCAGTCCAATCACTCCGTGTGCAGTTCAACTTTACGCTTGCCACACGTCATTGCATTTTTACCTAATGATGCAAGTGTTGTTTTTCATTTCCCCGTGCCAAGATGCTTATGAATTTACAGACGTTTTTAGGGCCAACTCCACGTACACCTGTGTGAAATTTAGTAACGATTGAAGCAACTACACAAGGGAATTTTCTTGATGGGATGGAAACGGCCCCCTAATTCATTTTTCCAAGGACGCTGCCTCGATTAAACCTTAGGCATCGATATGTTAATGTTCTCTATATCGGTAGAAATTCATCACATCTAAACTCAATCAGGTAGCCATCACACGACCGGAGAAGCACTGTGCGGCCGTTTCCTCCTTTCGGAACTCATCAGCAGTGCACATTCCATCTGACCTTTGTATTGCTCGAACCCATAACTCGAAGTTCGACAGTCTGTGGTTTAGACCACCGAGTTAAGGGGGACGACGACTGTCGTGAATAGATTACTTGATGTGATATCGCACCGCTCATTATCCACTGACTTGCACCTTAATACCGTGCAAAAGACAGGGTAGCCCCAATCCAAGTGACGAATTTACCAAACCGCTAATCAATTTTGGCATTATACGCATGTTAGTCTACGTACTGATTACAGAGTAGTAGTAGGGGGAGTTGAATGGTATGGATAGAAATCCGTCACATCGACTCACTTAGACAACCTTCACACTTGATGAGGGGCTACCCTGTCTTCTGCACGGTAGTAACGTGCAAGTCAGTGGATAGTGAGCGGCGCTGTATCACATCCGGTAACTTATTTACGATGGTCGTTGCCGTCCCCCGTAGCTTAGTGGTCTTAACCACAGACTGGCGACAGTCGAGTTGTGAGTTCGGGCAATACAAGGGTCAGATGGAATGTGCACTGCGGACGATTCATGAATGGGTGAAACGGCTGCACAGTGCTTTTCCGGGCGTGTGATGGCTGCCTGATTGAGTTTCGATGTGATGGATTTCTGCCTATACCATTCAACTCCATATCGTTGTCCCCCCCCCTCTTATCCACATGAGCAAGAGCCCAGCTTCCTAGGAAACAGCTGTTGCTCGGATCGCGAATGTCACAGTTCTGTCTACTGGAAGTGATATTTCTACTTGAAATGTGATGCCTTTTCCGAGTTGGATACTGTGCTAGCCCCTTCATCTCGGCGTGTACTCTGCATTTGCGCATACTTGTTTGTTCTTCCCGCACCCCGACGCTGACGTTGTGAAGGGCGTGACAATGTTGCACGGTCAGTTTCGCTCTTAATTATGCTCACTAATGTAATCTGCATGAATCACATTTCTTACCTGTTGGCCACACACGTCATGCGGCATGTGGTGTGGCTCTCTGAAAGGCAAAACTAGGGTTGGGTCTCGATCAAATCAATCCGACACGAAAACGACTCCTCGTTTATCTCACACAGCTTTCACAGTATTCTTCCGTTGATGGGGTCTGCGATTTTTGTTTCTTCGTTGATAACAAGACGGGAGAGCCGATGGTGCGCTGAGGCTGGTGGTGGCTAAATCGTGACAGATAGACTACCCACTGCTGCTACTGTTGTGCAATGGGCTCATATCCTGGACGCCTCCTCGTCGCGACCGCCGGGCGGGAGTTGGGTTACGCCCTTCTCCCTGCATGAGTCAGTGAGCTGACCGTGTGCTAGCCCCGTTTCCTTCCGGGTGTTCATTTAATCGAAGGCTTTGGCTGAGGACCCAAGTCGTTCTCCTGTCAGGTGTGGGCGCCCTGCCAGTATCCTAGTCCATCCTCTTCGGATGTTAGGAAGTGGTCGATAACCCTATTCCCGTAAAACCTAGCCATGGGTGACAACAGATCCACAGGTTATACGCTAACGACTCAATTGGCATAGAGCACAAGCGTCACGCATTGTCTCTGACGGTGGGAGGACACCTCCGGGTGTTCAATGGTTTGCTACTGCCCGCCTCAAGCCAGACCACCCCTGGTCAAATTGGTGCAAACCCACCTACGTCCGGCCGTGGTCGCAGGTGCGTATACTACTACGGTCGCAAACCATATTTGAATTGTTCCAGATCTCCCAAGGCTGCGCATGACGGACCTCGAACTGATCCCAATCTGTCTCTGCAATCATATTCCCGAGATGCATCTCCTCCTCACTGCCTTGTGGGCAGGCTATTGAGCCAAAGGCTCCGGGTGAAGTCCCACAAACAAACCTCCGAAGCACGCCCACCACCTCCCTTGCGATTGCCCACTAATGTAATCGTAAGCGTATGCGCAAAGCACTCAGCATCGGGTGCTGGAACCTGCGCACACTACTGGCCTGGAACTCGAGTGAGCGCTCCGAATGACGCACTGCACTGGTCGCGATGGAACTGGCGCACTACAACATCGATATTGCGGCACTCATTGAGACTCGGCTCGCTGAGCACGGTAAGTTGCATGAAGCAGGTGCTGGCTATACGTTCTACTGGGTGGGCAGCGCCACCATAGCACCACGTGAATATGGAATCGGATTTGCACTATCCGATCGCCTTAATGGCCAGCTGGTGGGTGAACCAACAGGCATCAGCGCACGACTGATGACTGTTCGCCTACGACTCGGAGGCGGTAAGCTTGCTACTTTTATAAGCACGTACGGTCCAACCATGGTTTATCCTGATGACATGCGGAATCAATTCCACACTCAACTATCCTCCGTGATACGGTCTGTGTCGAGGAGCGACCGACTATTTCTGCTGGGTGATTTCAACGCGCGTGTTGGACGTGATGCATCGATGTGGACAGATGTTATCGGTCCGCATGGCATTGGTTCAGCGAATGCGAACGGTGACAGGCTGCTCTCACTGTGTGCCACTCACGGTCTGACGATCACGAACACTCGGTTTGCACTGAGTGCGAGTGATATAGCAACTTGGACGCACCCACGTAGTGGTCTCGCTTACCTACTGGTCTGTGTCAGCGTGACATGTGTGAAGTGCGCATGACACGTGTACTGTGTGGAGCTGAGTGTGGCAACGATCACAAGTTGATACGGACCAAGCTGTACATATATTTTCGTAACTCTATGTATCACACTCCCGCCGTGAATCGGCGTAAATTTGACATTTTCCCCCTCAGTAATATGGAGAAACTTATTGAGCTGGAGAAGGCGATGGTTGCACACCTGTGTGATATGGACTGCATAGCCACTGTGGGCGACCTGTGGCACCACATTCGCGACCAGGTAACAGCTGCTGCCGAGGAGACCATCGGGCGCGCAAACTGTAACCAGCCTGATTGGTTTGATGAGAACACTGCGACTGCATTGGTGTCGGAGAAGAGTGCAGCATTTGCTGCACATGTGGCACACCCCAGTGACTTAGGAAAGAAGAGTCAGTTTCGCAAACTTCGACGGCGACTGACCCGAGAGCTCCGTCGCATAAAAAATGCATGGTGGGCGGAGAAGGCGAAGCAGATGGAATGCTATGCCGAAGGCCGCCAACACAAGGAATTCTTTGACTCCTTGAAGGCGGTGTGTGGACCGAGGTTGGAGCCGCTGAGGATGCTGATCGATGGTAGTTCAGGCGCTACCTGCACACAGACTGCACACATAATGCAGCTCTGGCGAAACGCTTTGACTATCACTTGAACAACGGTTTAGAGATTGATGGGCCTACCTTGAACTACCTGAAGCAGCACGATGTGAAGATGAGTCAAGCGGACACGCCGGCAGTGGACTAGTCGCAGAGAGCACTTGCTCAGCTGCAAACGGCAAGTGTGGCGGTGGTGATGGGATTCAGCCTGAATTATTGATACACAGCGGACCCCCGTTACTGACTGCGCTGCATCACTTGGTCCAACACGTGTGGATTGAGGAGGTGCCACCTGAGCTGAAGGATACGCTTATGCTACCACTGTACAAGGGCACGGGGAGCAAGCAATGTTCAACGGATTATCGTGGTATCTACTTGCTGAGTTGTGTGGGCAAGGTGATTGCCCGAATCCTGCTCAACCGGCTCGTCACTCAGATTGTGGAACCTAACGTGGCGCAAGAATACCACCGATATGATGTTTGCGGCTTGTCAGTTGCAAGTGAAGTGTAGAGACCGACACTAGCCTTTGTACTCCTTTCTTATTGATTTCACCAAGGCAATTGATACAGTGAACCGCGAGACATTGTGGCTGGTGTTGGGTAAGTTTGGTTGTCCGAGTAAGTTTGTAAGTTTAATTGAATGTCTGCACAGTGGTATGCGAGCGAGGGTGTAGCTGAGTGGAGAGACCTCGGATGACTTCGCAGTTGTCTCAGGTGTGAAATAAGGCTGTCCTAGCTCCTTCCCTGTTTAATATATATCTTCATGCAATGATGTCTTGTGCTTTTGATGCGGCTTGTGCTTATGGTGTTCGTGTGGAGCCCCTTATTGATGTTGGGTTACAGAACTTCCGTCGTTTCGGTGCGAGAAGCCTAGTCTATGCGACAAGTATCTGTATGTTGCTGTTCGTTGACGACTGTGCGTTGTTTGCACATAGCGCGGATGAGTTGCGACACATGACTAGTGCTCTGGCTTTGACAGCGGCCAAATTCGGGCTCACCATCAACACAAGCAAAACTGTCTTTCTCTTTCCGCCTTCACCGGAGGTGCAATCTACAATGGTGCCGCAAATCAACATTTGTGATGACGTATTGGAAACCACCTCCAGCTTCTGCTACCTTGGGAGTGTGATGTCGACTGACCATCAGATGCGCAGTGAACTTCGTATCCGCGTGTCCAAGGAAGCGGCGGCATTCGGGAAGCTTGAGTACCGAGTGTGGAACAACCATCAGCTTACCGTTGACACGAAGCTGATGGTGTACAAATCCATGGTGCTGTCCGTTTTTCTATCCGGCAGTGAAACGTGGACGATGTACCGGCGGGACGTGCGATCTCTCCCGCGGTTCCATCAACGGTGTTTGCGACGGATTCTGCGCATCGGTTGGTGCGACAGAGTTGCGGATACTGAAGTGTTGTGTCGAAGTGGAATGTGTGCAGTGGACTGCATACTTTTGCTGAGACACTTGAGATAACTCGGTCACGTGTAGCGTATGGATTCTACGCGGATACCGAAGCAGCTGTTATATGATCAGCTGATTGTGGCGAAGTGGCATGTGTGGAAACCGATGCTTCGCTCACAAGACATTTTCAGAGTGAGCCTCTTACGTTCTAATCTTGATCGCAGGTCATGGGAAATGACGGCGGTTGATCGTGGTGCATGGCACGATGTGCTGACGAAGGCCGTTGCCGAGGTGCAAGGGAAATCCCTCTCGCATGCAGAGAAGAAGCGACAATTGCGGAAGCGACACGCGCCGATGGCTTGTGCTCCATTGACATCGTGCGCATGGTGCTGTATCACTTTCAGTTCCGAGTGCCTGAGTCAGGCAAGCCTAGTTGGGCACGAGCGAGGCCACTCGGGGCCACCACAGAAACGACGATGAGTCCTACTGAGAACGTAAGCAGAACCGGCGCAGCGTTGATAGGTACCCTGCATTCGATTTACTAACAGCGTGCTTGCATGCCGAGTCTCTTTATTTCAGGTGGTGGGTTTGCTGTATTGTACTAGTTTTTCTATCTCATCTTAATGTCTGCCTGTACTATCTTCTATTAACTTGCACACGTCGCTTAAGCTAATTGTAGTTAACCTCGATAACATTTTCGCGTTTGTGGCATTTTCTTAAACTCTATTTTCTGACGTCTTGAAATTGTCGCGGATTTGTTGACAACCAATTTATTTTATATGCTTATTTATTGAAGACTTGTGTCACCGTATTTGTTTTATTTTTATTTGATATCCTAGTTTCAAGTGATTGGCTGTTGCTTGATATCCCCGATGTGGTTGCGCTTGATATGCATGTTGACAAGGTGCGTACCTGTGTATTACCCACTGCGTCGTCCATACTGGTTCCAGGAGACAGTTGGTCGTTGCTGTAGGGGACGGGGTGCACGGTCCTTGTGGCCGTGTTAGGATCAAAGAGTGGATCTATGCACTCAGTATGGATCGGACTAAGGTTCAGCCACCGCACAATGTGCGATTGATTCCTCACATACGGCGTGCTTGTGTTTGCCTGTGAAGGAGTGTGGGTCGGCTCCGTCGATGAAACGTGGCTCCCATCCACATGCCTCCCTGTATTATTCCTTCGGGTTTACACTGGATATGGGGTGTGTGGTTGGGGCTGTGGTTGATTCAGCGCAAGCCTTTCATGGTGCCTCTGTAGGTGCAGGCGTCCTGTGGCTGGCCACATTGCCAACTAAATCCGACATCGGATGCCGCTAACGAAAACGACGTATCCCAAGGCTGTGCACCTCGATCCCGGATCCAGTAAGATTCTCATCGGTGCTCATGGACACTTGTTGCGCGAACCGTCATTTGGTCCTGAGCTTGACTGGTCGTTCTGTTAACTTGGCCATCATCACACAGTTCACACCTGGTTTCCATGCTGATAGTGTACTTGCTCCGTTCCTTTAGTCACTCGCCGTTCGCAATGCGACCCGTGATAAATCCGAATCGACGTTGAGCTTCAGTGAAAGTTTGCACTCTCGGGGCGATGGATTGTCTGTGTTACAGTCTAAACGATAACATTGTATAAGCAGCTGTGATGAATAACTATTCTACCGACTAGAAAGTAATACAAAGTAAATCGACAGCTGTACGCTGTAACTGCGCTTCTCTGCCACGCGACCACCAGTCGCGCATTGGCTGAGTATACCACGAAGACGCCCGCCCATACGCGGATTCGAACCGGTGATCTTGTGGTTGCAAACCAGACGCGCATACCACTCGGCCACCGGCCGACATACTACCTACTATATATACAATTAACGATGTTTGTCTTACGCTTTCGATGTATTTATACCATTGAAGTCTAGAAAACACCAACGAAATATGGCTCAACAAAAATGCGTCTCAGTTGTACATGTTATTTGAAACCAGCATGACAACAACTCATGCCGTTTTGACCGATTGTATCGTGGCTGCGTTGACAATGATGAACAGGACAGCAGTTCAACTGACCCTGCGCCGAGGCATCTACGTTGGAAAAATATGCTGATCCGTTTGGTGCACCAGTAGCGAAGCAGGTGTAAATTCGCTTTTAGGTGCCTTTTTCAATCGCCATTTGCTCTGTTGGTTTTGCTACTCAAGGATGAAAAGTAGAACCATTACGAGTCCTGTGGGTTATCATATGGGGAGAAATGCGAAGAACAAAGCAATAACTACAAGTGTGGTAGGCGTTCATATGCGCATGGGAAACTGTCCGAATCAGCACACGCAAACCTTACAGTGGTAGCGCAAATCATGTATACCGTGGGGCTTGAAATGGATTGATTTAGGTTACGCACCGAACTACGGTTAGTCGAGCGACAGTAGCGGGGCAAAGAAACAGACCGAGTGTCTTGATTTTTCTTTGCTTTGCATTCACCATGTGGACGTAGACGCCTCGGGCCTGGTATGGCTGGCTTCACCAGCTTTTCTTGCGTCCTCCATTCGACTACCACATTTGTCGTTTTTTTCAAGCCTTGTCCTCGATCCACAGATTTCCTCCTGTCATTCGAGTCCTTCTTGTTTGACTTGCATAGATTTCTATCAAAACAATCTTAATTCTTCTGTACTTCAACCTCTCGTAGATTTCCTTGGTTTCTTTATTCTACCCCATCCGTCTGCCATCATTCTATGTTTTCAGTTTCTTGAAAGTGACACCATATCTGATGTAGCTACCTGTTGCAGCCAGTTGTAAGTGATCCACCGCATATTATATATTTGTTTTACTCTCCACATTTCTGTTTCATTTTTACTGTTGTTGCGGTAGCCGTAGAAAACATTTACCCGTTTTACTGTTATGATCCATTCCTTACTTGTGTAGCATATTTTCTATTTTTTGATACGACGCGATACATCCGTTTTGATGGAACCCACTCATTGAACAGAATTTAGAGTTAAAACTTTTTTTACAGTAATTCAATCCTGGCGACTAACGGAATAAACACAAAACGTAGGTCATTTCATCACTCGCAGCCTTGGGTGCTGTGTACTCACACATCAGCTGCTGTGTCAATTGCATGTTTGGGTCCCGATTACTGATTAATGAACTGGTGCTTACCCCTCTGGTCCGTAGCCTAAAGCTAACATGGTTATCTTGATGGCGAGGTTTCGAGCCTGCGTAGGGGCAGAGTCACCATCGCAGTATCCCTAGCCCATGTGCGACCGGTGGTGGTTGTGCGGCAGCGAAGCGTCGGTACTCTACTAGGTGGTGCCCCTTGGCCCCTTGAGATCTACTCCTACTACGTTGGTCAATGGTTAGAGGTCAGACGAACTCAGTCTCTTGGTCCTCCACCTTGGGGGTTGGAAATGGGATGGCGTACATTTCTGTAAAACTAAATCATTGCCACCTCACCGCTGCCTTGCGGACGGGCTTTTGAGCCAAAAGCTTTGGTTGAGGACCCTAATCGTCCTCCTGTCTATTTCTGGGCGCCTTGGCAGTTTCTCAGCCTACATACAACCATGACTACTTCTTCAAACTTCAACCATATCCTGTATCAGCCGTCGCGCAGCTCATCAAGTATCTCCTTATCTGCTGCATACAGCAGGCGGATAAGCGAAAACATGCTACTGCTGGCGCCTCCCTTTTTTCTTGCTCTCTGCCTATCTTACTCCCCTCTCAACTCCATCACTTATCTTTGTTCTATAGTTCCAAGTTTAATTGACAGCAACCGAAGTGCCACTGGAGTCGAACTATCTACAGCTCTGTTCCCACATTGTTCACTGGACGCCTATCAGTAACACTTCCTTATAAGGCCACGCTGTCCCGTTTCCCTAGCGCTGTTCAACGTTCGTACTTTAATACAAATAGCTTAGCAGGGTACCCTCGCACTCACGTTAGATACACTGGGCATTGATGTGTGTTACGTATCCGAAACTAGGATCAATGACTCTCATGGAGTTGTTGTATTAACTGCACCCGGCTTGTCTTCTCGCTATTGGTTGCACGCATCCGGACACTGATGCGGCAGTCTCTGATCAAGTGAAGGTAGATATCCTGCTCAGCTCGAAGGTAGAGTCATCGTTGATTGTCTGGATTCCGGTAAACAGCCGTTTGTGTGCAGCCCGTTTGACGACATCGTCCAAAGTGGATTCAGGAAGTAGTACAATATGCTGTTGGTTTGTGGTTTCCGCTTACACTCCCACCGACTGCAGCTCTGATGCTGCCAAGGACACATTCTACCGCGAAAAGAACACCCTAATACGCAGCGCTACCAGTTCTTATATAATGGTTTTTGTAGCAGATATGAATGAGCAAGTAGGTCGCCTGAGCTCTTCATCAGCTTAGCTAGGTGGCACTTATGGGCTTGACCCCGACCGTATGGGCAACGGCGAGCGTCTGTTGCAGCTGTGTGTGGAGCACCAGCTGTTTCTTACTGGCACTGCTTTCAGACACGCTGGGCGCCAAAGCGTCACTTGACGTCTTCCTGTAGCTGGCCAGCGATGGACCAAAATTGGTCACATCTCCATAAGTTGCAGGCGGTGTGGTTCCATCCTGGATTGTCGCTCTTTCTGGACTACTTGCGTCGATTCTGATCATGCCTTTGTATGCTGTCGCTTTTCCATGAACTTTACCGGGAGGCGTACCAAGCGTTTCCTTAGATTGACATCTGAGAAATTATCCTAGCCCTGGGTCAAGCTAGCCTACCAAGATGCACTGCGTGCGGAACTTTCAGTCCATTGTCTTATTGACATATCAGTGGAATAAGATCTCGGTCTCCATGCACAACGCAGGAGCATCTGTTTGTGGTACTATCAATCATCACCGCACCAGTCACTGGATATCCGAGAGGTCGGTGAACCTGTTGGATTCCAGTAGAAACTCACCCGCTGACTGAGCACAATGTGACCAGACGGATTATTAGGCGCGAACTAAAGCGGAGCCTGCGCGCTGACAAGGTAGCCTGGTGGACCAGTAGGGTTTAAGAAATAGAGAAGATGGGAGCAGTAGTTAACTATCGCAAACTCTTCCGGCTGATCCGCGCCACTGGTTCCAGGAGGCCAGGCGTCAGTGAGACAGAGACAGTGCACGTGCCCTGATTCACACTAAGGAGCGCTGTATGACTCGTTGCGTTTCAAGATCAGTTCAGTTGTGCCCTTGCTTCCGGATTTTTTTCTACTCAGATGATGCATTATGAATCATAGACGGTTAATTTAGAGCGTCCGTCGGGGGCCGAGGTCCGACACGCGATCACAGCTCTCATTCGTTTTCGTGCTGTTGGCCCGGATTCCCTTCCACATGCATTATTTAAGGATAGAGGTGAGGTCCTTTGCAAAACACTGACCTCCCTGTTCGAACATGTATGGAAGGAGTTTACCCTCCCGGCTTACTGAAGTGAGTCGATTATAGGGGCAATTTACAAGAAGAGCAGTCTCACCAACTGTGCTAATCACAGGGGTATTAGCCTAACGCCAGTCGTGACAAAAATACTGCCTCAATTCTCGCTCGTCGCCTCACTACGAAACAGGATCGCCGACTATGGAGGAGCAGGCAGGTTTCTGCCCTGGATGTGGCTGTTTAGACCAGGTGCTCGAACAGCCGCACACATACCACAGACTGACAATAGCTGTGTTACTCGATTTCAGTAGTGTGTTCGATTCAGTTGATCGGTGCATTCTGTTAGAACTACGTGCGCGGAAACGTGTTTCCATGAAATTTATTAACATTTTACTTGCTCTATACACGAACAATACATGTCGTATCAGGGTCCATGATGCTTTATCCGATATCGACAACAATCGGCGTTCTTCAGTGATGCCCAGTTTTCCTATTTTTGTTCAATTTCATCGTAGACTCCATCAAGGAGTGTTCTCGTGCAGCATTTAGCGATGCCGGAGATGAGGTGCCGTCTGATGAAAGGCTACTTCATCTTGATTATGCGGACGATATTGTCTTGCTGCTTATTGATGTTGGAGCTGCCCAATCTACCCTGAATAACCTCACAAGAGTGGTCCGATTATTTGGTATGCGCTTCGCACCTTCAAAGTGCCAAGTGTTGCTGCAAAACCATCAGCCACTTGATGATCCCTTGACCCTAATTTTGCAAGAAGCTTGTGGAATTTGATAGCTTCACTTTACTTTCTAGCTGCATCCGCAACAATGGGTGCATGGCAACTAAAGTCACTTCACGTATTGTGAAAGCCAGGACCGTCTTTTTGAATTTGCGGCAACAGAAAGAACCCTCCTCCCGTCTAAAAGACCGTGTTTACAAGACCACAATGAGAGCCGTCCTACTCTAATGGAGTGAGGTTTCGTCCCTTCGGTCTGAAGATCTGACATGCCTTCAAGTCTTCGATCATCGTTGTCTGCGAAATATTGATGGTGTGGGGTGGCACCAACGTGTTTGCAACAATGATGTGCATGGGCGATTGCAGGGCAGTGATAACGATCTGGTTCCTTGGAACATCAGATAGCTCTGAATAAGTTGCGTTGGTTCGGGCGAGTGTACCGTATGCCTGGTCACCGCTTACCTAAGAGGGCCTTGTTCAGTCTACCAGGTGTAGGGTGGCTCAAGGCTCGAGTTGGACAGAAGTTGACTTGGCAGCGGGAAATGAAGTCACTGACGACCAAACTGGGTGCCGTCCGTCCATGCTGCCTTCTGGGCTAGAGTCCACGTGATCCGCCTTGTTCTTGGTTCAAGAGTTTACAGGACATTGCTCGCAGTCGGTACCGGTGGCACGTCTGCTGTCGTCTCCTAATCGGACTGCCTGTTTAAAGTGTGTTTGGTGCTAGGTCATCTGTAGGGTAGTGTCTGATTATGACGCGGGGCAGTGAAAGCCGCAAGGAAGCTGTCTCCCCGATATCGCCTTCTAGTTGCACGACAACCAGTTGTTTGTGATGGTATGTTGTTGACAGGATGTGGGCTCCTTGACCGTGAATGTTTGCATAGGGCATTAAGGTTTTCTGGTGAGTCCACCTTCATTCCTTCATATTTTTCCGTACCGTAGGTCGTTTTGGTTGTATGGCAACGAAGCATCAGTTACACGGCTGGTGTACTGATAATAATAATAATAATAATAAATAATAATAATTCCTTGCAGTTAGCTGTTATTTCAACGACGTGGTTGGTCTTCATGTACCATTTCTTTTGGGTAGGGCTGACTGCTGTCAAAGTGTTTCAATTATGTTTGTGGCACTCCCACCTGAAATGCAGTATGTTCATATCGTCAAGCAGCTTGACGGGCCGCAGACGGGTACCTTGTTGCGAATCTCAAAATGGTCACCGTACTCTTATATGTTCTTCGATTTCCTTATTCACATTACGGGGTATTTTCGAGTCCAAATCTGTTTGTTCCTTATGTTATTCCTCCTTTACCTCATTGTTTCACAGATGTACAGTCCGCATCTGAATTACTCAGTGGAGTTGATCACGGTGACACTTTCGACATAGCTCCCCCGAGTCACGATGAGGTACGTCCTATTGGTCCTCAATCGTTTCTTCTACATACTCGAACCCGGGTTACTCATGCAAAATTTGTGACCGAGTCAATTCTCACTACATCCATGTGGAAAGGCCAGTTAGTTCTTGTCGTGTTGTTCTCCGAGAATCAAGAATAAAGTCGGTCGTAATCACAGTTATTTTTAAGAAGATTCGTGGTTATCTATAGCTTACATACAGTATTTCCGTGTTGTCTGTTCATTGGCTGGCCCTCGTTAACTGACCTGTGACGTCAGTCATATCCCACGGTTTGTACTCGTTCTGCATACGATCCACGCTCACAGAGCTAAAGATTACACTGGGCCTCCCTGTTGCCGTCACAGATAGACTGCTCGGTGGCTTCTGCTTGTTCGTCTACTCATTTAGTCGGTGATCCCACGACTGACAATTTCAAACAGCGGTCTGTGTTACTGTCGTGATCTCAGGCGTATGGCATCCACGCCGTGCGGCCGACTAATCCGCTTTTTCCGCCTGTCGACGGTGCACTGTTTCTCCAATACACTGTGCCGGATTCTTTCTGCGTAATCAGTTCTCATGCATAATGTCTGCTTGGTCTGCTGTCCATCCTGCTTATACTTGGCTGACCATCTGCTGCAGCTGTGCGCGGTACTACAGTGGTCTCAGGCGTATGCCATCCACTCGTAGTACGGCCAACCAATCCGCTTTCTCTTGGGCCGGACCAGTCGTGCGGGCTTGACTTTCGTCTGATTTGCCCCCAGTCCATCGGTACTGCATCGATTCCAGCCGCCCCCGGTCTCAGCCACCACCACCACCACCGCTCTAATTGTTCCCACTTGATTATGCAACGCCCCATTGAAGTGCGATGTTTGTCCTGCGAACCTTCATCTGTAGAGGTCTGTAAAACGAAGTGATCTGATAAAGCAGACAACGAATTAACTTAGCTTTATCCACACTTAGCAACTTCGCGTGCTCTTGCTTCCTTCAGCATGGTGTCACGCTTTATAGTCAGTCATTCATCCATTCATTCTGCTTATGCCCCAACACAATCACTATCGCGACATGATGCTGAGTCCGAAAGCACTGGAAAGGAGCACTATTCTCAAACCACAAGTGTCTTTTTTTGATTTATGGGGCAACGGTTTTTTCTGCACACAACCATATCTTCTGTGTAACGACGTGTATGGTAGTGGGGAATGTGACACACCATATCCCATCTGTTAACTCGACCATGTGGACCATCATCTCGACCCCCATGGTCCGGGCTACAATTTTAGCACTCGTTGCTTGGAGGGATTCGGATAGATTGCCCGCCACTGGCGAGGCCCATTAGGGCGAGACGGTCCTTCAGCGGATGGCAGTGATTGTAAGACTGATCTTGGCTGTGATGAAGTCTCGATGCTCTCCAGGCCCCCATTAGTTGGCGGCCTCCGATTCCGGATTTACCTGTTACTGCGGCCTCCATACGGCAACCACAGGGCGCCTGCGCCTACAAAGGAACGGTGGGTGGCTTGCGCTGCACCACCCACAGTTCCATTCGCTCACCCCATGTCCAGTGTTAACCCGAAGCAATAAGACCGGGAGGCCTGTGGATGCGAGCCACCTTTTATCAACGGAGCCGGCCCACACTCCTTCAGCATACACAACGACAGTCTTCCAGTCCGTCTGCTTGGGAAATCATGCGCACCAGACGTACACAAGACCGGTGGCTGGGCCGTAGTCCGCTACACATTTGATGAAACCACTCTTTGAGCCTAGGACAGTTTCGAGGATCATGCGCCCACCTCCCCTAGCATCGTTTCACAGTCTCTTGGAGCCATTATAGACGAGGTGGATGATAATCGACAAGTAGGCACCTTTTCAACATTCACATCAAACGCATCCACAACGGGGTTACCAGTCCCGCCTACTACTCGATGTATTCATACCTATATATTCTTTACTTGTTCATCTGTATGTTGATTTGCAAAGCTTGCACAGCTCCAAATCCTCATGCGACCGTTTTTAATCTCTCAGTTGTAGTCACAGTCTTATCTGTTCCATTATGGTCAAATGTGAACTTACCTCCCCCACATTCCCCTCTGGTTTGTTTTTTGCAGTCTATTGGTCTTTCACTGGGTAATCTGCTGGCAGTTGTTGGTCTCAACTCTTCTCGGGAGAACCGAGTTCATTCCACTGAAGTCGCGTCTGCCCTGTCAACAGCTTCTTCCTCAACTGCTCTCTCACCTTGGCGAGACGTAGAGGTGAGCGGCCACCACTCCGATCGATCCCATGCTTTCATGACAAGTACATCCGATACTGGTCCCCCTACATCCACCGTCCTCATGGACACTCCTGGGCATGAGCCCTCGGTGAACTCCAATGTCCAACCACATGCCGACGAAGAATCTATGCGACTGAGTGACACCGACTAATTGCCATTTCCCCTCCAGCTCCTATCAAATCCTTCCATTGTACCATACGTGTAGCATTTCTCTTATTGTTTTGCGAAATGTACCGTTATTGCGTATACCGACTTGTATGAATGCGCTGCAGTGGCTTCGATTAGAACCTTTTTCCTGATCAGTTGGCCTGCTGAGTATCACTGTTACGCAGAAGTTCACTGGCTACCTGATCGTGAGTCGTTTCTGTGTGCTAGCCGCTGCCTATCGTTAGTCATTACTGACAACCGGAAAGAATCGTCCTTAAACACGAATCGCTGTCTCCGGTATTAACATCCGGTTGTCTCATCCTCACCCTCCGAAAACGGCTATTTACAATCAACGGCTCACTACTGGTTGTATGCATATGCGTTTACCCATATATCGGGGTTCACGATTGTCACCGCTGCATATGGTAGGATTCTCCATGTGCTTTTGGCTTGTCATGAAATGTGCGTTCCATCTGCACTCACTCGCCTGATTGCATGTTATTGCCCCGTTACTTCTGTTATTAATTCATCGTCAATGTGGTTCTAAGACGCAGTCGATTTGGCCTAATTGGGAGCAATCAGAATAGTCTCCGCCTGTGTTGCGCATTTCAACCGCTGTGTTTACTGCTACTTTACGATGCCGATTGGTGTCGGCCATAGTCTGCTGATTATGTGCTAACCCAATATTTGCACATTGTGGGACGTCGCAGTAAGAGTTGGAAATGATCGGTGAACCGTTACACACGTGAGCATATTACTCTACCTAGGAACAATGCACCTTCGGTTTTGCGTCCTCGGTTTCCTTGCGGATGACTCTCGTACTTTCGCAGAGAGGCTACACCGAGGTAGGCGGTCAGTGTCTTGACATTTCACTCATCATCCATGTCATTTACAGTTATCTAGCTTTGTTAACTTCACCGCAATTAGATTGAGAGTCAGGAAAGGCAACTACCTTTTGGGGATTGTCAGTGGTGTGCATTCTCTCGGTTCTGTCCAGAGAACCAAACCCTTGATCGCTAGGCCATGTCGTTCGTCTGGTACTTTGCCACATTGGCAGTTGACTTTTCTGGCTTGTAATCTAGTTGTGATAAATCAACTAGTTCTTAACAAATCCCTCATAAGTTATCTAGGTATTTGTTAGCCGGCCCGTAACCTTAAGGATCACAAGTTGGCTTTGTACTCCGAGGGCGCGAGTTCGAGCCTGTGTAGGGACCGGGTGCCGCTGTCAGTATTCTCAACCCACCTGCAACCGGTGGTGGTCCCGCGGCAGCGAAGCATCGGTACTGCATACCTGCGTACTGTTGATGTCTTTCTTTTCTTAAGTATTTGCTCGCCACACTTCAAGGACCTACTATTCTGTTGATCTACCACATCTGCACCAGATTTTCAACCTTGCTACAACTGTGATGCACGTACCCGGTGGTTGTGTGCCCCTCATTTCTTCTCGGCGTCATTCTTTATAGCGCCGCACTCCATGACCGCTTTCGCCCGTATCTGAGCTTTTCAGAGGTAGTTTGTTGAGAATTGGAAACTAACTTGACGCCTCATCACTGGGCCATTTAACTCCCCTCAAGTATCCCTTAGTATATTGTTCACCACGTTTGGGATACTGGTAGTTAGGTCTGACGATTTAGTTTCTCAGTTGTTCACCTAGCTCGGCAATTTGGTTGCAGGCGTTTCGTCACCAATTGTGGTGACATCATCAACGTAGGGTTGCGTGCAGATTGGTCTCGAAAACTCGTAAATTGGTGGAAAACTGGCAACGAGAATACAAGAACAAAAAAGAACCTGCGATAATCATTTGGCATCATCCCTGGTCTCGGTGCACGTGGACGAAGAAGGCCACAGCTTCGATGTGGCCAAAACAGAAATATTTGCACGTGAGACAATATGAGCAACGGTTTTTAGAAGCTTGGTTTATCACGAAGAATTCAATTAACAGGCACAGAGATATCGACCCCGTATACCAACCGCTCCGAAAAGAGAAATCAGACAAACCCCAGGACGCTACTCGAACCAAAACAATCCGATACCAGGACAACAGCCGAGATAATCATCCCTAACCTCTCGCCTAGACTGCAATTTAAGAGCCAAGAATCTATACGCTGACGCTTTATTGCGGCAGCTAATCAAAAGTCAATCGAACCCATTGTGCTCATTAATGAACCACCAATCAGGATGGAGCGCCAAAAGGAATCGTAAAGACCTCAACCCATCGGAACAGTATACGTGCAGCCAATCAGAATCAATCTACACATCGAGTTCATCGATGAACCGCCAATCAGGGGGAAGCGAACGGAGGAAGTCGAAGGAACCGCAATGATCTCAACACGTTAGAACACTATACGTGTAGCCAATCATAATCAATTCGCTCCATTGAATACCTCGATAAACCGCGAATCAGGATGAAGCGCATCTAATGTTGTTGACAATCTAAGTGCCTGCGCAGTAACCGGGCATCCTTTCCTGGATTTGTCTGGTACGAGCTTTCGCGACTAATCTACCTATCCAACTCTGCACTGATGATGTCATCTCTACCGGTGACGAAACGATTGCAGCCAAATTGCCAATGTCGGTGAACAACTGTTCACCACGTATTTGGGTTACGTCGTAAACACATTTCGGGTTCACCTGGCTCGGTCATCTCAGACATTTGAACTCTATCTAGGGTTGCTGAGTCTATGGCATTGCTAGCTCTCAACCCTGCAGTACGCGTCCGGTTTCATTCTTGTTTGAATTCTTCGTGTAGCGCAAGCTGGAGTTGGAAACGCTTATACTCCCGATTCACTCCAGGTGATCGAAACCACTGATACTTTGAGGAGGATGGTGATCTCTGTTTACACGGCTAACTGCATTACCATCCCACACTGAGTACTCTAAAATCCAGAATGATGTGGCTAGCCGATCAACCTCCACGTGCTGCCACCTGGGTGGTTCGGGTTAATCTCGGTCCAGCTTATAGTTCGACGACAGTGTTCCAGGAGGTGGTGGTTTTTCGCCTGGTAGCGTTCTCCCTATAAGAGCCACAAATGTCTGCTTAACAACACTGACGTGGCGGATGTGACTCACCACTAAATAAAGTCACTGCCTCTTGCCATACCGGAGGATCTTACCCATTTCGCGAACGCCCACCACCTCAAAGATTTCATCTGATCCCTTCCTGTGTTGGCGAAGTCACCGAACAACTTTACTCACTCAACACATGCACCCACATACTACACGTGTATACACACATATACCCAGTATGTACTGGTTAACTAGTAATATTTCTGTACCATTATTGATGTTATGCGTTTGTATTACCATGATCATGCCTTTGAAGGGGTGTCTTGTACCACCGAGAACACATCTCTTATTTATTTATTTATTTCCGATTTTGGCTCTCAGTTGCCTGCGTTCACATTTTCCTCGCAGTGACGAGAAACGGACCAAAATTCATGCAAGATTTGGTTGCAGCAATTGTCCAATATACGGTTTTTTAATGTATAGACGGTATTACTTGCCTTTAGTAGCGGGAGTTTTTCGTGGACGGCGTGGGTGTGATTTGGAATGAAGGAAAAGCGAACTTACTATAATAAACCCTTCCTTAGATCTTGAATGTTTCTACGCTGATGAGAGCTTTTCGTGCTGTGATGAGTTTGTGATGTGATGCTTTATAAACAAATAAATGGTATATTTCTCGTCCTTGCTAGACACAAAACGATTCCGTGGCCTGATCAATTTGTACGACATAACCGAATAGCGAAGCTGTCCGAGTTTTTCAGTGGTCCCATTGGAGTGTTAGAAGTGTTCCATCGTTCGTTGTTAGACTCCACGAATATATCGTTGTGCATGTAGACATGCACGCTTTCCCTAGCCGGATTACTCCCAGCACCCACTTGTAATTTTAAGCAAAATTATTCTTGGTGTTATGGACTAGGCGGTAAAAGACTTGGAAGAGCACAGCACGTAGATCAAAAATAACTTGAAGTATTTCTAAGTATCCTAATGGCAATAAAATTCGCGAACCCATGCTATTCACGCGAATTCTGTCACGCATAGGATTGCTGTCGAATTATTTAGCTTTAACAATGGCTGGTTCATGCTCGACAGTTCCATTGTTCGCATCGAGCTGCTTGGATGGAGGATTAATTTCTTCCTTAACCGTACATGCTCAACGGTTTTTTTTGAAAATTGCAAGATTGGATTTTTACTGATTATTGTGAATCACCCTTAGCATCTGGCTTGGGGGTGATAGGCTGGTACTTCTGCTTATCGGCTGGCCACGCTGCAACCAGACTCATTCTTTTACTGGTCGTGCGAACAAAAGCGTGTCCTCTCCTCTATACCTGAGCAGCACATTTGACCGTGTGGTTCACTGATTGTCTAACACACGGAGAGTTACCCTACAGCTTAGTTGGGAAAATCGCATTGGCTCATACACCTGAACTCATGGTTGCCAAATCTTGGGCCAAACGAAGCTACCACTGGACGTCGCTCGTTTATTTGAGTTTTACCCTTTGTGACACTTTCCAATCCTATTGTCATCGTGTTCTAGCGCTAAATGTACTAACGTCGCAGTTGATCGGTAACGTATTCGTCCTCCCGTCTTCTGGATTGGTCGCTCAGTAACCAATTCGGTCTAGTTCGGTGACGCAACGTGTTAGGAGGAGCAGCTAACGAATGGATCAATGAACCCCACCTGGACCAAATCCCAACCTTTTTCCAGCAATCAATAGCATGTTCCCGGGAGATCTAGTACTAGGTGAGTAAAGTATAGAAGAGAACAAGGAAGCTTCAGGAGACTTAGCAAGGACACATGTCGGTTGTCTCTACCACGTGATTGTCTCGTGTCTGGCGGCCATTACACCGAATTAGCGACCTTGGTGGCCATAACACAACGCATCGTGTTTCACTGGTAGGTACTCTTAACCGACGCTTGAATTGCTCTCGCTTGCTGTGCTCCGCGCATAGGGTTGACAAATAAACGGATTACAACAACCCCGAAAATTTAGCCGCGATTGCACACACATCCAAATTCCGCCGTCTAGTTGACGGACGCACAACCACTGCGCCGTAGTACCACACACAAGAGAGAAATAAGACAGACTTTTGCAGAGTGCTTGTTACGGCTAAACAAGGGCGAGTACAGACCAGGATGCCGTTTTGATTGCAATGAGAACGGGTCACTACGTCAAGGTGTGAGATTCAGCATACACGTCTTCAATACCGTACCCGCTGCGCTTGCCCTGAATCTACTGCGTTGGGCAGGAAATTTGTCCCGCACCGTGTGGCTTGGTGACGCTAGTGGTAGTGTGTTAATTTCGCGGTGTCACTTGGCGCTCCTGCAACAACTTCCTAACGAATCTCGTGGCTAAACTTTTTCACAAATTCCACCATATACCTATCTTTAGACCTCCAGTTGTGTCGTTATTGTTGACGACTGACCCCGCAGTTTTTCAATTCTCCCTGACTTTTCAGCTTCCATAAAATGCACCACATTTCTCGATGACGCATCATTCTTTGACTGTATTTCAATTTTCTCTTTTCTTCAGCTCCCCAATGACTCCGAACCGCACCCGATCCAGCGTGAAGTGCATTCCCTTTAAACTTTCCCGGATTCGATATGTCAGTGAGCCGGAATGTCAATCTCAGGAATTCGTTGTCACTGGGAGTTGGATGGAAGAGGTGAGCGGTACATGACAACGAGTAACGGGGAAATGTACAAAAATTCCTGTTTTCCATAACAGTGGATGTATATATGTGAGCGCATATATGTTCGTGGCATCAACTTGCTGAGTTGTGTGGGCAAGGTGATTGCCCGAATCCTGCTCAACCGCCTCGTCAGTCAGGTTGTGGAACCTAACGTGGCGGAAGAGCAGTGTGGATTCCGTTCTGGTCGCAGTACTATAGATATGGTGTTTGCGGCTTGTCAGTTTCAAGAGAAGTGTAGAGACCGACACTAGCCTTTGTACTCCTTTTTTGTTGATTTCACCAAGGCAATTGATACAGTGAACCGCGAGACATTGTGGCTGGTGTTGGGTAAGTTTGGTGGTCCGAGTAAGTTTGTAAGTTTACTTGAGTGTCTGCACAGTGGTATGCGGGTGAGGGTGTAGCTGAGTGGAGAGACCTCGGATGACTTCGCAGTTGTCTCAGGTGTGAAGCAAGGCTGTGTCTTAGCTTCTTCCCTGTTTAATATGTATCTTCATGCAATGATGTCTTGTGCTTTTGATGTGGCTTGTGCTTACGGTGTTCGTGTGGAGCACCGTATTGATGTTGGGTTACTGAACATCCGTCGTTTCGATGTGAGAACTCTCGTCTGCTGCTGTTCACTGACGACTGTGCGTTGTTTGCACATAGCGCGGATGAGTTGCGACACATGACTAGTGCTCTGACTTCGACAGCGGCCAAATTCGGCCTCACCATCAGCACAAGCAAAATTGTCTTTCTCTTTCAGCCTTCACCGGAGGTGCAATCTACAATGGTGCTGCAAATCAACATTTATGATAACGTATTGGAAACCACCTCTGGCTTCTGCTACCTTGGGACTGTGATGTTGACTGACCAGCAGATGCGCAGTGGGCTTCGTATCCGCGTATCGAAGGCAGCGTCGGCATTCGCGAAGCTAGAGTACCGAGTGTGGAACAACCATCATCTTACGGTTGACGCGAAGCTGATGGTGTACAAATCCATGGTGCTGACCGTTTTTCTGTACGGCAGTAAAACGTGGACGATGTACCGGCGGGACATGCGATATCTCGAGCGGTTCCATAAACAGTGTTTGCGACGGATTCTGCGCATCGGTTGGTGCGACAGAGTTGCGGACACGGAAGTGTTGTGTCGAAGTGGAATGTATGCAGTGAACTGCATACTTTTGCTGAGACACTTGAGGTGACTCGGTCGTGTGTAGCGTATGGATTCTACGCGGATACCGAAGCAGCTGTTATATGATCAGCTAAGTGTGGGGAAGTGGCATGTGGGCAAACCGATGCTTCACTCCCAAGACATTATCAGAGTGAGCCTCTTACATTCTACTCTTGATTGCAGGTCATGGGAAACGAAGGCGGTCGATCGGCGTGCATGGCGCGATATGATCACGAAGGCCGTTGCCGAGATGCAAGAGAACGTCATCATGTATGCAGAGAATAAGCGGCAATTGCTGAAGCCACAGACGCCGATGGGTTGCACTCCATCGATATTGAGCGCATGGTGCTCAGATGCACATACAACATCGAGTTTCAGTTAAACATTAAATTATACATGCGGATTGATGAAATAGCAATGGGATTGACTCTCCGGCCACTATTGGCAGATGTTTACATAGAAATGCTGGAAAATTAATCGCTGAAATTGGTCATTTCAACGTCCAAATTCTATCGACGTTACGTAGACATTTTCTGCATAGTACATCGGACGACCAACTTGCGAATCCTCGTCGAACGTTTTAAAACTGCACATCCTAATGCCACATTTGCAGTTGAAGAAGAAAACAACATCCGTCTGAACTTTATGGATGTAAATCTAAAGAGGAGAGTCGGCGGATCAATCCCGTTAGGACAGTTTAGAAAGCCATATTGAACGGACAGTATATGTATTTTCAGAGCCTTGTGCCTCAGCCGCAAAAAAACACTGATCCATGCGTTGACTGACCGTGCGCAAAAGATCTGTTGCGAAGGAACGTTTGCAGATGAACTGGACCGAATCAAGTACACACTGCTTGAGAAGGGTTATCCAGAACGCTTTATTGACACGCATATGAGGCCTAAAGACCGGAAGCCAACAGTGCGAACGGCCGAGTAATAACAGTTGTTCCTTAAGATCCCCTTTTAGGGTGACGTAGTTGCTGAGATCTGTACAAGAAGATTGATGCAAGCCTGCAGGAATACGTTCAAGGCAGCTGACGTCAATGTGATCTATACGAGCGAATCGTTGGTTGTCCATAGCTTCAAAGACAAAGATCCTGATCGCCTTTAATCGATTCGAATCGCTTCACCTACTTCTGTGCAGCTAAGTATATTGGACATACGACCAAGCGCTTAGAAAATCGAATCAAGGAGCACCTACCGAATTCGCTCACCTACCGTAGAGACAGATCTAAGTGCAATTACTATCTGATTGCCACTGGGCACAATACTGACAAAGGTAAGGCCTTCGAAATCCTACATAAAGTGCCGTCACACTTGACCCATCAGTTAGCAGCACGACTTCTTGCTACTGCTGAAGCAGTAAGCATAAGACTGATGAAGCCTAATCTCTGCATCCAAAAGAAACTCATTTAAGCATTGTAAATTCTACTGCCATTAACTACATGAGAGGAATTCGCTGCCGCCAATCACCTGATCATCTGACGCTTATCATGAGAACGGTTTACGTTTAAGTGTATCTAATCAATGTTGTGTCACTATACTGTCCCACAAACCTGTTTGTTCATAAGTAGTTTTCTGTACTCGGCCTGATGAGGAAGAAATCGAAAACAATTGTTCGCCCCAGGCTTTTTTTTGCGTACGTTTCTTCTCCAGAGTGTACATGTAGAGGGCAACATCTAAGTGCACACTATTTCACTGTACCAGTAGTCTAGTCATCATTCTACCTAGCAGTTGCTTTACTATTGCCACATCGGGTTCCTTCAAATATGGATGCCCAAGATTTAAGGCTGTCACGTCTAAATGTTGAAGAAAACATCAACAGTTCGTATTGGGTAGTTATTCTCATGCCTGCGAAAGTGATTGTTAGCCTGACCTCCAAACGAAACCCATACACGTTTGTCGTACCATTGATGATGATGTCTAATGTGTCTCTATCCAGTTTGTGACAGCTCACACTTAAGTTTGGATAAACGCATGTACATATGTTGTATTCGAACTGTCATTGGACACAGATGACGCCAATCTATGTATACATGTGTATACCGAATGCATTCCACGAGGACCTTCATACCGCTTTTGTACGGTTAACTTAGTGCAGTAAAACGACATTCGAGCAGACCGAAAATAACATTACCAGAACATGAGGAAGGTGAGTTTATGACAAACTCATGTTGATTTCAGGTGTTGCGAACCCAAGTCAAATTTTGATCAATGCGAATTCCGTGGACTGCTCAAAAGGGCGGTTTCTCAGGTGCCGGAGAAGGTACTATTGTATGCGGAATAGAAGCACCATGAGTATGTTCCCATTCAATTTACTAATCCAGGCCAATAAGGCGGCGTATGGGGTACGTCTGTCTGCGTGATGAGTAATCTTGCATTTCAGAAGTAGATGTTGCTTGAGTTCACCTGTGTGGATGCGCCTGATGTGAATGTTGACAAGGTGCCTACCTGCCTATTACCCACTACCTCGTCCATACTGGCTCCAGGAGACAGTTGGTCGTCGCTGGAGGGGACGGAGTGCACCGTCCTCGTGACGGTGCTAGGCTCAAAGAGTGGTTCCATGCAACCTGTGTGGAACGGGCTTCGCTCCAGCCACCGCCTCGTGTACGTCTGGTGTGTATGATTTCCCAATTAGGCCGGAATGTTTCCGTTCTGCTTGTTGAAGGAGTGTGGGCCGGCTCCGTTGATGAAACGTGGCTCCCATCCGCATGCCTCCCGGTCTTATTCCTTCGGGTTTACACCGTATATGGGGTGTGTGGGTGGAACTATGGGTGGTGCAGCGCAAGCCACCCATGGTCCCTTTTGTAGGCGCAGGCGTCCTGTGACTGTCCCCATGGATGTCACAGTGACAGGCAAATCCGGATACGGACGCCGCCAAATCATATATATATATATATATATATATATATATATATATATATATACGAAATGCGTGTATTTGCCAGCTTCCGTCATTTTTCATGTTTCTCAAATTGTTTTGGGGAACTGACTGCCTTGAAAATCTGCTGCCGACAGCGTGCGTACGATATTCCGATGAAAACGGCAGCAGCCGATTCAAAGGTCTCACCTCTTATTAACATTTTGCATTTGGTGATTCAACTGATTGACGTAGCTTTAGCCGGTCCCACGTATTTATCAGAAGGACGACGGTTTCGCCTAGGCGATGTGGCTATAAGCATTCTAATGAACCTGCTTGTCAAACATGAATTATATTCTCGATTTCTCACATATTTATCTTCCAACACCTTACACATCTGGGCTCTGCATCTTTACCCGCTTTGTGTGTCATAAACGCGCAATTTCGGCTTGCGTAACGCATAACTTGGTGTTCCCTATCTGCCCACTCGTGCTTCATTTTGCAGATTGTTTTTACTTTCTTTTTGCCTACTTACTAGTGATAAAATTGAAGTTAGCCAAAACTGTGTGTGTGGATACTGTCCATGAGCGTGACTTTTCTTCTTCAGTTGTCTTGTTTTCTCCCTTCCTCAAACGATCCTTGACATGTGCGTATGTTACTGCATCCACAATCTTGGCTCTGTTTTTTGATAGCATTGTTTAAGACGTCGTTTTTCGCTCTGCTGAACATCTTGCTACTAAACTTATAGTTTCTGCGAACACTTATTTTGTTTGATGGATTACTGTATCCTTCTTTTTTGTGGCGCACTCTCTTGTTTCCAGTGATACATTGAGGATAGAAGCTCCGCACATTGGGATCATTTCCTGCATGTAGTGTGACTAGCTGCCTCTGTAAGATCAGTTGCAATGATTTTGCGCACTTGTACACAGTCCAAACCGC
Source organism: Dicrocoelium dendriticum (assembly GCA_944474145.2). Taxonomy (NCBI): domain Eukaryota; kingdom Metazoa; phylum Platyhelminthes; class Trematoda; order Plagiorchiida; family Dicrocoeliidae; genus Dicrocoelium; species Dicrocoelium dendriticum. The sequence goes on from OX104062.1 coordinate 39,459,086, forward strand.
GAGCGCGATGCTCACAAGGTGAACAGGATACCATAGGCGCACAGCAAGGTAGCTGAGGAACGGACCTCGATAAAGGACTCCGATAAGAGATTTAGAGGTACACACGTTAGATAAGAGACTTGAAACACGACTTCAGGATTCCAGCACAGTCTACCCATTGTCATCACCAATTCACCCTTATACCCGTTTCCACCTTCGACTTTCTGGAGACGCCGAGGCTACCGCTTCTGGGCAAGCTGGTCTTGGGGTCGCCCTTAGTGTCAGAGCCGAAGCCGCCCTTCTCGAATGGATTCCGATCAACAGTCGCCTTTGTGCTGTCAGGCTCCATGGCTCGTGCAAGCTTAACAGGCGTCGAGAAGGCAAGCGTGCTCTTTTTGTACTCTCCGCCTATGCTCCCACTGACTGTAGCCCAGGTATCGTCAAGGACCAATTCTATCAGAACCTCACCTGTTCATCGTTTTTCCGAGCTTGGTAAAGAGATCGCATACGTTTCACCACCATGTGAGGTGGCATCTTCAGTGCGGTAATAGGCAGTGTATAAGGTTGCTTATTGAATTATCAGTCCGTCATCCACGGGCAGGTGACTTTGGAAGGTGGCGATTTCGACTTGCGCCACGTGATCTCTTCCCATTTGCTTCCATGGCTGAACCACGTCTTGCGATTCGCCGGAGATCTTTCTTTCTGAGTTGATGGGTTAAGGGTCTCCAAAACGGACATCATTATTATGGCGTGGGATTTCAACTCGCGTGTTGGTCGTTTTTTACCAAGCGAACGCCATCTGGGAGGCCCGCATGGATACGACAACTTTCGCTCAAACAATGGTGAAAGGCTACTCAGTTTGTGCGCCGTCCACCAACTTCCACTCTCCAGCACCAACTTTCGCCACCCTAGACGTCACTACGCTACCTGGCACGCTCCAGCATGACCTTAACGTTGGTCATAGATTGACCACATCGCCATAAGTCATCGCTGGAGTGGCGGTATTCGAGACTGCAAATCCTATTGGTCAACATGCGTGGAAACTGATCACGCGCTAGTGCGTACGTCGGTTTGCATGCGTTTCGGTGGCTTGCCTAGGACTGGACAAACTCGACTTAACTCTGGTAAACTGGAAGACCCTGCCGTGCAATTGGAATATCAAAAGTAGCTTTGTGAGAACCTCACTTCCCTGCCTCCTCGGGACGTTGATCAGCATTGGTCGCGATTGCAATAGATTGTTTTCAGCAGGTTTATCCAGTTGCGGTCTTGTTCGTTGAACAACGAAAAGTTGGATCTCGACCACCTCCGCGGGACTTTTCGACTATCGGCGAGCTATAACCGTCAATGTGGAGCACGCTGAGCTCCGCTGTTCTATTTCCAGACAAATGAAAGCAAGTCTTCGTCGTGACCGTGAATCCTGCTGGACCAAACAGGCTATTGAAATGGGAGCGGCTGCCTCTGCTGGTAACAGCCACAGGTTGTTTTATCTCATCAGATCCAACGGACGCAAAGTTCAAACCATCGATCAGACCACCTGTAAGTCAGACGGTACAAAGTTCAGCAAGCTACGCAGACGTCTGGATCGCTGAGCAGAGCGCATTGCTCTCCAGTTTAATTGCTCAACACAACCTCCGGTCACACATCCACTGCCATCATGTGATCCTTGGTCAGTCTGCATAGATCCTCCCACTGAAGCAGAAATACGGAGAGAAATCCAGACTCTGAAACGCCACAAAGCTCCTGGCCTTGACAGTCTTCCTCCGGCCTTATTCAAAGATGGGGGAACTTAGTTATCACCGAAATTCTATCACTGTTCACAAAAGTATGGAGCGATGAGAAGGTTTCTAACTCATGGGGAGAATCTGTTGTGATTCCGATCCACAAGAAGGGCTCTCCTAGTGAATGCACCAATTATCGAGGAATCTCACTTACCTCTGTCACGTCCAAGCTTTTCGTGTCTATGCTGCTGCGTAGGCACGCAGTTACTCGCGAGTTTGTGTCGTGAGAAACAGGCTGGCTTTCGTTCTGGCCGTGGTTGTATTGATCAAATTTTCACAATGCGTCAAATTCTCGAACATCGTTATGTCCAATGAAGACTAACAATGGTGTTTTTGGATATCCGAGTCGCTTTTGATTCAGTAGATAGGTCGCCACTGTGGAACTGTCAGCTACGGAACGGCGTTCCCGACAAGCCTGTCATACTTTTGAAAGAGAAGTATAATCATACCTCTGACAAAGTTAAAGCTTATGGTAGGCATTCTTCATCGTTTCCTGTTACCAGTGGAGTTTGCCAAGGTTGTCCTATCTCGCCATTTCCGTTCAACTTTGCCATCGAAGATGTCCTACATCGCGCACTGGAAGGAGCCGGGAGCTGCGGCGTTGAGCTTCTACCCGAGAGCTGAGTCGTGGACCTGGACTATGCTGATGACATCGCTCTGATGGAAGACGACTCGCAGGTTGTTCAAAACATTCTAAACCGCTTAACGATAGAGGCATCTAACTACGGTCTGTATTTGGCTCCATCCAAGTGTAAAGCTTTGCTCTAGGATTGGCAGATTCCTGTGCCTACGACCACCATGTTGGGTGTCAGCCTGGGGCTAGTTAACAGCTTTACTTACCTCGGGAGTTGTGTTACGGCTGGTGGAGTTATTGGCGATGAAATATCACAACGGATTGCCAAAGCTCGTCTTGCATTTACTAACCTGAGACACTTGTGATGTCGTCGCGATGTCAGTCTCAAGCTCAAAGGCCGAGTGTACAATGCCACAGTTCGTGCTGTCCTATGATACGGCTGCAAGACATGGCCTGTTCGATCGGAAGATTTGAGACAACTGTCTATTTTTGACAACCACTGCTTGCTTTTGTTTGCTCGCGTATGGTGGCAGCACCATGTGAGCAACGCGGAAGTTAGAAGCAGAATCATGGGAGCGGACAGTCCTGGTCTCCAGCGCATAGTCATCCAGCACCGCTTGCGTTGGTTCGGTCACGTACTGCGTATGCCGACCCTCCGCCTTCCACGTCGCGCATTATTTGCACTTCTTGGACACAAACGGAAAAAGAGCCGCGGCGGACAGCCGATGACTTGGAAAAGGAGTATCAAGATTCTAACTTCGTGTCTAGCATCAGTTGGATCCGTGCGTCTCCCAGGCTCGGGACCACGTAAAGCGGATTCCTAATGGTTGGAAGTCCTGGAGGATATGGCCCGCAATAGGAATCAGTGGCGTCAAGGCTGTTCTACCATCTCTACACCTTATACTTTTTAATGTTGAACAAGGCATGAAAACAAAAAAACTCGAAACGTCATGTGTGAAACTGAAAAACAACGTATTTCTAACGTTTTACTCTCCTCGTTGAACATTATATTCTCCTTTTCCTACCACCACGGTTCGGATGGCACATTTGTCTGTTTACAGACTTGTGCATAAATATATATTTTCCTGGCACGCTGTAAAAACACCTACATCTGATTGTTCCGTGTGCTCTCATTCTTGCCTTGTCTGCTCTTTTCCGTGTCATCCTTCTGACTGAATCTGTAATTTATTGTAGCTCTGTCAATCATGACCAGCATTAATTAATTGTCGCCACATCCCAATCAACCCACAGTTTTGAGAACGAAGCTTACTATTTCGTCCTCTCCTTTGTTTCAGCCCATAGCATTAAGGATTACCAGCCTGCCTTGTAATCTGAGGACGCGAGGTCGAGCTACGTAGGGGACCGCGTGACCCCCGCAGTAAATTCAGCCCAAGTGCGACCGGTGGTGGTTGCGCGGTAGCGATGCGTCGGTTCTGCGCATCATCATTATCGTCATTACACACGTTAACTAGAGGTGGGAAACACCTCAGCTACTGTGCCGCAATACCTAAAAGAAAAAGGGAAAAAAGTGCAACAGGTGCAAGTCAGCTGTGCTACCAGTAACGGACGGCCATCGTTCCGGTAAGCCACCTGCCGGCTACTATGCAGCAGAAAAAATAATTTACTATGCAAAATTATAAAAGGCTAAATAGTGAGATTGTGGTTGAAGGGGGAGACTAAGATGGATGGGGTGGGACAAAGAAACACACAGCACGAACGCCACTGAGGTCGGCTCCTAGCCATATCAACAACTTTATCCAGCGAAATGTGTTCATCGTCTTTCAGGCCTCAACCAGGTAGCCGAGACTCTCCAACTGAGGCCAGCTTCGAAGTGAAAGCCTTCATTCCTCTCGACTAACTCATCGCTTGGCCACCTCTCCTTTTCTTCCATCCACACTCTTGGCGCGCAAACAACACACGTCGCGGGAGTCGTTGGGCTGGCATGCATAACACGTGGCCGAGCCATCGGAGTTTGATGCGTGAAATAACGGGGTTTAGCGGTTTATTTCCTTTTTCTGTGCCGTAAACAAAGTGTCAAACACGCTCGTTGCTCACGCGGTGTTCCAACCAGATGTGAGCTAAATTGCGAAGCACCGGTGGTCGAACGTAACTAGCCTCTTCATGTCCGCCCATCTAAGGGGCCAGGTTCGACAACCGTACAGTAGGGTCGAATGTACCGCTGCATTGTACACTTTACCCTTCAGGGCGAGAGTGGTGTCGCGCCGGCGCCATAAGTGCCGAAGGTTAGCAAAAGCGCCTCGAACTTTTGCTATACGGTTCGTGATCTCATCTACAATCCCACGGGCGCTGATACAACTTCCCAGGTAGTTGAATTTTTGAACGACTTCTAGCTGATCCCCACCAAGGATCAGCTAAGGATGCGCTCTAGGCCAATCTTGGAGGAACGCTTTGCACTTCGAGAATGCAAAGCAAAGCCCGAAGTGGCGGACAGCCAGTGCTAACCTGTCCAGTGCAGCTTGGCACGTTTGTGAGCTGTCACAGATTAGGGCAATATCGTCAGCGTACTCCAAGTCAATAAGTCGTTCTCCTGGGAGCAGATCCACACCTTCTAAGTCGTGTCCTGTGAACGCGGTTTCCTTGACTTCGTCAATAGCGAACTTGAAGAGGAAAAGTGACATCAGGGCATCCTTGTCTCACCCCGCTGGAGATATTAAAGGACGACGACAGCTTGCCGTAAGCCCTCACTCTTCCTGAGCTACGCGCGTATAATGCTCGGATAATATTTACATATTTCTCAGGTACACCTTTACTTAGGCAGGCACAAAGTGCACGTCTTTCCACCGAATCGAATACACCTTTGATATAGAAGAACACGACAACGCTGGGTCGCCAATATATGTGACGGTGCTCCAACAACTCACGCAAAGTGAAGATGTGGTCAATGCAGCCAGGACCTCGATGAAACCCGGCTTGCCCTTCACGAATATGGCTTTCACGAGTGTCAGTCAGTTTTTGAATGGTGACAGAGACAAGCAAATTTGAGGCAATGAAGATCAGACTGCTTCCTCTATGGTTGCCGCATTCTGATCTTGAGCCTCCCTTGAAATCGGGACTATGACGGGGCGGCTGCAGTCGGTTGGGTCAGTTTCCTGCTCCCACAGTTTCATTAGTAACTCCTATAAATCACCCACAAGAGCAGGTCTCTTGAATTTAAAGAGGGCTGGAGGAAGATCATCTGGTCCCGCGTCTTTATTTAACTTCAATAGTCCGCTCTCACCTTCGACTTCTGAGCGAGAGGATGCATCCAGAGGGACAACCCAGGGAGCTGGGTAATCAGTGGCCGGCGAGAAATCTAGCAATACCAACCGATTAAATTGCCTTTCAAAATGCTCAGCCCAATGCTCCAAGCGTTTTGACAAGTTGTGGATAAACTGTCCACTTTCGTCACGTATAGTTGTACTAACACCAGGTCTCTTGTTGCCCCTTTCCCGTATCAGCCGGAATAACTTACGATGGTTCTCGAGAGCAGCGGCCATTTCCATCTCTGAAGCACGATGAGATTACCAGGATTCGCGGTCTCTCTTCAGGCTAGGACGGTGTTTTGTCCGGATCTCTTCGCGAGTCTCATTGTGTTCGCTTCCAGCCGGAATATGCCGGCGAGTATCGACAAGTTTCAGAGACAGCGAAGAGACCCAATGTCCATGTTGGCGATTAGACTTACCACATGAGGATTTTCCTGCTGCTTGTAAAGTCTAGTGAATATGAGACCACTGAGCGCTTACTCAAATCGCATGATAGCGTACTTTGATACGCATTCAGAACAGCTGGCTTCGCCAGTTGGCTGGTGTTAATGCGCTCACAACGTCGTCGTGGGCGTCCGCCAAAACGTATCCGCATGTCAGCGCATACAAGTGTCCACACATGTGCTCCAAATCGAGCGACAGTTCTAAACGTAGCCTCTCCATCGGTAACTGATTACAATGTGATTGATTTGCGTCCATAACTGGTTCGAGGCCGGTTAGCTCAAGTCACCCTCTGGCGGGTGCTGTGTCGGAAATTAGTGCTCGCAAGAAATAAGCGAGAATCTTCACACAAATGAAGTAACCGCTCACCGTTCTCATTACTGGAGCCTACACCATGTTGTCCGCCCAGATGCAGTTCATCAGTGGATAATTTTCCAACTTTAGCGTTCAGATTCCTAGCCAGCATAACGGTGTCCGAGCTTCTTCTCTGGCGAAGGAGCTCGTTCAATTGGCGATAGAAGTCGTCTTTTATCAAATCATCGCTAGAGTTTGTGGGTGCATAGGCAGCGATGACAAATAGATACCAGTTAGTCCCGTGCGGCTTCGAAGCGTTGAACGAGCCAGCTAATCGGACCGCACACAACCGGCTACTGATTGGAATCCCATCAACCAGAGCAGCAGTCTGGAGACTCAAGGCAATACCAGCACCGGCTTGGCCGGTGCTCGAAGCTGCATCGTCACCGGATGGATGCAATGAGAAAGTGCTTCTGGTGTCACCTGAAAGGGATCGCAAAATGAGCACTGAGCTCGTGTCTTGCAGGCCGGTCTCCGATAACCAGCAGATATCAATCGTAGTAATGTGCGTACATTAAGGCATGCCAATCTGAAGGAGGATCGAGGGCTCCAAATGGAAGCCGATGAACTGGGCTTGGCCGCGTGCTTAGACATGGGCTTGTCGACAGGGTAGGAATGACGCTTCGCGTTCACATGTGAGTTGAAACTAAAAGGTCCAAAGCCTCTCAAGGCAAGATGGGGTGTCCGAGGATTGGAGGTTGCAAACAAGGGGGATAAAAGTGAAGCTGGAACGGGACGGTAAGAGTGAAAACGCGTAAGTAGGGGAATAAGAAGATATGTAGGCTTGAGCAGTAGCATCCAAACCCCTATCCACCGTGCTCGATGCAACAGATAGGGCACCGTTGATTATTCTCTGCGGTGGCCTGAGCATCAAGAAACTGTTTGAATAGAATTCATTGTATTGCGTGGGCAGGATACTGTCAGCTTGCCCATCCCTAGACAGGAGAACGACTAGGGTTCTCAACCAATGCCTTTGATTCAAAAACCTGACCGCAAGGCAGCGGGTTTGGCGTTCGGCTACAAGGAGTCCGTTTTAAGGAATAAGGAGCCACCTCATTCCAACCCCCAACCTGGAGGACCAGGAGGCTGTTTGTCTGGCCTCTAACCATTGACCAATCTGGTATGAGTGGCTCTGAAGGTGCAATAAAAGTACCACCCAGCATAGCTCAATGGATCTCTGAAGCACGCAAACCATCGCGCCACGGTAAGGTCCAGCTTCATTGCGATAGTGTTTCTGCGTACCGGCATACTGCTGCTAGCTACCTCGCCCTTACTACTCCATATTGTAACTACCATTTCATGAGAACCGCCCGTTGTGACCAATCCTCAGCCTCACTACGATGATGCTATCTGCCCGGTTACACATTATCTGTCCCAATCCGTGCATACCACCTTTCCACTCTGTGTCGGGTGGAAACTATACAAGTTTGTTCTAATTGTAATGAAACCCAATGCATTTATGGTATTTCATACACTGCACTGTTGATCCAAATGGATCATTTGTCCCAACCCAATTAGGTCATTTCACAGTCCTTCTGTTGCGTAGTCACGTTTTGTGTATCGTACGTCTGTGACATCCTCTATCGATCATTAATCTTTATTTCGACATTGTCGTTCGTTCACTTGTATTGTGGAGGCCAACTCATGCTTTCGCTTTCTTTCAATTGAAGCGCCTTTATTTTCACGCTCTGTTTCATTCCATTCCACTTCCCCAGGTGAACCGTGTCTGCTTATGGCGATATGATTGCGATGAATTGATTGACTCAGGTAAATTCAAGCCCACCTCTGAAAACGAAAATGACATCAGCCCTGGAGTGTTGGGTGACTCAGCTGATGACCCTCGCCTAGTGGATTCCCTGGTTCACCCTGGGTGGGTACAAGATATGAAGGTAGATCTCTATTGTACGCTTGTCTGTTTTTTCGCATCTCCATAGTTATCTCGTGGTGGGTACTCTTCGTTTGTCAAGAAAACTAATTCATTTCGAACACTGATCGCAGTTAAATAAGTGTGTGATCCGGGCACAGAGGTGCCCGATTCACGTCGTCAGCTAGGTGCAAGAGCAAGAACGCCACTAACTGCGCAACTGCGCCATGTCCGATAGAGTCACTAACCACTCAGGTGGACTATTCCGATGCCCCCATCCACTAACACTGCATCCACTAGCCTTGCCAAGTTTCTCAGTCAATTTCTTCATTCCGTCGTGCCACGTCATCAACTGGCCACCTGGCGCATTTGTTCGACTTTGTGCAGCGACTGCATCTTATGCACGCCTGGGAAGGCGATCGACAGACTTATGGGAGACATGACCTAGCCAACGGGATCAGAGGCTTTCTTGCCACTCACTAACCGGCAGATAGCAGTGCCCACTCGATGCTTCTACTAGATGTGAGCAACACCATACAAACACCTGTGATCACTGCGAACTTGTCAGATCTTTGATCCGTACAATAGCGCGGGCTTTGTCGCAGCGTTGCACACTCTACCTTTTACTAAGAGGCTGATATCCCGCAACTCCATAGATGGTTTGGACATTAGAAAACTTCATTGGTTTTGCTGATAAATATAGTGAACTCCTAATTGATGAGATCAACAGAGGTAAGGTAACGATCAAGGTAAGCGTATCGCTGCCACTACTGCTACCGTAGCGTTCTGCTCTTCGAACTTGTACCCCATGGAAATAGTCGGCATTTTTATCTTTGAGTGCTGCGTCCCAAAACAGCACTTGAGATGAGGATGTTGAAAGGGGGGTTTGATGCGGGTTGGTTAGAGTAGTGAATGTGAAGGAGCTACGAAGATCTCGTGTGACCGATGCTGGCGACGGAGGCGATGTGGCTTTTATACCGCAAATATTCACACTACCAATGTAAGGTAATGAAACAATGGGCTAAGTTGTAACACAGTCGAGAGGGAATTGATGAGACAAGGGGACGGAGTATGACACTGGAGTCTACTCTGCAATAAACAGTTTGCCAAGGAGGAATATAGCATCGACGATCACCGATGAGTTTTACGTCTATACTTTGGAGTTGTTGAAAGTGGGCTTGCGTGTGGGTTGTATGGAGTAGTGGATAGAAGCAGATTGTTGTCTAACTGTTTCCGTGGCTGCGCTGGCTCCTATAGTGCAGTCATTGGCATTCCTTGAATGCTTTTGCGCCATACGGTTACCCCCGCGTTCCGCCTCAAATTTGGCTGCATCTGAGATAGATGCGTTGACGAAGATCCCACCGGTCTTATGGCATCTCCTCGCTTAGTAACCCCGGGATACTCATACATTATCGGTTTCAAGCAAAGCGCCCTGTTTTGATTGTATCTTTGGACTCACAAAATGTCTCCGTTTTTGAATGCGCAACGGCCCATCCCCAACCTTAAGCACGCCTGAGTCTGTGTTTTAAAGCCCCAATCACACGCAAGTGACTATCAAGCATGATTTTCATACAAATCATCGATTCGCCAAACACGCATATACCATTATGGGGCTAATCATAGATGCAGTCTTTGGACATTATTCTCTTCGTGGGCACTACAATTTGTTGGGGTATCCTTGTCAAGACTTTGCTGTTCGGTCCAGAATGAATCGCATTTCCTGCTCGTATTCTTCCTTATCCGGCTGTTATGTGTGCACCACGAAAACGTACCTTGTAAGCAGGTGCTCCATGTGAAGCATCTCCACAGGCTATCATCGCTCTTCGAGATATAGTACACTCGCTACATTTTTCGCAAATAACTAGCTTTTCACGATATCACAGCGGTTGTCGGTTTTTGAACCAGTGTTCCCACCCTCTTTCAACTGTTCCCAGGTCCACCGGCCAAGTCGACGCCTGTTTTCTGTTAGTTCTCGTGGCACCCTACTTGCGTATCAGGCCAACTTTGATTCCATGCGCTTGTCCCGATTAACTGAGGAGTGGGCCCCCTTCCGACCAATAGCTATGCCCTCTAATCAACCCATTGCTTTGGCAAGTCTCAGTTTATCCCACGACGGTACGCAAGTGGATCTCGCGGACGATCTGGGTCGCATTGCTATCGTCGCAGTGAATCGCTTACCCAACCAAGCGTCGATACCGAAGTCGGAATATCTTCCAACTCCGATCAAGCCAGACACATCAGGTAAGTTTCTTTTGTTTCCCATTTTACACACATCACAGGACTTACCAGTTGATACCAGTACCCATAAGGTGTTGATTGAGGCCGTGGAACCTCTCTTGAATCTATCCTACTGTGGTGTTACCAATGCCTCACCCATCCGCGTCCAATACATACACCAACCGACGTGCATACCGTTGTTAATTATCGTACCCATGATCTGTCCACCATCCCTGGACATCTCGTACAATCAGGAAACATACGTATTACAGTCGAACCCGCTTTATGGCCCACCATCGGATATTTCGAAAGTGAGCAATAAAGCGGGGTGGGCAATTAACCGATATTGCCATTTTTTCCAAAAGTGAGACAACCATTGAATTATTGTACAGTATATCACTTGCATTGTAACGCAGGATAAAATACGTACTTGTAACAAAAGCTTACAAAAGACGTTTATTCAGGAGAGCATGCTCTTTAATTTAAAAATTCTACCATACAGCATCTTATCTGGATAGCTATAGAAGCTAACGCAACTGTGTATTTTTGCAGAGAAAACAATCCAGCCTCAACTGGACATTATTTTGCGCCGCTACTGAAGTCACTTTTGCCTTTCTGAAGTCCATTTTGGATAAGAAATCTTTGCTTAGCCAATGCAAAAGTCCGTAGCTATGCAGATCATTCAAACGTCTTTGCTCTTAAATGCGCTACTCATGGATTGCTGTTACTCACAAAGGCATCCGGCACGTCATCCTCTGAGTCGCTGCCTTCTTTCTGTTCTAGTCGGTTCTCTAAAATTTTACTGACGATTTCATCTTCAACAGTTGTCAGATCTAAAGTACATTCCACATCGTTGTCAATGGCGACGAACTCTTCTGCATTGATGACTGGAATTGTGCAAGCGCTGATCTCGTCCTCAGCGATGACGGCGTCATCAGAAAGTGCACCCGATACCAGTCGACTGAAGTCAGCATGCGGAAAGCAAACTTATATTGTTGCACCGGTAACCTGTCTCCAACATTTTGTAGTGAACTGAATTGCATCGAGCACAGAAATCTTGGCGCCGACGTGCACCGCCGAGGATCAGTCAGATAACATGTTTTCGATGGGATAAAGAATTCCGTCCACAGTTTTCTTTCTATAATGGATTTTTAGATTCATAATCACACCTTCGTCCATGAGTTGAAGAATGCTGGCCATGTTTGCCGTAAAAAATTCCATTTGAATCTTTTTCATGCATTCTATCTGTGGATGCGCTGTACAATTATCCAAAATCAACCTAATTTTTTGGTTACATTGGCCTAGCTCTTGTCCCGTTAGAGGACTCGTTATCCACACTTTTTTGTTAGCTCTGTACGTTACGGGAAGTGTTTTTACGTTCACGCCATTACGATTCGTGGTTTCTTACATTTTGCCAATTGAAACCAGTTTTCCATTATCCGTGTCTGACATACGCGCAGCACAGGAGAGTGATCTTATCAATGGCTTTTTTCGATCCGCTGAGCTTGTCGGCAGAAAAACACAAAGAGCACTCTGGAGTTGTTCGGTAAAATAGGCCTGTTTCCTCTACATTGTACGCGTTTATCATCATCAAATACGTTTCCAAGTTCAGACAATTACAGACTGCTCTATCCGCGGAACTATTTTCTCCAATGCGCATGTTTATACACAATTTGATTTTTATTCTGTCATTGCAACCATCCTACTGTGGCAGCAAAGCTTTTTTCAAGTCTTTCCCCGAAGTCTTCTGCCTTTTTCTTCAGTAGCGGGTCTGTAACCGTTTGGTTCTGCTCACGAACCGGTATCATCTAGTCATTCGATGCAGTTTTAACTGCTTCACCCTTTCCACATCGCTTCCTTTTCTGAGAGCTTGAAGTGACATGCGACAAATTCTGCCGCGATTCCTTTTTGCTGGCAAGCAACCTGACTAGGGTACGACGAGAAGTGTGTAAACCACGCGACAACTTAACCTGCGAGGTTCCTCCTGGTTAAGTTTTAATTTTCTCAAAAATATCCAACTTTTCCTTAAAGAACAAATCCTTTCTGTTACTGGCCATACTTTTATGTTATCATTAGAGCACTGACAAATTTGGAGCGGAAAGATTACCCGATTTCGCTCAGTCCTGGAGTTTGGAATAGGGCCGAATGCTTGCCGACAGCCGTCTGCACATTTAGCTTGCTGGTCTATTAAATGACTTAGGTAACCATTTCTTATCTGTCAATAACGCTGCCGACATCTTTCATGTCCTTGACTCCATTGGACTGGCAAGTGGTGGGGTAATCGTAACGAAAGCTAGTAGGAACGGGGCGTAAAATTGATGAAGCGACAAGTGCAAAGCCCATGCAGCTGGGCAATTAAGCGGTGGGACGACTCCGGCAATGGGCAGTTAGACAATGAAAATTGAGCATATTTATGAGAATGATTTTGTATTTTGCTAAATTGCGCAATAAAGCGGGTTCGACTGTGTTATCATTGCGCTCTACTCGGTCGTGCGTAGACCTGATGTTAACAAGGTCTGTAGGTGTGTACGACATCCAGATCTTGGAGATTCTGGCAGTAAGTGACCACTCAGTTCTCAATGCCAACATGAGACTGCCGCTGCAATATCTCCATGTACGGAAGCCAGCTTACAACTACTGGAAAACGAAATTCGACAGTCTAACTCTAGCCGCGAGCCAAGTAGATTGGTCTCTGTCTCAGGTTGCATCGACTGAAGCCTGTTGGTCAGTTACATAGATGGAGTACAATTAGTCTGTTATCGGTTTGTGTTCCTCAAGTGTCTGAATGTCGGACGTATCACGCCACATTGGTACGACAGGGAATATAGTAAATTTGCTCTGCGATGGCGCGGGCTGCGAACAGTGCCTTTTCTCCGGCTCGGTCGACAACTACGAAGCTACAGCAGGCCGTGGAGTATTTGAAGCAGCGCGAAAACGAACAACCACCGGCAATTCGAAGAACAGCTGTAAACCGTTTCCAGGAGTGTTTGCTGGCGGACTCGACCAGATAGTCTCTAACCTCCAGCGCTGACGTTGCATCCGCTTTGGCTGCTCACTTCGGTTCCGTGTTTAAAAAAATAATTAAATGTGTTTATTTATCGACTGTGCAAGACATGGACCAGTATATTGGTCCGATCGAATTGTGCAAGTGTTTTGCGAGTTTGTTGATGATGCAGATAAGTAGAAAAAGCACGATCAGTCAGACCATTTAGATGAACAGTGTCAATCACATGTTGATTGGTAGTTCGCGAAAGTCTTGCAATCTAGCATTTTTTTCTTAGTCAAATGCTTACATATACTCGGCATGCGGTGTAGTCTATTATGGCACAGTAGTCTGAAGCGGCTTAGCTTGATTGTTTCGTCATGTAGCAGAACGCAATCAACACGCCAAACAGCCAAGCGTATGGGAATATTTCTTCGCAGTATTTGGACGAAGCTTGGAGGAAGAGACCTGTTGGAAAGATAGAACAATGGATAGGTTAATCGATTTGCTAGCAGAGAAGACTGCCGTACTTATGTTAATTCTAGCAAATTTAAAATATTGTGCAGAAAGTACGATACAGGTTATTAATAATGTGATCAAGAGCACACACTGAGTAGACATAAGGGAAGCATGCATATTAACTAATGATATCACGTTCGAGATTGTCTTTCATTACAATTGGTCAGGCTTGTATTCCTAAATATCGCCAATATGCCTGCCGATATTTCGGGATCTGTAGCGGAGGCGGTACTCAAACACTGGTTTGGGGAGGCGCATAGGAGATCTGTCTTTTATGGTACCTTGATACACGCGCATGCCTATCTGTGACAGAGTTAGCAATAGAAACCGTCGCTCTTTGCAAGATCATTGAAAAGAAATAGTGTAATAGTCGTCGGGTAGAAGAGAATGAGTACTTGGTTGACCCTCTTCCTAGGCATCTATGTGGTCATGGGGACCTTAAGATAGGTATGGCCGGTTAACGAGAGGATACAGCAAGGATCCAAGGAGTGAAAACGAGAACTCAGTTTAACCTTCCGTCGTTGACTTCCATGTGGGCATGAAAGCCTCGAAGTCGATATGACCGAGTATGGAAAGAATATAACATTGGTCGGATGAATGAAGAAGTGGACTCGGTTTAACGCCCCTCTTTAGCCACCATATTGATATGGAGGCCTTGGAGTTGGTATGGCCGGAAGATTGTGCATGAAAATTTGGTCATTTTTCTTTCTTTTTGCCTTCTGTGATGTCAATGAAGCTTTTAAGTGTACCACTGGGAGGTATCACGGACATGCATTATATGCCCTTTGGTCCCTTCTGATATATCTCTGTCTCAGTAATATCCAACTTGAAAAGTTGCATAGCTTTTGGGACTGTGAAACATTTATCTACCTGTACACGAAACATGTGTGGAGATGTGCATGAGACAATGCATGAACAGTGGAAGACGATTCCAGATCATTGCAGATCTAATAAGGAAAAAACTTTGCCCGCATGTTGGTGAGCGACTTTGCATTCGCAAGTTCATTTTTTTATTACGGATAAGGTAACGCTTATTGTGTTGCAATTGAGTAGAGTATCCACGTGTATGAATGTGCCCATGAATTACATCAAAAAGCGATATTGATTACAGAAGAGTAGTAGGGAAAGTTGAATGTTATAGGTAGAAATTCGTCACATCTACGCTCACTCACACAGCCGTCACACGCCCGGAAAAGCACTGTACGTGCGTTTCATCCTTTCGGGAATCGTCAGCAGTGCGCATTCCATTGGATCCTGGTAGGGCCGGAAACCGCAACTCGATTGTTGGCACTCCGTGCTTGAGACCACTGAGCTACAGGGGATGGTAACGACCATCATAAATAAGTTACTAGATGTGATATAGCGCCGCTGACTTACACGTTACTGCAATGCAGAGGACAGGGTAGCCCCTTCACCAAACCACGAGCTTACCAAACTTAAGCCGCCAATTAACTTTTAGCATTATAAGCAGCTTGGTTTGTAGCGTCCGATGGAATGCGCACTGCTGACCATTCCCGAAAGGATAAAACGCGCATACAGTGTTTTTCTGGGTGTGTGACGGTTGTCTGAGTATGCCTAGATGTGTCGAATTTCTATCTAACAAGCGATATGTTTAGTTTTAATCTACGCAGTCATATTCGGTCCAACGTCAGCAATTTACAGCGTTCAGAGTATGTTAACCTCTGAGTAGAGCCCAGGATCTGTCTTGTAAAAGCACGCTGAACGCGCTCAAGTGTCGCTATATCACTCTGTCTTACATTACCGAATATTATACAGCAGTACTCTAATATTGGGCGTGTGCAACTCTTGTACAATTTAACTTTATCATTTGTTACGGTAAAGAGTTTGAAAAACAGTGCATTCTTTTTCTTGTCTTTAGCGACAGTGTATTGTACATGTTCGGAGAAGTTCAGGCTGCTGGAGTAATGAAGCCCTAAGTCTCTTACTTGGTTACCATATGCTAGAGGTTTACCGAAGAAGGTTAGCGGTTGGACATTCATATCACATTTGTATGAGATGGCATTACTCTTTTCGACGGCGAAATTTATTTTTGCAATGCAACACCATTTTTCAAGTGCATTCAGGTCCGTTTGTATGTTTTAAAACACGGACTCTTGATTCCTGAGGTCAAATACGTGCACAACTTTTATATCGTCCGCAAACTTGTAGGGCCTACCATGGACAATAACGTCAAAAAGGTCATTTATATACCTCAGGAAGTGAAGTGTTCCCAGAACGCTACCTTGAATGACACCACTTGTCACAGGAGTGCAACCTGATGTGTGATTGCCTATCTTGACTGTTTGGGTTCCGTCGGTAAAGTATGAGGCGAACCAAGAAAGTGGAGGGTCGGCAATACCATACCCTGCTAGAAAGATCGAAAGCCTACCATGGGGCACTTGGTCAAAGGCCTTTTGCATGTCAAAAGATATGACCATCTTAGCGTTACCACCGTTGACTGAGCTTGTGACATGGTTTAAGAGGTCTACTTGGCAAGACTGACAAGAACGCTGTTTAATAAAGCTATGTTGTGATTGGTTGGTTAGGATCCTTAATATTAGAAACTGTAAAGTCGTAGCCTTCTTAATCCTCTTCATAGTTTTAAGCAGTATGCCTAATCGGGCGGTAATTTGCAACATCCCATTGTAAGCCTTTTTTATATCTTGGTACAACATCGTGTTTCCACTGATGCGGAACATTGCTGGCCTTCATTGCCAAAAGAATAGGAATATCCGGACCTCCGTACTTCAGTAAAGCTGAGGGAATGCCATCAGGACCACCGTTAAAGGACGGCTTCATGGCGCTAAGCGATTTCCTTATGTCTGCTATGGGAAACTCTACTGTCCACAACGTGCCGTTTTGACGGTATGGTATGTTGGTCATTTGTATGGCATTTAAAGGACGGACGAAACTGCTCGTTGAAAAGAGTTCTAATGACTACAGTATCATCCGTTGACATGGAGGTAAAGATTGCAATGGACGTGATACAGTCGTTTCTGCATTCTCCTGAGAAGCTTTATAAGCTCCTTCGGCTTATTTGAGTCTACAATAGCTCGATGTTCTTCATAACACCGTCTCGGCTCTACCAGATTCAAACTTGCAGATTACATTATGGACCTGGTATAGTATGGTGAAGTTGTGAGATTTCTTATAGCCGCTGACCAGTTTGGTGTTTTTCGTTTATCAAGGAGGCTGGCGTGAGTGTTCGCGGTAATGTTGGTGCGTTTCTTTATCGAAGCTGGTGCGATACTATATAAACATTGGTTTATATTATGATAAAAAGTTTCAGCGGCAACATCTGGGTCACATGTGAGGAAGAATTTATCCCAGTGCATTGACCTTATTAGCGTGTCCCAGTTGATCGAGCGGTATGGCCGGTAGAATATATCAGTGTACTCGGTCTTCGATGCTTGGGCGGGTATAGTGCAGTTGAATAACACCACATTAGGATCACTACCCTTAACTTTGTCCAGGATCTTGACATTACCATCGAGAATTCCCAAAGTGAAGACAACATCTAATATGTTGTCATTTCGCGTTCGCGACGAAACGTGCTGTGACCAGCCTTGCGAACAAATAGTCGATAGAAACTCAAACAACCTAGCTGGGGATGTATAAGTGTGCCACGATACTTCTACCATATTTAAGTCCCCTCCCATTGTGTATATCAATTCGTATGTAACTGCGGGGATAGTTACATAGGCAGAACCAATAGAACACTGAGTTCCCGAATAAAGGAGCACGTACCAAAATGGGTTCAATGCGGCCTTAGTCAGCAAGCAAGCCCAAATCAGACTACGTGTGTACGCAGGCCGCCAGCATCTTCCATCGGCAGGCACTTATTGACAACAGGTCATCGAATTGAGGTCAACAAGGCGTTCACAATCCTGCTTCGCCATACTAATTCCCGGCTCCTCCGGTTTGCCGAGGCGATTGCCATTAGTCGGATTAGGCCAGTGCTTTGTGTTCAAAAACAATTATCGATCAGCCTCAGGCTGCCCTGGTTGTAGACGAAAGACACCTTTTTCTCGCGTTTGTTTATATGGATGTCTATACCTACAAACTGTTATATAAAATTACCGGTTATCGTTATCGGCACTGATGAGACGATACGAAATGCATGCATCTGCCGAACTTCGTCTTCTACTTGTGCTTTTCAAGTTACTAAAGGGAACTAACTGTTTTAAATGTTTTGTACTTCGCCGGATGGTCTGTTGTGCAATTGAATATGTCCGCGAGAAATCGGATTTCAGTTTTATCACTAGGTGGGAGACTGTAGATGCACCCTATGAGGAAGCTGCGCTGACTTGTCTCAGCCGTGATCCAAACAGAGTCGCCCAAGTCCTTAAGCATCGGCTCAATCAATAGTGAGGTGGGAAATGTTTCATCGATGTATATCACGCAACTTCCTCCCCGGTTGTTATATCGGTTATTAGTAAAGCTAATATATCCGGGGGTATGATAATGTGGTTCTGGTGTATGGTCAGTAAACCACGTTTCAATAACTAGATTAATTTGAGGGTTCGACAAATATGTAGCAAGGCGGCGATAATGCGTTTTATTGTTTAGAGAACGAGCATTAATAAGTGGAATGTTTATAGCCCCGTGGATTTTAGATTGGCCTACGAGCTGACGGAATATGGGTAATTCAAAGGAATTTGTAACGAAGAAGGTACCCATATTGGTGGGAGCATCCTGTGACGATCTGTTGTATCCGCAGCCATACAAGCTAGGTGAATAAGATGAAGGAGGGGTTGCATGATGTTCTGGGACATCAAAAGTTCTCCTATCGGCGACAGAGCTGCCGCCGAGGAACCTAAAGAAAAATTGTGTGGCTTTAGAGGTTAAGATGGATGGGTGTTCGTAGAATTCTGAAAAACCGATGTCCTGGAGAAAGTTCGTGCATTTGTTGCAGGTAGAGTGATGTGCTCAACATATTGTGGAGGATCGAGGTACCGCTAGAGTATTGGAAAAGCGGTAGGCGCGAAAGTTTGCTGGGGAGTAACTTTCAAGTGAGAGAGACCTCCGTTACGTCTGTAGCCTGCATTACGCGCACGCTCATTGTGGATATGGCTGTAGTACGGGATCTTAGAAATATGCTATACTTTTGACTCGTGAGTTAGGAGAATCAGGACACTCTACTATAACAATCCTTGTACACGATTCAGTAGCTTGATGGCACCCATTATTCCTATATTTACAAGTGGTGGTAGTCATAAGGCTTTCTAATGCATAGTTGCTGTAATTTTATCGCACATTATCCTTTTGGCTATGACCAAACTTAATTCCTGGTGTGCTGTTTGTATGGTCGTCGGCCGGTGGCCGAGTGGTCTGCGCGTTTGGTTTGCAACCATAAGGTCAGCGGTTCGAATCCGCGTAGGGGTGGGCGTCATCGCAGTATACTCAGCCCGCACGCGACTGGTGGTGATCGCGCGGCAGCGAAGCGCCGTTACGGCGTACAGTTGACACATTATTATTATTATTATTATTATTATTATTATTATTTTGTATGGTCCATATCGACGTCCAGTAGGTGGGATAACGAGACTAATGAGTCAAGGCTATGCACTGGAATCTGGGCGGATGGTTCCTTCAGGATGGGATATTTATCGCATTCACATGATGCACCGCTGCTGACAATGGCCTTGTAAAGTTTATTTTGATTTCTTTTAGTAAATTTCTTGCGTTTCGAAGAATGAGAAGATGTCTTAGTCGCATAGTTAGACCTTTCTGCACTGAGGGTAGTGGGTTCAGCCGATGCTTTGATCTAACTATTTCCCGAACTGATGTGAGAAGCTGCTCCGTCTCCTTTGACTGGACTCCCCGTGCCGCTAATTAGCTCAGGTAAAATGTCGGCATTCGTGGTAGTAGCTATGTCGGGACTAGCGGCTTGAGGGCCTTTCGGTGACGGTAGTGACTGACTTTGCCAGACTTCTCTTTCCAGGGGTGGTTTCTTAATCGATATCTTTAGTGTTATCTATGTGCCTGTTTTGATGAACTCTTTTTTCGTTGATGCGTCGCTAAATTGAAAGAGTACGGGACAGTTTTTAGGCTGGACGTTCTTACGGAGCCTTGTACATCTGCACTGAGCGTCTACCATATTACCTGCTTTAAGCAGGATTTTTTGCAGTGTCTACCGGCATTTTATCGGGCAAATTGAAAGCCAATGCATTTTAGCGCATCGTGTTCTTCTAAACACTTCCGCTGCAACAACATCAACGTTGTTGCCAGCGGGTTTATATAATCTTTGTTTGGGCTTGCCGTCGTCTGCAGTAGAACAGTCAGAGGTTCCAGCATTTTGAGTGTTGTCGCCAAGTGATCATAAGATGCCAGTTTTATTTTGAGTTCTTCCAACTCCTCTTGGATACGTTTGAGCTTAGAGAAGGCATCGTTCGGTGTATCAACCGGCTTTCCCGAGTGACTTCGCAGTCCAGGTGGTTTAGTGGATTTTGGCAACTTAGGGGATTTAAGGGCAACTGATGTTTTTCGGGAGACCGTATACGTACATGCGCGTCTAACCGGCATTATAGGTGATGGTTATGGTAACAGGAGGACGACAGGAAAAATATGTTACAGAACCACTCTACAGCGTCTTATGTAAACCACGAACATGTAAAGGATACGAATGTTCAGATTGACCGTTTTGCGTTTCCACTGTCAGGACCTTCTTGATTGGCCGTCCAGTTTTGTCCAGTCCTTGCAGGTCAGACGTGGGCCGTCCATGGGTGACGAATAATTATCGATCCGCTAAATGCGAGCTAGCTTGTGGGCGCACGCAGTCGATGAGCGCAGGCGAAGGCGAAATCCACGACTGCAGTTTACGTGAACCTGGTGAATGCAGTAATGAGCTGCAGCTACAGTACAGAACGTCGGATTGTTGTAGAATGTTGGCTGGCTAAAAGGCGTGCGGAACAAGCCCTTGAACGATGTTAAATCTACACACAAAACGTAGGTGGTTTTGTAAGTGAGATCGGCAGAGTTTCTGCCAGAAATGCTGTAGCGAGGTAAACAGTGATGTAAGAAGAATGAATCTGTGGTCTTGATTCTGTTGAATAGAGCTCCTGGAACCGAGTTGAATGAGTGCGGGCGCATCAGTGTGCACCGAAATGGCGACAGTAGGGAGCAGCATAAATCAGAGCGTTAATACTTTGCTGCCTGCGCACGCATCGTGACCTTCATGAAGCCAGGTCTTTGTACCGAGTTCGACACGTATCGCCCCTGCCAAACTCGACAGTATGAATTGTGTTCCTGAATAGGCTCCTCAACTACTCATCAACTTTGGTGGCACCAATCTTACTGGGCCTGACGGGCATAACCCGCTGATTCCCAACTCATTATCAGCTTTTATCCCGCCTGCAGTGACTGATCTGTTCAACAGGTCGCTATCGGGCGACTGCCATATGATGGGAAATGCTTGGTTGTAAGGCCGGTTCCGAAAGATGGCTACCCTAACAAAGTATACAACTACAGGACACTTTGTCCGACACCTCTTTTGACCAGCATAACCAAAAATGTCACGAAGTGGGGTTTACTGCTTTTATTCCGATCAAAAGATCTGATAGTCACACAACACAGTTTCACGCTAAATAAGACTTGCATTACCAATCTGCTGGTAACAAAGCACGCATGGCTTCATTCACTAAATCAGGGGAAGTCTGTTGACGCGATCCTACTTCGATTTCAGTAAAACGTTCTACAATGGGAGCCATAAAGCCCTCCTCCATAAGCGCTGATCTTTTGCGGTGTAGGAGCATTACACTACTAAATCCGGGGTTTCACGTTGGACGAAAATGGAGGGTACAGGTCAACAGCTGTTTGACCTACTGCTATCCCTCGACCGATGGTGTACTCCGAAGTACGGTACGGGGGCTTACTTCACTCCTGTCCCACACTAACGATATACCTCAGTTTCTCCGGTCGCAATGTGCCTTGTTTGCAGGAGACCTGAATATGTGGTGAGTGATTGGTGCGTCACATGACCCCGGCCTACTTCAGCAACACTCCAACCGTCTCTCCACGTGGTCTGCAGAAGTCTGACTCTCGGTCAAATCAATTAACTCGGTCTCTCTGTGTCTCGAGAAACGTTGACATTCGAACCTACATCCTACACCTTCCGCGAGGGACTTGGTTGTGCTCTCACGCTGGGATTTCTAACCCATGGACGACACTAATGGGCCATACCGAAACGAGCTGTGCATGCCGTAGGCGCTAAAACGCAGCTTCACTATCTGGTCTGAAGCTGGATCTTATCGTGATGTGATGATTTACGTATCTCAGTGGTTCATTCACTTTTGGTGGATGGTGCTTTTTGCAACTTCAGAGTCTCACACCCTATTTGTCAGTGGTTAGATGCCCAACAAACTCAATCTCCTGGTCTTCCAGGTTGGGGGGAGGGGTTAAAGTGACAGTGGCTCCCCGTTCCTTAGGATGGACTACTTGTAATCCAGTGCTAAACTCCCATAGCTTTGCGGTCAGATTTTTGAATCAAAGGATTTGGTTGGGAACCCTAATCGTTCCACTGTCTAGACCTATACAGTATCCTGCCCACGCAATACGATGACCTTATCTTCAAACAATTTCTTGATGCTCTGGCCGTCGCAGAGGATAATCAACGGGGCCCTTTCTTCTACATCGAGCGGGTCAATAGGGTGGTGATGCTGTTGTTTAGGTCTTCCAGTCTCCTTATTTCCTCGTTGTACTCTTTCATCCTTATCGTCCCTTTCCAACTTTATCCCTTTTTTCTCAAGTTCCATTTCTTGGCCCTTCTCCACATCGCCTTGATATTCATCTGTTTTCTAGTCTCAACCCACACACGGTCGTGGAGCGGCACTTCTGCCCTATCAAGAAATCCATGTCTAGTCATGCGGATAACCTCAGTTCACCCGTCTTTGGAGCCTTCGATCCTCGCTTATATTGGTATACCTCAACATGTGCATTTAGTTACAACTTGGCCAACATGTAACACTCACCCGAACACAAGACGCCGTATCAATGCATATCTGCTAGTTATTTGCTGCTCCTCTTCATGAGACACTGATGCCATTTTCTCATTGCGTCTATCCGGTGATAATGCAGCTTCAAATATCCGTCAAGTCCGTATGGGCATAGCTCTAAGCCCCTCGGCTGAAGCTGCTCTGGTCAACTAGATCCCAATCAGCAGCCGGGTATGCGCCGTCGACTGGCCGGCCTGTTCCTAACGTCACACTAGGCGATCAGGTGCCTGTTCATCATTGCTGCCTACGCCCCCACAAACTAGTGCTGTCTCGATGAAAGGTGACTTCTATCACCCACTGAACGAGCTCCTATTTCACTCCAGAAGTACGTATACTACAGTGTTGGCTGTTGATCTGAACGCTCAAGTTATAAAATTATCCACTGACGTGTTGCATCTGGGCGGTTAACACGTTATTGGTCCATGTACTTATAACGGTAATCGGATACTATATTCGTATGAAGATGTTAGTCTATTTCTTGCGAACATGGCTACCACCAGCCATCGACGCAAATCGATCACGTCGCG
The DNA here is from genome assembly GCA_944474145.2 of Dicrocoelium dendriticum. NCBI lineage: Eukaryota > Metazoa > Platyhelminthes > Trematoda > Plagiorchiida > Dicrocoeliidae > Dicrocoelium > Dicrocoelium dendriticum. The sequence continues at coordinate 39,482,578 of OX104062.1, forward strand.
GTCCTTTACCGCTGGAGAGGATGTGTCCAAAACTGTCGTTCTATTCGGACCACTATATATATATATATATATTTAATCTGTAGTACAGATATTGTGCCATCGGAATCATGGCTGAATAGAAGAACAATATAAATAATAAGAAAATAACAACAACAAAAGCTTTTTTGTCCAGTTTAACATTCAGTTTTTGAAATTTTTTGTGGTGTGGAAGTAGAGACACCGATTCACACGTCCGCCATTGACATCGATCTGGAGCCATGGCTTCCAAAGTCCTCAACTGGCAGGCATCTCTATCTCTCGGACCCCAACCAGGTAGTAGACGACAATCGGCCGAGGCCAGCTTTTTCATGCGGCTTCGCCAAGTTCAGACTGTCCACCAGACCGTCTCTTCCAGCCCTGTCCAGCAGCCGCAAACAACGCACGACCCGGGTTACGCTGGACAGGCATGCGCAATACGTGTCCCAACCACCGCAGTTGATACAGTGTGACGACCTCCTCGAGCAAGTGACTTCCTCGTCCCAAGACGCGCTGTCTAACTTCCACATTGCTTACGTGGTGCCGCCACCACACACAGACAATGGACCGCAGACAGCGGTGCTCAAAGACGAATAGCCTGCGCAAGTCATCTTTACGAATGGGCCAAGTCTCGCATCTGTACAACAGTACAACACGAACAGTTGCACAATAGACCCATCCTTTGATAGAGAGACGAATGTCGTGGCGACGCCACAAGTGCCTCAGCCTAGAAAAAGCGAGGCGTGTTCTCGAGATGCGCATCGAAATCTCGTCTCCAACAGCCCCGCCAGTAGTGATGCAACTTCCCAAGTAGACAAAGCTCTCCACAACCTCTAGTGTCTCACCACTAAGAGTGAGCGCAGGCAGAGTCACCTGCCAGTCTTGGGCGAGAGCCTTGCATTTAGATGACGAAAAGTACATACCATACTTTGATACTTCAATCGCCAAGCTGTCTAGTGTAAGTTGGACGAAGTGTGGATCGTCACCCAGCAAGACGATATCATCAGCATAATCCAGATCATCAACTCAACTACCTGGGAGGAGATCAACGCCAGTGTTCGACGATTCGCCCAGAGAGTTCTTCAGGACATCCTCAATGGCAAAGTTGAATAGAAACGGAGAGATAGTGCATCCTTGTCGAACTCCACTGGAGACCACAAAGGTAGGCGAAAGCTTACCATAAGCTCTAACCCTGTCCGAGGTCAGACTATGGAGAGCGCGCAGTATGGAGACGAACTTCTTGTGAACACCGTTCCTCAGTAGGCAGGGCCACAGTACCGTCCGATCGACAGAATTGAAGGCTGCACGGATATCCACAACACAGAAATCGTTGGCCTCTGATGCACATGGCGGAGCTCGAGGATCTGGCGAAGTGTGAAGATTTGATCGATGCAGCCGCGACCAGGACGAAACCCAGTTTGTTCTTCTCGCTGCAACGATTCGCGTGTTGGGGATAGCCTGCGAAGTATGATGGACACCAGCAGCTTGGAAACGACGGGGTCTAAGCTTATGCCTCGGTAGTTGGAGCAGATTGTGCGCAGGCCCTTTTTGAAGATGGGGACGACTATCGATTTACCCCAAGATGATGGAACTTCCTCTTTCGACCAAACTTTCGAGAACAAAACTTTGAGTTCTCGAATCAGCGAAGCGCCACCATCTTCGAATAGCGCTGGAGGAAGACCATCAGGGCCGGGGCTTTATAACGCTTAATGTGGCGGAGCTCTTGCTCGATTTCTTGGTGAGATGGAGGATCTGTGGGGGTAGACCACTCGGCCCCAGCGCAAGCGCCAGAGGTAGCAGATGGGCCTGGGGGCCAACAAAACTGCGCGCCAAAATATTCGGCCCGTCGCTCCAACCGTCGTTGATTGATGATTAAGGTGCCATCCTCTTCGCATACTGTTTCTCTTATACCAGATCGAACACCTTCGGTGATTCGAATGAGATAGAACAGTTTTCTGGTATTACCAGAGAGACTAGCCAGCTCCATCTCTCTAGCACGTTCACACCATCAAGCTTCGCGGTCCATTTGCAGATTCCTGCGCAACTCTCGATCTTCACGGCGTTCTTCACGGAGGTTGGAATCTGACGGGATCAAGCGGCGTTTGTCCATCAGCGACAAGGAGTCGGCGGAAATCCAATGTTTCGGTTGGTGACGGGCAACTCCACAAGTGTCGATACTGGCGGAAACTAAGGCATCTTTGATCTGCACCTACTGTGTATCGAGGTCACCGCCAATACTTGAGCCAAGCAAGGTTGTCAGTGAGGCTTTGTACCTGGTTAAAATCGCAGAGTTTTGTAGATTTGCGACCTCCGGTCGGTAGTGAGCGCGCTTGGGTGATCCTCCGAAACTCATGCAAATCTTAGCACGAACCAATACTTGATCGGAGTCTAGATCCGTTGATCACTACGATCGGCAGTCCGTTACGCTTCCGCACCATCTGTAGCTGATTGCTATATGGTCAAGCTGGGAGCACTCTTGCGTTTGTGAAGGCGGACGCCAGGTAGCAGTGTGTCTCCTCGAGTGTCGAAAACTAGTGCTCGAAAGATACAGGCGATGATCAGATCAAAGAGCAGGCAGTCTGTCTCCATTGTCTGATCGACTTCCACCGAGACCAAAACTACCCCCAAAATGGTGCTGGCTTGGTGGAAGGCGGCCCACCCGTGCGTTAAAGTTCCCAGCAAGAATGACTATATCAGTCCTTTTGGAAGACCGCGGAAGTTCATGTAGCTGCTGGTCAAAGCTATCCTTGACTGCATCCGGGTTGAAGTTTGTAGGGGCGTAGGCTTAGATGACAAACAAGGCACGCTTAACGTCTCGATGCCTGGTTACATTACATGAATCTCTTAGTCTGACTGCACATAGTCGACTGTTGGCTGCAATTCACTCAAACAGAACTGATTCAGCCATGACACTCAGTGCAACCCCAACACCAGCTTGGCCAGAGGCGGCAGCTTCTGGGTCTCCGGAAAGCCGCAAGTAGTATTTGGCGTCAGTGTTTCTCGGAGAGACCATTCTGATGACGGCGCTAGTCTTGTAATCTGGTCTCTGAAAGGCAACAGATGTCTACCGAGAGCGTTTCAAGAGTACGGGCCAGGCATGCTTGTCATCCGATCTGCATCAAACTTCGAACATTAAACTCTGCGAGGATGGATGGAGAACCAGGTCGAAGAAGAACTGGAGCTTCGGTGGAGTGAGGGGCGGTTGCGATCGCAGGACATTGAAAACCGGGTGTTTGGTTGTTACTTCCATCAGTTGCGACACGTGGGTCGTTTGTGACGGTGACCGTAAAAGACAAGAGCACATGTAGGTGAAGGACGGGTGGTGGGGTGATCTGTGAGTGGAGGCTGAGCAGTTGAGTTAGCAGAGATGATAAGCATAGCAGGAGCAGTATTAAGCAGTGTGGGCGTGACACTACCCGGTTGCCCAGGCCGAAGTAGAGGGTTGTCTTAGGAGGCCATACCAGGATTCTTTGATCAAAGATCTAACCTACAAGACATCAGGGCGATGTGAGGACGTCGCAACCCGTTGGGAGCCGGTGACCAACTAGTTGGTTCATGCACCTTTCGCTCCGTGGAAGACCAGGGGCTCAACGCACCCTTGTAGTACAATGCCTCTCAGGCAGAGGCAAGGGGCAGATAGTTTATTTAGTGGTGAATCACATCCGCCACGTCGTAGTGTTCTTAAACAGACATTTGTGGCTTTTTATAGGGAAATCCCTTGTCAGGCGAAAACCCATCACGTCCTGGAACACTGCCGCCGAACCGTTTACTTTAACGGGATAAACCCGAACCACCCAGCTGGAACCACGAGGACGTTGTTCGCAAGCCAGCCATTAGCTTTGACCCTGACCACGCACTAGTGTGTGCCGATCTCTGGAGATGTCTGTAAACGCATAGACAGCCACCAGCTGGCGAAGCCAGATGTTCTGAAACCATGACCACCAACTGTTTGCAAGCCACTGGATCCGATGGACACGCACTATTAATGAAGCTCGGCAGGCTGAAACTGCAGTCCAGTGCCTTTCCAGACATATGGTGGACTATCTGGTTTATCAGCTGTTGCAATGAACTCTCAGTGAATTACAACAAAATCTCCTACTCATGTGTACTTCAAAATATTAAATTCATCAAAAATCCTCCTGTTCATTAGAAATACATAGAATAGGAGATGATGTCCCTAACCATATAGCAAAAGATGGAAGTGCTTTCGCTCAATTTCCCCACTTGTGACGCCTGCGTGACACTGCTCTCATGCCGAAGGGTAGCATCTTCAATGCAACCATCCGTTCAACCCTACTACACGGTTGCGAAACCTGGCCCATCAGATCAACAGATGTGAAGAGGCTACTTGCCTTCAACCATTGGTGACTCTAACCTGGTGAGAACACAGGTTGAGCAATGAGCGTGTTCGGCACTTTGTTTCTTGCGCAGGAAAGGCAAGTGCACCGCTCTGCACCAGTGGCTAGGCCACTTGTTACACAGGTCAACACACTCAATCCCTGGACCTGCGTAGTTTGCGCGACCGTGGTGTGGATGGAAGAAGAGGATGGAAGCTAACCGGTGAATTGTTTAGAGGGAACGATGACTCTTAATTGGATATCAGCCTGGGTTGGGGTCTCCTAACTGCCTGGTTGAGACCAGAAAAACGGTAAACACGTGTTTTTGGATACACTTGCTGACTGACCTCAGTACCGTTTGTTTTGTGAGATTCTGTGTCCCTCGCCATACCAATTAGCGTCCACCTACAACTACGATCTCTCCCTCTATGCAATATATAAAGCAATGCGTGAAAACATTTTGATTTGCTTTTGTTCTTCTCGTTTCTTTTTCATACTATTTCTGTGACCATCTAATTTGACTGTATTGCGGCACAATAGCTGAGGTATTCTTATCATCAGCTAACCTGTAGAGAGATGAGTGAGGACGATCTGAAGAGGTCCTCACTCGCCTCTTCTTCATCCTATGACCAATACTAGAGTACTGCTTGGCCACATATTGTCCGATCACCCGAGGTGAGGCGCAGAAAGCCGAACAGGTCCGACACTTCACTATCAAAGTTATCTCCTGTTTACGATGTTCGATGCGCAAAGACCCGTACACGGAGTTCGGGCTGTACAACGTCCTATCCTCGGGTGCAAATCTATCTCATGGCCTGCAGTGTTTTACAGCTCCGTGAATTACTCATGATGGTACCGTTGCTGCACCTGCGAACAGCGTTCATCACATACGGACACCACAGTAACCTTGTGATCTCGGATCTGTAGCAACCTCCTCACACAGTGAGTGGCCAATGTGTCGAACGGTCTGCCAGAGCACACAGTGGATTCAAACTCAACGCAGCTCTTCAATTCATAGAAAGGTGACTCACTGAGAATAACATCTTATATTTGTGAATCCTATTTTATTGTGGGCCAGGCATCTTTTACTATATTACCTGAATACTTGCAAAGGAATACTAATATATTGGCAAGTCACAGGTAGTATGTTTAGTTTAACGCTTTGGTCGCATTTTGATGGAACTGTACGGATTTAAATATACCGCCTCTCGTAGCATATCCCTCACTATCCATCCTGTCGATACGACTACCCGAACATGGCCCAGCACACCACGTGTTCCATTCCCTCAGCAGTCGCTTTAATTCGTATTATCATACGGCATCGTTGAGTAGGCCATTCAAATACATTTTAATTGTTCCGTTTCCCAGGATGTCGTCACCATCGTCATCATCATACACGTTAGCTAGAGGTGGGCAACATCTCAGCTACTGTGCCGCAATACCCTAGAATGTCGTGATATCGATAGAATAAAAAACTATTTGATTTAGCTTGCTTTTGAGTCCTCCATGGACTTAGTCGCTTTGGTGATACCAGACTATCACATGGGTTCAGCACGAGAACGTGTCTCGGTGTTTAACTCATTGAAAAATTAAGAAACAGATCTTGATCAGGCGTTCAGGCTGTGCCGACGCTCCGGATAGCACCGAGATCAGCTCCCTATGTGCTTTGCAACAATTGTAGCTGCAGTAAGCCCCCGCTTCGTCTCTACCAGAGTGGAACATTATGTATTCACCTTTAGATGAATATACGTCAGTTCCGTCTGTTTTTCCCCACTTTTCTATTTTATTTTGGCATACTGGTAGTTTTTTTTTGCTTTTCTCTCTTTTGATGGTGCCGCATGTGACAAACGCCCCACTACCCACAACTACGCGGCTCACGGCTGAGGGGTTTTGGTGCACTGCTCCAACTCTTTCACATTTGATGTGTATTTCTCGGGCATCTGAGATGCTACCCTCGTGATGAGGTCTGATGTCCAAATTTCAAAGCGAGCCACGCCCAGTTTGTGTCCATCATCGTTGCGCAAAGTATAGAGCGTTTGTCTGCTCAAGACAGTACTTTAATGCCAACCCAATGGTGATGAACATTTTACCACCGATTCGCAAATTATTCTTACTTCGTCCACACCGGAATATTCGTTTTCAGCAGCATCCACAGTGGAGACAGCAAAGGCACGAAGAGCAAATTGGCGATGCAACTTGTCAACAATTCCGTTACAATGACGGACTTTTGCAATACAGTGGAATGGTTTAAAGAAAATTTTGCAAAAGAACAGAATATGTACATAATTTCGCGCCCCGATTTCATAGATTTAAACACTAGTCGTTTGGGAGGTGGGAATTTAAGCACCTAAAACCGAATGAAATTAGCTGATAACAAGGCTAGCCGAACAACCTCCTCGTGGTGCCAGCTGGGTGGTTCGGGTTTAACCCGTTCCAGCTAATAGTTCGGCGGTAGTGTTCCAGGACGTGGTGGGTTTTCGCCTGGCAAGCGTTCTCCCTATAAAAAACCACAAATGTCTGCTTAACAACACTGTGACGTGGCGGTCGTGGCTCGCCACAAAATAAAGTCACTGCCCCGTGGATATCTGGATAATCCTTTCCAACCCACGGACACCAATCTTCCACTCGCACATTGCTGACGATAGCAAACATTCAAGAATGGAACAGCACATTTACGAGCGCAACCTACACAGCTACATAAACGCACACACAATTACATACTTACCCCCTGCACAAACAAGCACTGTTATGGCAAACATATCGGATTTTTGCACATCCTTGATCACGCATTGTTTTGTCAAAATGATCATGCCTGTAAAGGCGTGCCTCGCCTTGTCGAGAATAAAAGCTTTATTTATTTATTTATTTATGTAACATGCGAACGGTACCACATCTGTTCACGAAATTATCAGTTGGACTGTGCATCGCATTGTCGAGGAATATACCGTTTATTTATTTATTTACCATTTTGATCTGTAGGGTTGAGAATAAAGGAGCAATAGAAATACAGGTACGCTTATGTGGCCGTGCATGATTGAAGACTCGTTTTGCTCTGGTGGTCCACTGATGTTTGTGTTAATGCATTAATTTGCCAACCCTATCGGCCATTCGAAGTCGCTGTTTTTCCCTTCAGATCGCAGCCATACTCTGACGCTATCACTCTCACTTTACATTCGTTGCGTGCACTTGATTGGTACCTTATTTGTTCAGTCTTTTATTGGCTTTAATTGTCCATACGCTTTCCGAACTCTGGTTAATTTTCTCTCTCGTGCGTTCTGCTTTATAACGAAGAGGTTTTTTTATGTAAAACAACCCTTGAGTCTTTGTCCCTGGTCTTTTGTGTTCTCACTCCCGTTGGTGGGTGGAAGCAATCGCGGGGCTCCGACACAACAAAGGAGGTGACGCCGCATTCCGGAAGCTCCGTTGCCGATCTTGACCGGTTCTGTAGTAGACAGCCAGGAAATGTGACTTTGATGGTCACCGAAAGGCGGCTACATCATCACATGGTAGGAGTTGGCTAAATGAGAAAGTGAATGATGGTAATCGGACAAGATGTACTCGCTTCTTACATTTGGTTCATGTGTCAAAGGCATTGGCGCTGTTAGTGTAAAATAGGAAGACGAAAAGATGGGATGTGGCAGTGGCCAAGAGTCTGTGGTCGCACCACTTTTCTTTATGGTGACAACGATTTCTCCACCGGCTTTCGAGCGAAAACTGTGACTTGCACTTTCGTATATCCAACCCTCTGTATGTCCGCAGCTTACATGTCCATCGAAGTTGTTCTTTAGTTTGCGTTTTGTCTTTGCACAATCTAACCTTAAGATTTGTCTGTCCAGACTCTCAAAAGCCTTGCCGCCATAAATTGCCACCGTCCCGGCTTTCTGACCATTATGTTAGCAGCCTAACTTCACCGTCGTGCGCGTGCAACGTATTGAAACTTTCCCTTTTGCTTCCTGTGCCTTTGCAGCCATCGTGCAAACTGGTGCTGACATCACCTCAGTGAACGCTTTGGAACGAGTGGACGCATCCACGCTCGCTAGTGTGAATCAGTTGGGTCAATTGAAAGTGTGGGACCTTCGTTGTGGTCTCGCTCAACCGCAGCAGCGCATCTTGAGGTAAGCCACGTCGCTCGCCTATGCACTAACTATTCGCGCTAATTTCGAACACCTCAGATCGATTCAGTTAACTTTTTGATCTGTTTACGCGATTCGAACACACGGGACTCGTGTTTATCCTTTGCAAAGTCGGAACTCCAAGTGACGAACCATCCTAATACCACCCATCAAGGTTGCGCATCACGGCATGGTGTCGCTTCTCCGAACCCACATTGTCACCACGTTACAGGCTGTTTCTGTTCAACAAACAAAACTACTTTTATCCTGTTTCGTGTAATTGCATTCGCAGTCAACCAATAAATTACTTTTCTCTTTCGTCCAACTGTTTGGGCTCATGTACTCGGTCGCCTTGTGGTGTACCAACATTGCATCGCTAGACTTCTGGTTAGAATTGAGAGACCCACAAGCACCTGCTCACTGTTGTGATTAGCGGCGCTTAGTTACGCGTTCGGTTTGATTTATTGACATCGGTCCCAACAATCAGGCATCTCCCTTTTTCCACTGTATTACCTGTCACTTGATGTGCTTCACCGGTCATTTTGCTTTTTTCTCGAGTTGGTAAAAATGCACCTCACGCCTGAATCCTCCACACTTCCTGATGGCCATTGCTCGTATAGCGAAGTCGATTTGACACTTCCCCTATCTGTAAGCAACGGTTGGCAACTGAATAGTACTACTTCTCTTTCGGTGTGCGAAGGATTCTTGTTGGATGCGAAGCATTATACACACCTGTATCTGTTGACACGACGGTCTTGAAAATACGGTGAGGAGGTAACATACTATTGTTGTATGTACAGTGTTGGCCAAATTATTATAAATTTGCAGAATTCAACAAACTATTTTCATATTATTTCACACTCCTCGTAAGAATCAAAAGCTTTATCTGTAAACTGATTGTATTTTTCAGGAAAAGCATACATATATTAGAAATTTATCAAGGTTTGTATATTGTAAATGATTCTTTGGCAATTTTTAGAGTTCGCACGCAACGGCATGAAGTGAATGAGTTTTTTTGCAGTCTTCAGTCATGCTTTCACTCCGTGCCCAGATCGCTATAATTTCTTCAATAAGCTGCTGCTTATTTTTATTAGTTTTTCTTCATCTCTGACCTTAGAATCACCCATAAGGTCTTTATTGGATTCATGTCATGACTATTACCAACCCAATGGTAACACTTCTATTCCACAACCCCCCATGGAAACGGGTGACTTCATGCCCCTTGTGACATGGAGCACTGTCATGCATGAAAATGAAGTCTCTTGTCCCTGCAAATCCTTTTTATTTGCCCATTTACAAGACTGCGGGATCAGTTGGTGCTCCATTAGTTCTCTGTACTGCTGTTGGTTCATGCTACCATGGACGATGCAGAGCCGTCCAGTTTCGTAGATGGTCATAAAGCTCCATATCATGAACTGAGTGGGTTGCCTGACTCATTGAACGATACAGTCTCCCCTCATCTGTTTTCCAGGTAATTGCTGGATATGTAGAGATTACTGGTCAGAGCACCGGATGATACACTCATCGCTGAGAACCACCTAAAATAAAACACATAAAAGCTGTTGGAAATACCTTAGCAATATTGGCACAATATTTTCACGAAAATCCTTATTAAAATAGAGCTTTTGCCTCTTACCAGCTCCCACTTCTCTTTTGACTATTTGTCAACTTGTTTTGCCCATCCCACTCGTTTTTTTCATTTGTTTGAGCAACTTTTACTTCCTCAGAGGTTTGCAAGCTCGAAGTCCAGAGTCCAAAAGTCGTCTTCTTACATGTTCGGATTTTACTGCAACACTGTGCTGTTCTAACATACCTTGCAGCTGTCCACCAGATGCCTTGCGCTTCTTTAGGCCTTCCCTAGACAGAAGTGATTCATGTCGAGTTGTTGTTACTCTTTTGCGACCATTTTAACCGGAACGTTTAGGGGCCAGGGCTGAATGCGTTTGCAATTTCTTTCGAATTTGGCATACATATGTTGGGCTGTCAACAACCTTGGTAGCAATTTCTGATCCTTTAACACCTTTCAACAAAATTTTAATTTTCGCGCCCTCTCCAGAAGTCAGGTCATGTAATTTACCCATTAATATGCTAATACAGTCGAGAAACTCGATCAATACGGTTGTGTCGTTACTTAAAAAGAGATCTGGAAATCTAACAATACATGTGCTTAAATATAGTTATTAATTGATCCAAAACCAGACAAATGTAAACCAGAAATGTAGACTGTACTAGGAAATAACAAATTAAGCTGAAAATGTCACCGTCGGTTTCGATAACTTCTGTAAATGTAAAATTAACCAACTTGTCATCATTTGCAAAACTCTACCACTCCATGCCTTTGCATGTTAACTCTTTGAAACTTGTCAGAGTATCACGGTAAACTATTCTTGAATTTCTACTCGGTATATATTTTCTTTTAAAATGCGGTCAGTTTACAGTAAAGTCATTTAATTCTTACGAGAATTGTGAAGAAACATGAAAAAATTCGCTGAATCCAATAACTTTATAATAATTTGGCCAACACTGTTGTCGAATGCATTTTGAATTTAGACTCGCTTTCCGCTGTGCTATCTCTGATTACTTGTCTGGTATCCGTGAAAACTCCATAGCGTTGTCTTCTCTCTCGCGCGCATTCGACTTCTGTGCACTCTAACCTGGTCCTTTGCGTCCATTGTTTTACCTACACCCTGATCTCTTCGCGCCATTCCATCCCAATGGCTTCAACTGGGCTCAGTCACTGATATACTTTCTATCACCGTTAGGCGCTTGGCTGTTATTTATTCTGTAACTCATTTCCTCGGCCGCCATCCGAATAGGGTAAGGCGTCTGCCTTGCAATGTGAAGGTTATTAGTTCGAATCCGCGTGGATACTGGCGACCTCGCAGCATCCGTGATCCGTGCGCGACCGGTAGCGGTAGCGAAGCACTCGTGCGGCGCAGCGGTGTACTATTGATGCCTTCTCCCTACATCAGCTGCACTCTTGAAATTGCGAACGAGCTTTTCTTAGTTCAGTACTCTCGACTGAATACTGTGTTGTCCCGACCGACAAACCACGATGTTCTCGTTCAGTTTTAATATAGATTCTCTCAATATGTTACTCTTTTTACTTCAGGCCTTCAGAAGCACAACCACTTCATTGCCTCAGCAGACACCCAGGACAATCGCATCTTCTGGCTGTAGGTGGCGTTGAGGGGTCCGGATCAGCGGCGTACATTTGGGATATACGAGCTGAGCAATACCCATTGAGCGAGGTGGCCTGTGCTGGACGCAGTGTTTTTGAAGTTGGGTTTCACCCTCGTCAACCCAAACACTTGTATCTTGCTACGGAAGCTGCGGGCATGTTGCAGATCAGTTGCCGTGGTGACACAGGTAGGCTGCGTTCCACTTTTTAACAGGACTGCGCTATCCATCAACCTAAATTTATTTGCTTTGTTCTGCGTACTTGATAATCTTCTCCCAACTTGTACACATCGCTTATGCAAATTGTGGTAAACTTGCGTAATTTTATCGCGTGGTATTTTTAAAATAACTTTCGGACATTTTGTACTTATCGCGGATTAACGTATAACCAATTTCTTCCATGTGCTCATTTAACGAGTATTTATGCCGTCATATGCGTTTACTTTATTCGATATCGACATTTCGAATGATTGGCTGTTGTTTGAGATCCCAAGTGTGGCTGCGCTTGATGTGCATGTTGACAAGGTGCCTACCTGTCTATTACCCACTACATCGTCCATCTGGCTCCAGGAGACAGTTGGTCGTTGCTGGTGGGGACGGGTGCAACGGTCCTTGTGGTCGTGCTCGGCTCGAAGAGTGGTTCCATGCACTCAGTGTGGAGCGGACTACGGTCCAGCCACCGCCTTGTGTGCCGTTGATTTCTCAAGTAGAGCGTGCTTGTGTTTGCCTGTGAAGGAGTGTGGGCCGGCTCCGTTGATGAAACGTGGCTCCCATCCACATGCCTCCCGGTCTTATTCCTTCCGGGTTTACACTGGGTTTACACTGAATTCGCTACGCTGCCTTGGGGACAGTCTATTCAGTCAAGGGCTCGGGATGGTGTCTCCTAAGTCAACACCCTTTCTCACCTTTGGCAATTGGGTAGTATCGTGCTCTCTGACGAAACCGTGGTTTTCTTACCACATATATACCTTCCTTTAATTTCCATGAGTTTCAATGGCTCCATGTCTAATCATAGACTGTTGCAAATATATATGAGCCTTGACACGACTTCAGGAGTCACGGTAAAGAGACTGTATAATGGAAAGGAATTTATATGGCATGCCCTTCATGAGGAGGCAGTGCCATAAACTGTTGCGATCAATAGAATCGAAGGCGGCTTTCAAGTCAAGGAAATCCACTATAATCGGTCTTCTGTATGCGTGTCTGTTCTAAAACTTGGCGAAGAGTATGCGTGTGGTCGATATAACCATGACCAGGACGTAATCCAGCCTGGCTTTCAGGGATTCGATTCTCACGGAGACCAATAAATCGTCGAAGAATGGTGTCCGTGAAAAGTTTGTAAGCAATGTGAATGAGGTCAGGGCCTCGATGATTTTCGCACAAAGTACGCTGACGCTTCTTAAAGATGGACATGACAGTCGACGGTCGCCAGTGTGAAGGCTCTTCTTCAGTGTCCCAAATTGTGTTAAATAGAGAAGCCTGTTCAGTCAGTAAGGAGTCACCTCTATCTTTCGTCAGGTCCAGGAACCTTGTTTCGTTCCGACACGGAAAGCTCATTTCAAATCTCTTCCAAAGCGGGAGATGTGACATCTATTTCCCACGTCACTTCAGGCGAACCAGGAAGTGGTATTGTCGCACTTGAACTGCTCTTCAAGTTGTTGAACCCAGCGTGCTAGTCGACGACGCTGAAAATGGATCTACTGTTCATCTTTCCAAGCTATTGTCTCGCTAATGGATGGCTTTCTCGGACCTGTGTTCAGGATGAGTTGGAATAGCACTAACTTTCCCCATCTCACGGACTCTTGCCACACATCGACGGTCGATTCGAAAACTCCTTAGCCGACGTCATTTCAGGGTTACGAACCCGCTAAAGCTCAGCGCTCACTGGAACCAGGTTCCGTGCTTCGATCAAACTGATCGATGCTTCAGCGATCTATTCACAGTTACGACATCTTATACTGGATGCGATGCAGGCGTCAAAGGCACTCTTCATTACACACTTGAGATAATCCCATCCAGCTTTCGGCTCACCAACCTCATTTATCCCTGGCAAATTGTGGGCCAGTTCGTTATGATATTGTTAGACTGCAGACTCCGAGTTCAAATTACATGTAAGAAGATTAAAAGCCAGGCACTTCTTTGAAGGGAGAACGCGCGCCAGGCGTGCGCGCACTAGAGCATGGTTGGGATCCAAGCACGTGCTCCAAATTGACAGTCTGTCTGATGTGTGCCGTCTGTAGCTGAAAGTAATGTAGTCAATTTTGGTTCAGTTCATTGGGGAATTTGGTGGGCACCAGGTGACGTGGTTTGCACGTTTGTACTGGAAAGCAGTGCTGCTTGGGTAAAGGTTGTGGTCGACGCGCATTTGCAGAAATCGACCACCGTTGTCTGTTTGGGGTTCATCAACTCCGAAACGGCCTCTCAGGTGTTTTTCAGGTTTTGAAAGACGACCCACTTGGGCAATCATGTCATCAGTAACAATCACGATGCCAGTATTCTTCGCCATTTGAAGAAGAAATGAGAGTTCACGATAGAAATTGTCCTTGAAACTCTCTGGACTGCATTCGGTAGGGGCATATACTGTGACCATGAGAAGGCACTTTGTCTTCCGACGGTTCTTGTAAACTCCGATATAGATTCGAAATCAGACTGCACACATGCAGCTGTTCACCGGTATCCAGTAGTAAATACCTTGAGCCATTGTCTTAGTATCGCCAGAGACGTGAACAGTATACTCATTGTCGTCAGATACAGAACCAGGAAGTGGAAGATTCGTCACAACGCCGTTGTCTTGTATGCGCGTTTCGGAGACACTACTCATCAATACTAAGAGTGTGAAGAATGAGAGTTAGTGCTGCCTTCTAGCCGATCTGGCCCAGAGTACGTAAATTAAATGAATCGATGTGAACTGCGACTAGGTTTGTTGGGGCAGCTGCATGTATTGTTGGCAGCGGCTGTGAGATCAACTGTCACTTACTCAATAGATGGGGAAGAACATAGGGGTGGGGAGAGAGAAGAAGAGAGAATATTGTCGACGTGACCAAGAGGTAGATGATACTCTCTGGCTGCCTATTCAGAGATAGGGTTTTGTGCGAGGTGCCCTGCCTCCAGCCTTTGAATAAACAGTCTGACCCACAAGGCAGTGGGGAGCATGGAAATTCGCTTGACGGACTCCACCCCGAGCCTTTGGTTCAATAGCCTGACTCACAAGGCAATGAGGAGCAAGTCCAGCTCGGGAGTATGATTGCGAACACCTCTTAGGACCTGCTTGAGGCCTGTCACACACAACCTTAGAAGATTTAGAATAATGCATAGGTGTTTTACGACCGTATTATATTACGCACCTGCGACCATGGCCAGCCGAAGTTGGGGGTTGGCGGGTTTTCACCACTTTGTCCAGTGGCTACCTGGCTTGAGACGCGTGGTAGCAAACCATTGAGCACCGGAAGGTGCTCTTCTACCGTTAGCGACAATGTGTAGCACTCGCCGGATAGCTTTTCTCGCTTTGTTTGACAGGCCAGTTTGCATTGTTCATTACTTTGTGCAGGTTAGACTTTTCGTGTTTATTTTTGTCAAATTCAGTTCCTTTTGCGATTCTGAATTTGGTTATTGTGTATTAGTTTCGTATCCATATGTTTTATTCTGGTATTTGCATCGTGTACTTATCGTTCAATGTTTCACCTTTACCGTCACATCTGCTGAGCTATCCGTAATGACGAAGCTGATTCCCTGTGGCACTTGTTGCAAAATAGTTGGGCATGGAACCGATGCTGTTACATGCTTTATGTGTCGTGTAAGTTTCCACATTTGCTGTATTGCTCTGTCTTTAGATCCTTTTAAACTGCTGCGTGCAATCCAGCATGACTTTGTCCAAATATTACGCAAGAAATGCTAAGCCACTGTGCAGTCACAAACAGTGGAGAAACCGCGCGAGTCTACAAGACAGGCGAAACGTTCCATAGAGAGGAGCTCCGTGGGTTCATACAAACAAGCGGAAACCCGACTGCCTGTATGTTCGAACGAGTCCACGTGCCCACCGGCTGCAGTCTCTCCAGAGCGATATCAACCCATTACTGGTGCCTCAGCTGGCCTGCCTGTGTTGCGTTCTACGGACATAAACATACCGGTGTGCGATAGCGCAGGTGATGAAGGCCTCTGGAGAATGCAGCGAAACAAAAAAGAGAAGACAACTGTCGGCAATCAGCGGCGTTGTAACCATATGACATTTCACGCGCCTATCGACGGATGCTAGTCCTCAGGCTCGTTATTATCACAACGGGGATTTTCTACAGAGCCTGATTGATGGGTTTCTCGATATGAATCAACAGAGGTTGCGGGTGAAGCAAATCACCCGTCTTAGAAAGAGAAAAAGGGGAGTCCTGGCCTCTGCGACTCACGTTTGTTGATGCAACGAGTCCGAGGCTGATACTATCCCACTTCCGTAGGCTAAGTTGTCTAAAGATCCATATTCGTCCCGATTTGGATCTTTCGGACAGGGAAAAACTGAAGTCCGCTATCATAGAGTTGAAGCAGCAGACGGATAGTGGAGAAACCAATCTCTACATTGTAAATTTTCGGGTAGTTTACCGGGTCCGCCGAACCTGGATCAACAGATTAATGACGCTTAATACACGTCCACCGGTTCTTACCGCGACCTGCGCGTAACCTTCACAAAGCTTTGTAGTTTGATGCAAAAACGTGACGATGTATTTCACTTCGTTGCCTCTCGTCGTCCGGACTTACTAGGACTGACCAGAACCTGGTTACATCGTGAGATCACTACCCAGAAAGTCCAGATCAGTGGCTACTCGTGCTTCCGGTGCGACGGGTTATCAAACGATCGACGCGGCTTGCTGTTATACATTCGATTCTCGCTGTGCGGGAGATTAATGCACACCTACCGCAGCATAGGTAGCCTGTGGGAACAGTTATGGTGCTCGATCCACCTGAGACAAGGTGAACTATTTGTGGGTGCGGCTTATCGCAGCCCGCGAAGTCGATACCTGGATTGGTTGCCGCATTTCAGGAACTACATGAGTCGACCCTGCTTCCTGCTTATGGGTGATCTTAACTTCCCTCGAATACGGTAGCCTGAGGTTCCACTTCTCCCTGGGCACTGTGAAATCGAGGCGCAGTTTGCGGAGGTGGCATTTGAAATTGGGGCAGCACAATATATCTGCCAAATGACGCGCGTTTCACCGCACTCTACTCCATTGTGCCTGGACCTACTACTAACAAGGTGCGAGCAATGTGTACATAAAATTCAGGTCCTGGAGTCTGGTAGCTAGTGACCACTCGATGGTCTTAGCCAGCCTAGAGTTGCCGCTGCCCTACTCGCGTCCTCCGGAGCCATCCTACAATAATTGGAAAACGGAATTCTATAGTCCTAATCGAGCCGACAGTGAAGTAGACTGGTCGCTACCACAGCATTCATCTGTTGAAGCTTGTTAGTCTGTTATACAAGAGGGTGTGTAATTGTTGTGCGCTCGTTTCCTACCCCTAACCTATCGGAAAGCTAGACCAGTGAAGCCACATTAGTTCGACAGTGAGTATCTTCAATTGGCTCGACGGCGACGCGTATTGTGGAATAAATTCCTCCTGTCTGACTCTGTCGACGATTATGAGGCGTACAAAAGGTAGCGGAATCTATGAAACAGCACAAAAGCGCGTAGACGTCGACGATTCGAAGAGGAGCTTGAAACTTGCGCGGGGGCGGCTCCTTAAGAAGATCTTTGCTTATGTGAAGCGGCGCCTGGGGCCCGCAAGTGACGTAGCTATGTTAGAGGGCACTGACAGATAGCCTCTGCCCTCCAACACTGAACGTGCGTCCGCATTGGCGTAGCACTTCGCTTCCGTATTTACAGGTGAGAATGCGCCCATGCCGAGCTCGACGTGTGTAGCCCCTACAGAACTCGAGGGTCTTGGTTGTAGTTTAGAAGATGTCCGCAGTTTACTCGCCATGGCCCGAAATCTGCCGGACCCGATGGACTTCACGCGCTAATTTCGAGCTCCTTATCAACCATCATCTCGCCTGCCGGAACGAATCTGTTCAACAGATCGCTGTGCAAAGATTGCCTTGCCGAGCGACTGGAAATGCTGGATAGTGAAGCCGATTCTAAGCGACGGTGACCCACGCAATGTGCACATTTGTCGGCCGATTTGTCCCACCTCTGTTTTGGTGATGGTGGTCGAGAAGATTGTGAAAAGGGTCTTTTCTAACTGCTGGAGTGAAAAGATCCCTAACGCCTGCACAGCACAGCTTCATGAAGGACTGCTCGTGCATCACCAACCTGCTGTTGACACGGCAGGAATAGTTTCAAGCGTTGAATCGGGGGAAGTCAGTGGATGTTAAAGTGAAAGTCCTGCTCCATAAACTGAGGAGGTGTTGTGTTGGTGACGCACTGCGCCAGTGGATCAGTGACTTCTTTATTGGGAGATGATGGCGGGTTCAGGTGGATGATCACCTAACGGAATGGTACCCATCTACTAGCGTCGTACCGCAAGACACGGCACTGGGGTGCATTTTATACCCAATCTACATAAACGAAGTACCTCAACTTCTTCGGTCGCCCTGCGCATTATTTGCGAATGACCTGAAGATTTGGAGGGTTACTGATTCTCCCGGCGAATGTGACTCCTTCAGCAGGACCATGACCGCCTATCCTAGTGGTCTGCAGAAGTTGACCTATTGAGCAACCCGGCCAAGTCTTCGTTTATGAGCCTGGGGTAGGGTGGTAAATGGCATGCATGCACTCTGGCCGTCCACCCGCTGCCTCCCACCAGTTCCGTAAAAGATCTAGGCGCACTCTTACACTGTGATCTGATGTCTGTTGACACCACGAACAGATTGTACGCAAACGAACTACGCCTGCTTTGGGCACTTCGACGCAGCTTCTGCACTTGGTCTGAAGATATTGCCACCCGTCTGTTCTCTTCCATACTAAGACCGGTGCTTGCGTATGGCTCATCCGCCTATTGTCCGATCACAATAGGTGCGGTGCAGAGACTGGAACGAGTTCAGCATGTAGCTACGCGGCAACACTGGTCAAGTCTGCAACAAGCCTTGCTGTCGACCGGTTTGTCCAGCTGTGGCCTCGCTCACTCCACTCCCAAAAGCTGGATCTCAGGAAGATCCTCGAAATTGCTGGATCGCCGACGGGCAGTGCCTGCTGGCGCAGAGTACAACGAACACCGCCGGTCTATTACGCAACATCTGAAAGCCAGCCTTCGCTCTGATCGTGAATCTTGGTGGTCAAAACAACCTGATGAGATGGAAGCCGCTGCATCAGCTGGCAACTTCCGCCGTCTATTTTGCATCATCGGGGCCACCGGTTGCAATTCCCACGCTATCAGCCAGACGACTTGCGAATCAGGCGGCACGTAGATCACTAACCTTCACAGGCGATTGGGTCGCTGGGCAGACCATTTCGCTCTTCAATTCAACCACCTAACATGGCCCCCTGTGACACGTCCAGCCCCAAAGGATGATGCTTGGCCTGTCTCCATAGCCCCCTCCAAATGAAGCGGAGATCCGAAATCCAATCCAATCTTTGAAACCCCACAAGGCTCCGGGTCCCGACACCTTACCACCGGCTCTATTCAAAGATGGCTGGAGTGTACTTGTCAGCAAAATCCTGTCGCTGTTCACGAAAGTTTGGACTGAGAACATTCCAAGCTCATGTGGAGAATCGGTCATTGTACCGATTCACAACAAGGGCTCCCGCGACGATTGCTGCAACTACCGCTTAATCTCGTTAATCTCTGTTGCATCCAAAATCTTCGTCTCGGTCCTACTTCGCAGGCTTTCAACGACTAGAGAGGAGTTTTCCCGAGAAGAACAAGCCGGATTTCGTCCAGGACGCGGCTGCATCGACCAAATCTTCACGCTTCGCCAATTTCTCGAACTTCGTCACATCCACCGGCGGCTAACAATCGTAATGTTTTTGGACATCCCAGTGACATTTGATTCAGTAGATAGATCTGCGTTGTGCAACTGTTTACTGAAGAAAGGTGTGCCTGACACGTTTGTAACCATCCTGAAAGAACTTTACAGTCACACGTCGCGCGCGCACGCTCTCTTCTATATTTTGTGTGACCAGCGGTGTTGGCTTAGGTTACCCTAATTCACCTTTCTTCAATTTCGCCATCGAAGATGTTATCCAAAGAGCACTGGAAGGTGTCCAGAACTGCTGTGTTGAGCTCCTCCCTGGAGACAGAGTCACAGACTTGGACTACGCCGATGATATCGCCTTGATGGGAGACGACCCACAAACCATCCAGAGTGCTTTGAACCGCTTAGCGATGGAGGCGTCTGACTACGGCTTATGTTTCACTCCGGGAAAATGTAAAACGCTGCTCCAGGACTGGCAGGTGCCTGGACCGGCGCTCACATGTTCTGGAGCAAGTCTCTTGCTTTACGTATCTAGGGAGTCGCATCGCGGCTGGTGGCGCTGTTGGCGATGTAGCCTCACAACGGATTGCAAAGGCCTACCTTGCATTCATTAAATTGAGACACCTATGGCGTCGTCGTGTTGTCAGTCTCAAGCTCAAGGACAGGGTGTACAATGCTTCTGTTCTTGTAGTACTCTTGTATGGCTGTGAGACTTGGCCTATTCCCTCGGAAGACATGAAGCGGCTGTCAATTTTCGACAATCGCTGTCTACGTAGGATTGCTCGGGTGTGGCAACACCACGTAAGCAATGCAGTGGTGCGAGACCGAGTGCTTGGAGCGAGTAGTGCCAGTCTTCAGGACGTTATTCTCCGACATCACATGTGTTGGCTCGGGCATGTTTTGCGCATGCCAGCCCATCGCCTTCCACGTTGAGCGCTATTTGCACTCCCAGGGAGCGATTAGAAAAAGTGCCGCGGTGGACAGCCAATGACGTGGAGAAGGATCATGAAGAAGGCAACTTCAAGTTTGGCGGCAGTCGGACCAGTCCGTTTTCCAGGTTGGGAACCATGAGATGCTGAATCTCAATGGTTGGAAACATTGGATGTCATAGCCCGCAACAGACATTAGTGGCATCATTGTTGTTCTGCCATTTTATCCCCCCCTTTAATACATACAAAGACTCACAAAACAAAACAAAAAATTCAACTTGGCGTGTGTACAACCAAAGAAATCGTTTCCATTTTTTAATCGCAGTTCGTTTTTTTATCTTCTCAACTTTTTTCTGCCATGGTTCTGATGGCACAATGTCTGTTAACAGACTGTGAAGATTATATATATATATATATATATATATATATATATATATATATATATATATATATATATATATAGCTTTCAACTAGCGGCTTATGAGTCTGTATTAGTCTGACTTCTAACCATTGATCTGTCTGGTATGAGTGGCTCTGAAGACACTTGGAATGTGTCACCCAGTGTAGCTGAATGGGTCACGGAAGTACGCAAACAATCGAACCACATTAACGTCTTGTCTACTTGCAATGGCTGATTATTGTTCCTTCGAACCTTACGACGAATATAGCCTATTAATTTCTACGAATTCTGTTAATCTGATTAACTAGTGCTTCTTCTATCTAGTCTTCACCCAGAATCCGCCGGCGATCATTAAAACAGTTGTCCTCCGTATGTCACTCCAAAACTATGGACTTGCTTGACTGAATCTGCTTACATGAGGTTTAACAGCTGCGTGCTTCCGACGTTTTCATTCTGTGTAAGTACGTAAGTAAGCAAGTAAGTGTTAGACCAATTAAGGTCAGTGGGCTAGCTCTAATATCACAACGGCATGAAAGAATGTTACTCTTTCCACTTGGGAAGCTCATATTTGTGGTGCAGCACCACAACTCAATATCCTTTAGGTAAGTCTGTACACTGCGATTTGCAGCCTTCTGGTGGGCCGGATCAAAGGTGTAAACAAATTAAATGTCATCGATGAACATGTGACGACGGTCGTGGATACGTGCATCAATAACATCGTTGATTGGCAAAAGGGCCAACAACGCTGCCTTGGATGACGCGACTTGTTACATGACTGCGGCAGGATATATGGTTTACAGTCTAGACTGCTTGGGTTCTGCCATTAAGATAGGATGAAAATCATTGGAGTAAGCAATCAGCTATACCAAGTGATTCTAAGGTTGTAGGAGCGCTGCTTAGGTGCGGAGTCCGAAAATAGCCATGTCCCGTCATCTTTACTGGATGTTAGAAATAAAATGTTGTTGGTATCCCAATGATATATTTTGGGAGGCTCCCGAAATACACTACTACAGTAGGGCAGAAAGATTGCACAGGGAAAACACAGGTAGTGGTTGGCTAGATGGTATAAGCCAGAGTTCAAAGTAAGTTGTCCATTGATTGTATACACATCAATAGCTTTTGAATGATGTGGTTAGAGTCACATGATTGTGGCTAGTATCTTCTCTGTGCGAAAAGAAATAAGCTAAAAATAGCAAAATAAGTTAAAGCCCCTACATACCTCCCCACCAGTGCGGTAGTCTCACGGTGATAAGCGACCAGGAGTAAAAAACCCGGTGGGAATTGCCGGGAAAACTGACCTCTACCTGATACAGTGTCGCTTAAAATGCCCGAGGCTGACGCACAGGAGGCATGCAGGTAAAGTTGTTAGCGAAGATACAATGAAAATGTGGGAGCAGAATGTAGTAGTGCAACAAGGATGTTTGAGTTGCGAGTGTTGTCCGACGCAATCCTTCTGCCTTTTGTCGACATGAGAATCTTCTTATTCATGCTAAGGTTGTTCTTTCCTCTCCTGGCAAACACTGGAAAGCAACAAGCAGGAAAGAAAACTGGAAGCAGGTAGTATAACACGATAGACAGCACGGCAAGTTGTTATTCTCAAGATATCTAATACGCTAGACGGCCTGGAAAATGAACTTTTCTACCTGACTGTGTTTGCCGCGTACTAGTCTCTTTTGGCTTAGCTTTAGATGTTGATGATTGAGGATCATTTTCAAAGCGCTTTGATGACTCTTGCGTACATATGGTGTTTTTAGAACCTGTCGATTGTTGTTCACAAGGTTGTTCTATATACGCTGGCTTGAGTCGGTCTACCGAAACTACATCGACTTTACCATTCCTGTTGATCATATGATGTTTTTCTGTCCTAGCGATCACCTCAAATGGCCCTTCGTACGGTGGCTGTAGAGGCCTGCGGAGTGCATCGTTTCGTAGCCACACATGTGAACAAGTTGTCAGATCTTTTGGTATATAACACTTGTTAGTTTGTGCGCGTGTGACAGTAAAATGCAGTTCACGCATGGATGAACGTAAGCGATGAACAAAGTTTGAGGGATCTAGAGCGTTGAAGTCGATGGGTTGAACGAGGTCAGCCGGAAGCTTTAGCGTGCTACCGTATACCAGCTCCGCGGCAGAGCAATCTAAATCAGCTTTAAACGTCGTTCGTAGACTTAATAGAACCAGCGGTAAGTTTTCTGTCCAACGGGTAGTGTCAGAACATGCCATCAAAGATGTTTTGAGGTGGCGGTGAAAACGTTCGACTAAACCGTTCGCTGTTGGATGGTACGCAGTTGTTCTTATTCGCTTAGCTCCGAGGATAGTAGTGAGGTCTCGAAAGAGGGTTGATTCAAATTGCGCACCGCGATCCGTTGTTATGGTGGATGGGACACCATAATGTGCGATCCAATGAGCCACAAAGTTACGTGCTACCGTCTCTGCGGAAATGTCTGCGATGGGTACTGCCACGAGCCAACGAGTATAACGATCGATACAAGTAAGTAGATACTTAAATCCACTCAACGGCGGCAGCGGACCGACGGTGTCGATGTGCACGTGACTAAAACGAGCATCGGAAACGGTGAACTCACCAAGAGGTGCCTGTGTATGGCGGTGCACTTTTGAACGCTGACATGGGAGACAATTCCTCACCATGGTCTGCACGTCTTTGTTCAGTGCCGGCCACACAAAACGGTCGGGAATGAGTTTGCGCGTTGCACGGATGCCTGGATGTGATAGACCATGTAATGAATCAAAAAGGATTCGCCGATAGGTCGGTGGAACTACAGGTCGTGGCTTTCCTGTAGAAACGTCACACATCAGAACATCCGAACTATCAGGCAGCTGGATGGGTTTCACCTGTAGATTGGTTTCGCGCAGTTGTTGAAGAAACTGCTTATCCTGATGCTGTGTTGTGGCTAGTTCTTGAAGATCAATGGGGGAATGCTCAAGGAGGGTATTGATTTCCGCCCGTGATAGCGCATCTGCTACGGTGTTGTTCACACCGGACAAATGCCGAATGTCGGAGGTAAATTGGGAGATATAATCTAATTGTCTAGTTTCTCGTGGGGAAAGTCGATCAGAAGCAGAACGCAGTACATACGTTAGCGGCTTGTGATCGGTGAATATCGTGAATGTACGCCCTTCAAGTAATGTCGGAAATGACGCACATTGACATAAATAGCTAGAAGTTCTCTGCTGAACGTACTATAACGTCGTTCGGCAGGCTGCAGTTTCTTAGAGAAAAAGGCATTTGGATACAATTCACCTCCCTGTCGCTGTTGGAGCACACCACCTACTGCTGCATCTGAAGCGTCTACCGTTAACTATAACGGAGCCTTCGGATCAAGATGCACGAGGAGAGTGGCAGTTGCTAGCTGATGTTTTAGATCACTGAATGCCCGCTTAGCTGATTCCGTGAAGCTGAATGATTTGGCATCTAATTTGAGTAGCTCGGTAAGTGGCTGGGCTAACTCAGAACAGTGTGGGATGAAACGTCTGTAGAAGTTAACCATGCCTACAAACCGACGTAACTTTTTGATGGAATCGGGGATAGGGTATTCAGTGATGGTTGTCACTCTGTCAGGTAGGGGTGTAATTCCGGCGGAGGAAACACGGTGACCAAGAAAGTCTACCGTATCAACACCAAACGGACTCTTGGAGGCATTGATAACCACCCCATATTGCACAAATCGCTCGAACAGTTGTCGCAGATGACGCAAGTGTTCGTCATGGTTATAACTTGCAACCAAGACATCGTCAATGTAGACGAAAACAAAATCGAGCTCACGAATAACCTGATCCATAAAACGCTGAAATGTTTGAGCTGCATTGCGGAGACCAAATGGCATTCGCAAGAACACAAATAAGCCAAAAGGTGTAGTAACGGCAGTCTTATGAACATCTTGAGGATGGACAGGAATTTGGTAATATGCTCGTGCTAAATCTATCTTACTGAACACGTGTTTTCCGTATAGCGAGGAAGAGAAATCCTGGAGATGCGGAATGGGATACCTGTCTGGGACGGTGTTAGCGTTTAGTCCCCGATAATCCCCACAAGGTCTCCAATCCCCAGGCTGGTTTTTCGGGACCATATGTAGGGGCGATGCCCATGTACTGCTGGATGGACGTATTATGCCCAATTGTAGCATATGGTCGAATTCAGCCTTCGCTACGGAAAGTTTATCGGGCGCTAAACGCCGCGGACGATGGTAGACTGGACTACCTGTTGTCGTTATCCTATGTACGATCTCATGTTTGACATCACCGGGTTGGTATCCAGGCTTTGTTAAGCTGTTAAACTCTCGTAACAAATCCAAGTACTTTGGAGTGGCGCGTGGTGGGGCAAGCTGCGGACTCATAGACATAATGGACCCTTTAAAACCAGCCCGAGGTATTTGCGTTAGGCCATCAATTTGGCAGCGCTTGGGATCGGCAATAATGCCATGATGCTGGAAGAAATCGAGGCCTAGAATGGCAGTGGGCACTTTGGCTACAATGAAAATCCAAGGAAAAGGCCTACGGAGACCAAGGTTCAACGTGATGGACCGTTCTCCATAGGTTCGGATAGGCGTGCCATTTACTGCCTTCAGGCTGTATATAGAGCAGTGCCTTAAGTCCTCCGGACGTGGAGGGAGCACACTGACTTGGGCACCAGTGTCTACGAGGAATCGCATACCAGATCTTACGTCTCGCAGATAAAAGAGGCGACCTGGCTCGCATATGCCAGCTTGCGTCGTCGCCATTACGAGCTGGCGTGTTCGTTTCCCGAAATGGAAAATCGACACGGCTTTATGCATTTCCGAGCTTTGTTACGGAACCTACGGTGATACCAACAAATGCCACGTGAACGACTAGCGCTGCGAATACGCCGCTGGCCTGACCGAGAATTACGATTTCGGTGGGTGATGGAGATGGAGGCCAGTTGCTGCTGCAGGGAGTGCACAGCTTTTACAAGCGAGTCGTCAGTTATAGGAGGCGAAGAAATTGAGATCGTAGGCGCTTGTATTTCCGTTATTTTATCAGCCATAAGGGCTAGGTCTTTCAAGTCGGTATCCTGATGAGCGTTAGCCAGTATTTGTTGTACGTGTGTAGGGAGCCGTTGCAAAAATAACTGCCTAAAGATGGAATTCTCTGGAGGGCTGTCACCTACCAGAGCTTGCATGGCTCGCAATAGTTGCGTAGGAGTGCGATCGCCTAACTGTTCTTCTATAAGTAGACGTTGCACTCTCTTACGCTCACTAAGGTTAAGCTCGCAAATTAAAAAGTCCCTTAGTTGCTGGTATGTGGGGCTTGTCTTCAGGATATCCTGTGCCAGGAGTAATAATTCAGGTGTGAGCTTAGAAATCACATAATGAACTTTTGAGACATCCCTATGTATGCGATTAATTACAAAAAAATGACTCGGCCTGAAAAAACCAAAGCTGGGGATATTGTATCCAAAATGTTGGTAAACAGCTAGTAGATACGGTGTTAATCTCCCCAGTTTGCTGCTCGATCATATTCGCATACATGAAAGCAATAAAAAGAACGACGAAAATGGACACGACTCACCGGATGATGGAAGCTGAATCCGATAGAACGAACTCACGTCGGGATCTCCAATTTGTAGGAGCGCTGCCACCTGTGGCGCAGACGCGACATTACTCTCGCCCTCAAGGGCAGAGTTTACAACGCAGCCGTCCGTTCAACTCTCCTATATGGCTGTGAAACCTGGCCCATCAGGTCGACAGACATGAAGAGACTCGTCACGTTCGATCATCGCTGCCTTCGCAGCTTAGCTCATGTCTGGTGGGAACACCGCATGAGCAATGAGCGTGTTCGACGTCGCGTATTTGGTGCAGGAAGAGCGAGTGAACCGCTCAGCACGATTATATCACGCACCAGGCTCCGATGGCTGGGCCACGTCTTGCGCATGCCAGCACACCGACTCCCACGACGTGCATTGTTTGCGCGTTGTGGGTGCGGTTGGAAGAGGAGGAGGGGAGGCCAAATGATGACTTGGTCGCGAGAAATGAAAACCCTCACTTCGAAGTTGGCGTCGGTTGGTGCATCCCGACTGCCTGGCTGGGGTCCTAGGGACGGTGAACACGTTTGGCTGGACACACTTGCTGATATGGCTAGGAGCCGGCCCCAATGGCGTTTGTGTTGTGAGTTCCTTTGTCCATCCCCCTCCTGTTTAGCATCCCCCTCCAATCACGATCTCAATCGTTAGGCATAATATGACTTTCTTTTACGGCAGCCAGCTGTTAGCTCTCCGGAACGATGTCCATCCGTTACTGGGGACTCAGCGGGCGTGCCACTGTTTGTTTGTTTTTTCTTTTCTTGCCTTTTGTATTGCGGCACAATAGCTGAGGTGTTTTCCACCTCCAGCTAACGTGTAATGATGATGATGAGGAGGAGGAGCGCTGCTTAGGTGCGGAGTCCGAAAATAGCCATGTCCCGTTGTCCTTACTGGATGTTAGAAATAAAATGTTGTTGGTATCCCAATGATATATTTTGGCAGGCTCCCGAAATACACTACTACAGTAGGGCAGAAAGATTGCACAGGGAAAACACAGGTAGTGGTTAGCTAGATGGTATAAGCCAGAGTTCAAAGTAAGTTGTCCATTGATTGTATACACATCAATAGCTTTTGAATGATGTGGTTAGAGTCACATGATTGTGGCTAGTATCTTCTCTGTGCGAAAAGAAATAAGCTAAAAATAGCAAAATAAGTTAAAGCTCCTACAAGGTAACCAAAAATGTCATGCGGTAACTGGTTAAAGGCTTCCTGCACATCGATACTATATCAACGTAGGGTTTATCTTCTCGACAGATTTTGTGATGGAATTTGATAGTTTCAGGTGTCATGACTGGAAACAAGCATACTTCATGGAAACTTACTGCGCCGAGCTAACAAGCTTTTAGAGAGTAGAAATTCAGGTGTTTTCTTTACTTTACAGCCTTCTTCGTGACTTGAAGCAGAATCGAGATGTGGCTAATTGAACGATAGTTTGCTACATCGTTTTTCGCGCTCCTTTGGTGACATAGAACTGCATCAGTATTCTCCAGTGAACTAATTCGTCCGAGCAGTTTCGACTATTCTAATCAACTTCCATCAAGCTAAACATTACCAAAGCAATGGTCACAATACGTCCGTTTTTAACACATCGCATGTCGCAAAGGTTTCACCTCCGTTTTCAAATAATGTCGTCTGTGCCGATAACTTTTGATTCTTGTGTTTGATGTGTACGTTACCGGGTATGATTCAAAAGATAAAAGATAAACGCCAGGCGACCCGGTGCCTCAAAACTACAACGTCGTCCTACTCCCTTGGCCGTGAACTTCATTCTCATCTACTGCTCTGTTCTGGTTCATATGCATCAAGCCGCCGATTATGTGAGGCGGCCTGTCTGACACACACTCTCACCTTAACCGATATTGTCGGTTGTCTTGCCTGTTTCATGTGACTTGATATCTGGTCAATACACTGTCCGGTGCGATGAAAGTCTTTGTTCTGACGGTTCTACGCCCTAGTAACCGCGATCATAACAGGTTTCTAGGTGTTTGTGTATTTAATGTGTTCATGCCATTTTTCTTTTTACCGTACCCTCTACAATAGACTACACCCTGTCACATTGTGGCTGCGTGCCGAATGTCCTGAGGATTCAGTAACACACGCTATCCTACCGTGGCTGTGGTTTCTTGGTTTGCCAAGTCCCTGTCATACGCCATGTTTACATTCGCGGGGTTAGTCACCGTGATTGCACTGACTTTAGTATGGTTTGATGGCCACAGCTGCCCTGTTGTCCTTTGCTTTTCGCTCTCAATGCCTAGTCATGTGTATACTACCTTCCACATCTACTCTTGCTTGTTACCAGATTCTTGGACAGGGTTCAAGGGGTCTCGTCGCAAACTCTCAGTGGCACCCGTTCTTCCAGGTGGGACCTCGATCCAGGATGTAATTTCCTTCGATATGACCAACACTCAGCTCGTGTGTGGCCACTCGGATGCAATAATTCAAACCGTTGAATGCGATACCTCTGTCTACTGATCGATATCAAACCGTTTTCGAGATTACATGTATATATCGATTGTACGAGAATTTATGCCTTTGTAAAGCCTCTCGGAATAGTGTCCTCTTCTCCACCACGTGTGAATGGTAGTATTTGTTTCTCATTCGCTTGGAAGTAACATTAAATTCTTCCACTGACTTAATTCTCTTTTCGCTTTAATAGTACATTAGGTCGAAAAGCATGGTTCGGTCCGAATATCAACGAAGTTAATCGTCGCTTTCATCCCTAAGGGTTGAGTGGACAGTGCACTCGTTCGTTCAGCCTTCCTATACCGTTGAGAAACTTGTCTCATCAGATCAGCACATGTAAAACGCCTAGTTGCATTCGACAACCTGTGCCCTCACAGCTTACCTTAAATCTTGGGCGAACACCGTGTGAGTAATCATCATGTTTGGCACTTTGTTTATTGCGCTGGAAGAGTTGATGAACCGCTCATCACTGGTGGATGGGTCAGGTGTTACGCATGCCGACTCCCGCAGTATGCGTTGTTTGCGCGACCGGGGTGTGGATGGAAGAAGAGGAGGGGATGCCAATTAATGACGTGTTCGGGAGGAATGATGATCCTCACTTGCAAGTCGACCTCGTTTTGAGCCTCTTGGTTGTCTGGTTGGATCCAGAGAGATGGTGAACGCGTTTGGTTGGATACACTTGTTGACATGGCGAAGAACCCCCCCCCCCAGTGGTTTAAGAGACAACCCTGCTTTGGACAGCAACGCGTAGAACCGCCGGATCAGATTAAAATAAATCCTACAGTGAACTACGGTGCTATGCAACGGAATATTAAATTCGGTACTGACAACTACCAGTGGCACCCGCTCAACACATCAACGACCGAATCATCACCATACAGATAGCGAAAGTGCAAATCACTGTGCTTGCGACTGTACAAGCCGACCCGTGGCCGGAAGGACAAGACGTCTGTCTTGCAGCCCGAGGGTCGCGGGTTCGAGTCTGTGTAGGGGAGTGGGCGAATCTCGCA
Organism: Dicrocoelium dendriticum; assembly: GCA_944474145.2. Classification (NCBI taxonomy): domain Eukaryota; kingdom Metazoa; phylum Platyhelminthes; class Trematoda; order Plagiorchiida; family Dicrocoeliidae; genus Dicrocoelium; species Dicrocoelium dendriticum. The sequence continues at coordinate 39,512,472 of OX104062.1, forward strand.
GTATCCCTAGCCCTCGCTCGACTGGTGGTTGCGTTGAAGCGATGCATCGATACTGCGTACCGGCGTACTGCTGATACATTTTTTATGCGGGGTTCCTTAGTGGTCGTGATAATTACTAACGTATGCCACTGAGCGCGATCGCGATGTGAGTTTTTGTTATTCTTTCTTCGGCAAACTGGCAGTCCGTTTTGCGCATACGAACGGTCCCGGTGCGACCGTTGTTTGTCGTCTTTCAGATAGATTGTTGACCATGACTTTGTGTCTGACGTGTTAGCCTGACCATATTTACGACGAGCAATTTGAACTACTCGGTAATACCGAAAGCTTTCATGTGCAAGGATTCCCCCAATTTCCTCTCTTATTTGAATTACCATTCATGCGCCACTTGCGTCCGCGTGAAAAGCAGATGATGGCTACTTGTTCAGTTGAACAGTGTTATTTCGTTTTCATTTGGTTCTATCCATAGTTTTCTACTCATAGCATTACATCTGGCTACACTATTCAGAAGTATGATGCACCATTCTACTACTACTGGATGGTATATTTATCGACAGCGCAAAACACGGTCCAACTAAATGGGCTGATCAAATAGATAAATCACGATCACACAAAATAACTGACCGCGCGTTATTCAACGCGGTTTATAAACGAATTTCGGGTGAATTGAAGTTGAATATATCAAAGGGCTTGATAAATTGGAAAGAACCACAATTGAAGACGTGGCAAAATGTTCAAGTAAATTACTGCGGCCGTCCGTGGAACCGTTTCTTGGGAACCTGCTTTTATGTAGGGTATTCCCTTGAAACGTTTTATCCGCAATTTCATGCTCCATCTGACCATGTGCCGGCGTGACGTAGTAGTATGTACGCCTGCATCTCTTTTATACATATTTAGGCCTCTTTATATGCATAATTTACGGGCTGTGAAGCCATCCAGCTCATTCGGTTATTCAGCCCATTTTGAGCATGGCTTATTTTTAGTTGCCAGTGGCATGGGTATAATTATTAGACCGGAAGCATCAATCCATCACCTAAAGAGACCAGCCCAGTCGTTGAGAACAATGAAATAGTGACGAATCTAAGTATGAGGAATCCAAAACAATAATAACAAATATGTCGGTTCTCCATGAGATGAGATTCAGTTCATCACACTTGACCTGATCGTAGTGAATTGAAATATTTCACGCTAGCTTCATTAAAGTTGTTTCTGTCGAGCATACCTATTGTCGAATCCAGTGATGCTTCATGGAGCGAGTTCTTTCAAGAAAACACATCGCTGCGTTAAAGTTCCCGACCAAACCGTATTTCTTCACGCGACCGGTTTGAACAGTTCCGTGCCAAAATTAAAAAGCGAATAACAGTTCGTTGAATCGCAAATGACTTATGATAAAAGCAGTATCGGTAAAAACAAGAACGGAGGAAATATTTGGTAAAACGAAAGCCTGAAAGTGTGTGTCAAAGCAATCTAAATGGATGAAAGCTAAGGCGCTGGTGTTCTTCATGCTGTTGTGGCAGTGTTTATACTCGCCAGCCATGGATATTGCTGCTACCTAATACGGTAGTTTAATAGTAAGTTCCAGAGTTGAAGGGGAGGCCACAGGGGCTCTAATGTCCGACGTTCCAGTGAGCTAGTGTTTGCACCAATTGATTGTAATTGTGGGGGATACATGAGACGAAAATAAAGAGGTGTAGGCAAAAGTGAATAGAAAAATAGTTGAAGTGTGCTCGTCGTTAATCTGACTCGGTTTTGCTTGTGCTTATCATTTTTCAGTGCACATTATATTTGGCCATTTGGATATATCCGATAGGCCTCTTCTTCTGACCAGTTTATCCTGAATAGCTCAACGGCTTTGTTTCTATTGTAGAAAGTAGAAGTCACGATTAAAATTCACGCACAATATTGTGCCTTGACGGGGCATCGATCCCCGGTCCATGAATTTCCGGTCCGCTGCTCTACCACTGAGCTACCGAGGGCTGACGATTAGGTGCGCAAATTTTAATACATGACTTCTGCTTGGTGCGCGACGTATTGCCAATGGGCTCACAATACCTGTCCTGGTGTTGCAGATTGGCTCACTCACCCGTCACTTCCCAATGGACTGAAGTATCTGTCCTTCGAATGTCCAGTGGGCGATAGTAGATTAAATTTGGATGTTTGTGAGTAGGGTAAAGATTGTAGAGTGAGCCCATTGGCAATACGTCGCGCACCAAGCAGAAGTCATGTATTAAAATTTGCGCACCTAATCGTCAGCCCTCGGTAGCTCAGTGGTAGAGCAGCGGACCGGAAATTCATGGACCGGGGATCGATGCCCCGTCAAGGCACAATATTGTGCGTGAATTTTAATCGTGACTTCTACTTTCTACAACCTTTACCCTACTCACAAACATCCAAATTTAATCTACTATCGCCCATTGGACATTCGAAGGACAGATACTTCAGCCCATTGGGAAGTGACGGTTGAGTGAGCCAATCTGCAACACCAGGACAGGTGCTTTGTTTCTCGTGAGAAATTCGTTCATTCCATCAGGTAACACACGAGGGTACACGCAGGGCCTTAAAGACAGTGGAAGTCTGATCCAGATGATTTCATATTTATTAAGGAAAATTGTTGTGAATTTTGCACGGACCATTCCTTACCTCCCCTCTGGGACGCGTCACGCTGAAGGACGGTTGGCTAATTTTGTCATGATGCACTAACCTTGATGTTGTATTGGGTGCCCACTTGACGGTACCTCTCTAAGTAGTACCGCGACACCGTAGTACAAATTTGGGCAACAGCTGATTTCGTGGAGATAATGCCGCAAATGCATCAGGCAAGAAACGGAAATTGTAGGACAACGTACCCAAGAACGAACAGACTTCCTCACTCTTGTCCGGCTCCTTACTTCCTCAACTATTTTTCACCGTGTCATTTGAAACATGTGACCCTTGTTTATCCAACCGGCATTAAACTGACAAACGGAAGAAGAACGAACCCACATTTAGTTTTTCTCAGACTTGATCAGCTCTGTTCCAAGCGCTCGATGTCGACGTGTGTGCGAAGATGCTTTCTAACCGAGCGTCCGAATGCAAGAATATGATCTCTTAGCGACGCACGAAAGTTATGTCCTTTACTAGGTCGTCCATTTGTAAACATGATCAGAGCGCTGTACACGCATATTTCGGGCAGCGTGAAGGATTATAACAAACTTCCGCTGCCGTTTGATATATCGAACAAAGTGAGAGATTGCTCGCTGGCACCTTTCTTCTTTAACTTCTCCACTGACCTGGTCATGAAAACTACGTTCACTGCGCACGACCTACAATGTACGGCGTTGCTTCTTGGTGAGCGATTTTTTAACTTGGAGTGTGCCGACAACACTCCGCTTATCTGTGACAAGTCCCAAGCTTGCAAAGCTGCTTTGGATAAAAGCGCTTCCGTTGTCACTCGTTTCGTGCTATGCTTTGCACCCTCAAAATGCAGTCCTCCAAGACTGGCAGGGACCCACTCCTGCACCGACCCTTGGCCGTAATCAGCTAGAAGTCGTCGAGAAATTTAAGTACTGGGGCAGCTCGTGGGATCGAAGATGAGCTCGTCAACCGTATAGCAGAAGCTCGAGGCGCTTTTGATAATCCCTGCCAACTGTGGTGTCGGTGTGACATCACTCTCGCTCTAAAGGGCAGAGTTTATAGTGCAGTCATCCTTTAACCCTCCTGTACGGTTGCGTAACCTGGCCCATCAATTCGACAGACATAGAGATGTTTGTTAAGTTCAACCATCGCTGCCTTCGTTGCTTAGCTCATGTCTGATGGGAACAGGTAGTCACTTTAGGTGCTTATCGCTCTTCTCCACGCTGAATCATCAGGGGGGTCATTCAAAGGAGCGTGCTCGGCCCCTCACTCTTTGCTCTCCACCAATGACATCATCACATCTGTAGTACATGGTACGTCATTTTTATTTGCTGACGATATCAAAATCGTCCGTTAGCTTCGGCGTGACGAGCTACACGGGACACTACTGCTCATACAAGAGGACGTACATTCCCTTGAATCATGGTGTTGCACACGGGTGATGAATCTCTCGGCTAATAAATCAAGCATCATGTCTTACGGCTGCTGCATCCCCGAAGGATCTATCACCCTAAACCATGAACGCGTCCCTTCACAGTTGTCCACGCGAGATCTTGGAATTAAGTACTGGTCTACCTTCGATTTCTCCGAACGGGCCCAATACCAAGTAGCACGTGCCAGACAGTCTATGTTCAATATATCAAACAAAATACACACAACTCGTGCTAGAGTTGAGCTTTTCCAGCTACTCACTCGCCCCATCCTCGAATACTGCAGCATAATATAAGGCAATATGAGAAAGAGTAACAGAATTGCTGTGGGGCACCTGCAGAGGTCATTTACTAAATATTTGCTTGGTAAACACTGTAATGAGTTAGCAAGAACGTTGCAATGAACTTCATTTTGAACCACTTTGGATTTGGTGATTGAAGCACAACTTTTTGCTGCTTTTCAACGTGCTACACAAAAACACCTATTCCAATCTGCGTACACTCGATTTACAACTTCGCTCAACTCCAGCGCTTCGCAACAAATATTTACACTGTATATACCGAAGACTACAACGAACGTCCGCTCTAATTTCTTCCTGGTCAGATATGATTATAGCCATCTGTAGAATAAACTACCAATAACAATCAGGTCATGTGGCAAGGTGAACCTTTAAAAGCAGACCCGCCAATTACCTTGATCTAACTACCATAATCACTATATTCACATGGAAAAATCCCTCGATAAGCTATTCCAGGGTGAGCTCAAAAACATATAAACCCCAAGGTTTTAATAACTAGACTTTGGCTTCAACCATCCGCCAGAATGTTAATACATGAAAAACATATCCCAATACTCCACCTATACAAGAGCATGGATACTTCTGTGCAAATTGATCTGTGCCGCTATAGACACATTATCTCTCATTAAGTGAAATACACGTATTATTATTAGTTGCAGCAGTAGTAGTAGTAGTAGTAGTAATACATTCCACACAGCCGTACTACATGACCAGCTGGAAATGATGATACCCTTGGAGGTGTGTTTTGACGGAACAATCTCCTCGTGGTGCCAGTTGGGTGGTTGGACGTTATCCCATTCCAACAAATATTTCGTCGACAGTGTTCCAGGACGTGGTGGATTTTCGCCTGGCAAGCGTTCTCTATAAAAGGCCACAAATGTCTGCCTATTAAAAATGTGACGTGGCGTTTTTGGCTCGCTACAAACTAAAGTCACTGCCCCGTGAATGTCCGGATAATCACATCACACCTACGAACAACAGTCGTCCGTACTCACCTTGCCGAAGCGATCAAACAGTCAAAATTGTAGCGACACGTTTACAACTACAAGTTACCTAGCTACTTACCTACACATTCACTTACGTCTATGCGCTCCTATATGAACATTTCCTGTTATGGCATTCATGTTGTAGTTTTTACATTTCCGATCACTCCCCATTATTTTATCATGATCACGCGCCTTGTCGAGGAAAAAATGTTTTGTCCTACTTTTTGTCAAAATTTTCCTTTCTTTCTGCGGCATATTAGCTGAGGTGTGTTGCTCAACTTCAACTACTATGCCACGATAATAATGACGCAATGACTGTCCCTTATCCGCTGATCATGGTTTTCTATTGGCTCTGCCTAGTTGCTAGACTGTTGAGATTACATCCATACATAGGTTATTGCACCACGGACGGTAATAAGATCAGAGTTTTGAGTTTAGCGTTTACAGCTTAAGATGATGTAATTCTGACGCTCTTCGATGCCCTACGTTGTGCAATCTCGAGCGCGGTAAGGTGGAGTTTGTGCCAACGCCGCGACGCTTGGATAGCTTATTCCACGTGCAATAGAACAATGGTTTATTATGAGTAAAACAGCATTGCTTAACAAGTCCCGTGGGATGAAAATTATTGCGAGAAGTGAATTGCATGATAAACTGAAAAGCGTTTTGGTGGACTCACCATAAACCTATGTAGAATAGCGGAGATGTTCGCGTATTAAACGTATAAATCCACAAATCTATTGGTTGGGAGTTTGGCAAGACACCGTTTGGTGGCGATTTTTAGCCCCTGGCTAACAAATCATAAAATGAAATGTAAATGAGACAATGCACCGTCAACTCGTTTTTTAAATATCGCCAGATTGGGAGCAGAGACGACATAATTAGGGAGGGCATTCCAAGGCTGGCACACGCGGAGGGAAAAGAAATTTCTACGGCATTCAAGCCGGCTATACTGTATTGTCAGTTTCAAAAAATGACCTCAGGTTAGTATTGTGGTTCAATTCCAGCAGCGGACGGCAAATGTGATTTGGGTTCTTCAGAATCTGGTAAGCCATTATGAGATCCCTCCGCAAAAGCCGATATCGACTGCCGTACATTCTCAGAGATTTCAGTCTAAGCTGATAGGGCAGATGCAAGAGGCCCCTGACGTTCTTGGTTGCCCTTCCTTGGGGAGTCTCGAGAGCAACAAGATCTTGTTTCTGCCACTGTTGCCACGCCTGAATAGTATATTCCACATGCGGTCACACGTAGACGTGAAGCATTTTGGGGAATGATTGAGGGTTCAAATCAACCGAAGGCTCTGCGAAGCAGGCCGAAGTGTTGATTGCCGGTTCTTGTCGCCTTCTCTGCTTGTTTTGAACGCTCAAGTTCTTCCAGTATCAACACACTTAGGTCACGCTCCTGAGAGACCTACTGCAAGTTGTGGTCTCCAAGCTTATAAGCGTTTACCGGCTGGTGACGCAGATGTATCATCTTGCACTTAGCTATGTTAAATTGAAGCAGGTTCCTCTTTGCCCATTTATAAATGCAATCTAGTTCATGCGGGAGTAGATCGTGATCTTCATTGTTACTAATCGCCAGCAGTATCTTGACGTCATCAGCGAAAAGCAAGAAATTTGAGGAGATAACTCTTGTCAAGTCGTTGATATACACCAGGAATAAGTGTGGTCCCAGCATTGAGCCTTGTGGAACACCACATTTCACCTCATTCGGGTTAGAAAGTGATCCCCTAACGCGTACTTGTAGCTTCCGTTGGTGAAGGAAGCTGCCGATGCAACCAAGTACAGGATCTCCGATTCCGTAGCGCTGTAGCCGTTGAAGTAGGATGCGGTGATCCAGGCGGTCGGAAGGTTTGGAGAAGTCCAGGTAGATAAGTTCAACTCCGACCCCATCACCAGCTACTTCCGTCCCATTACTTCGCGCAGCGTCAAGTAGGCGCCGTGTCTACTGAAAGGCTGCGTCATCGAATTATCTGGGCACACTACACAGTCCGAAACGCGGTTACTTCCCTTGGTGGTCTATCATTCTGCCTAAAGTAGCACTAGGCTCACTGTCGTGGTACCTACGCTGCAGAGTACATGACCCTATATGGTAGCCGTAATTGATTTGAAGGCAGCTCCGTCGTAAGATTCATTTGAAGACCAGCAACAGGTCTTGTACGCTTGCTTATCGTTAAAGCACGCTGTGTCGAATGATGTGCTACAGTTCGTCACCTTTATAAGACGTTAAATGACATTTACCTATGTTGTGTCCGGACGATCCAAATATTTAACCTATTTGAGCTTATCTGGAGTCGGTCTGTTGGTCTTCACTATTTGATGCGGCGTAGCGACGGTTGATATTGAAAGATGCGACTTCTGGTATACTCGCCTTCAGTGACTTGCGTACATCGAGCTTAACATGTTATCTCACTGGATATTCCAACGACAGAATTTCCTCGTCGGATCAATAAGTTGTGACGTTTATCGTCGATGAGCTGGTCGATGAGGTGAATAAAATCCATCCCGATTCTGAGGGTTTTGAGTTGGTGACAAGGAAAATCAGTCGAAAAGACTGTCGCTGGTCGATATTGAGCTTGCACAAGCGTAGACCCTGCACGCGACTGCTGGTCCAGTTAGTTGCGCGTAGTGAACCAGTCCCCTTTCTTGTTACCTCTTTAGGATTATGTGGAAGGACGCTGACGTCTGTGTAGATATCGATGAGACAGTGAACTCCTGTTGGCTGATCGGTGACGAATAGGCGACTGTGTCGACCATCTACGTGCGTCATCCCTATGTGATGATCGGTCCGTTTCTCCGCATGTTGCGTTTGAAGAAACAGGGTGGTTGGCACGAACTAGCCCGCTAATAAAATTGCTGGTGATACCAACAGTAGGGAGACGTTCTGTGCAGTGATTTAGATGCAGACCTCGATCGCGCGGGGCGTTTGAGACTGGAAGTGCGGCACCTGCAGCTACTCCCAGGAGCTGTGTGATCTTTACAACTTTTGGCGGGTGAGTTAATGTGCGCTTTACCTTCCATGATATCGTTACCTGGCGTATATCGAATTTTCAAAATTTGGCTATACGACTGCCAAATGCGGTCAGGTGTGTTGACCATTTGGAACAGAGTGCATAGAATACTCTACACCTTTCTCATGCTTATCCATGCAACCACATTTCTCTAAAGAATGCATCGTCCATAGCTTACGGGTATGGCTAAGCTTTTTATCTCGCAAAATCAACAGCAGCACATCAGCCATCTGAACTGAGGCTTTGCTAGCGTACAACCACGGTGACATACAGAATGAATAATAACGACAGGAAGGCAAGAGGGACCTAGCGTAGAAGCTTTATATCCTTAACAAACATCCAAGATTAAGGTACCTACACATTGTGTCAACAATATACCGCCACAACAAGCTGGCTATCGTGTAAAGCTAATGCGGTATCAGGGAAACAGCTTTCTTGGAGTTTTCACTGCCGTGCGTCATAAATAGCCATTTGTGTAAAATCGCAACGTTGCCACGTTCACTGTCTTTCGGACAGGCTTTTGAGCTAAATGCTTTGGGTGTGGACCCTAATCGTCCTTCTCTCTATGTCTGGGCGCCATGGCAGTATCTCAGCCCATGTAAAACCATGACTATTTCGTCAAACTTCAGCTACGTTTTGCATCGGCCGTCGCGCATTTTAACAAAGGTTGTCTTAGCTATTGCATACAGCAGAGCGAATAAGCGAAAACATGCTAGTGCCGGTACCTCCCTCCGTTCCATTTTACCCGTTTCTCTTGTTTCCCTCCCAAACCCATTACTAGCCTTCCTTAGTGAAGCGCCGACGACCTGCTAGACGTGTCATTTTGATGGCAGCCAATTTATTTTCCATTTAGGTTTTCTTTATCGACAGATTCATGATCTCGTCGATGTCGTCGACGATGTGGGGTGAACGTGCGGATACGTCGTGATAATAAATGGGCCTTTCAGATTTCAGGCCACGTAAGTCAAATAGCGCTTCAAACTGTGACAACCAATGTTTTGAGATACTCTCACGAAACGGCTGGGTAAGCTAGTTACAGGTTCACCCTCGTAGTCTGGATCCATGATGAAAAAGATACGAATCTAGATATAAGACCCAGAAAACCGCGCGAAAAGGGTAATTGTATAATCGTGCCGCAAGATTTGACGAACCTGCAAGGTTATTACACGTCTTATTAAATTTTCAATCATGTTTACCAGTTATATGGCATTTGATCGGTCTCCAGAAACTCAGCTTCTACTAGCATTAAATAACTGTCGGAAGAAAAGAAATAAATCAACGATATATGCGTTTATTGTCGAAACGCACAGCCACCTTTTCTAAAGGCGCCTTTATCTAAAGCCCGGATAGCTAATCCGGAATGTAGATCGGGTTGCGGTAACTTTCATTTGTATAGCAATAGTTTTTCTATTTATCAAGCTATAAAAAGCAATACAGTTGAAGCAGCTAACTGTGGGGAGCGCATAAGGTACAACACATAGTGTAATATCCGTCCTGTTCAGGGTGGTAGGTTTCTCTGTATTCGTCGCTAGATGGAGGTCGCAAAAGAGTAGTTGACCTGCAATGGAAAGTAATGCCGGAACGCAAGCGCTTAGACAACCATCAAGAAAGAACGAATATCGACGAACAATGTATCGGGTTTCGGAACACTGCTAGCTCGGGTTGCTGATAAAACTGTTCATTAGTTCGCCGAGCTTGGCGGTTTTGTCGCAAACATTTCATCACCATGCGAGATGACATCTTCAGTGCAGTGACATGCGGCGTACAATCTTAGTGAATGAATCGTCCATGCGTGCTTGTAGCAGTCTGGAGATCCCCCAGTTTGCCTGTGTAAAATTCTAACTAAAGTTATTTCATTGTACACCTAGGCAACCGGTGTAGTTTGTTGAACTGATTGCTGAGTTCCAATCCTTGACTTGCTCATCGCCATTTTTGCTTGGCGCTCGCTTCGGTTGCAACGCGCGACTGCCCTGTGTGCTGTGCATGCTCCGTTTCCCTTAGCTAGAGTGTCCACGGTGTCGTTCGTTTATAACTAGATAACAGTGAGTCTTTTACTGTACCAATGAAAGCTTCCCTGCAACTCGATCTGTCTTTTCGAATCGCTCCGGGCTTCCGGTACAGGCGACACTCACTAAATTGGTAACCCCGACTCCGAACTAATCTCAGCGCCGGATATTTCGAAATTTTCTCCGATGAGCTCGTTCAATTTATTTTTCATATTTTCCGGTTTTATTTTTGCATACGGTAGCCTGTTTTCGCGTCATTTTTGTAAGCCATGGAATCTGTAGACCCTAAGGTAGAGTCTCTGCTAAGCGTTGTATCTCTCTGTGCCACATTTTTGGGACATGGTCCGGTTTTGTGGTTCGCTCATCTTGAGACTGAGTTTTACAACCACAGAATCACTTCGAAGTATAGTGAAGTATAGCAAGCTCCTGTCTTATCTCCCCAAGGAGATATCAATGCAGGTTCGTAACGTCATCATTTCTCAGACTGAAAACCGCTATGAGGCTCTCAAGGAGGCCAGGATCAAGCGTGTTCTTGTAGGGAGGCGGAAGGCAGCACTTCCCCAAAGGACGGTTAGATCATTAAAACGGAGGCGGACGAATAGAGAGATCGATGCAATTGGGGCGATTCGCTGGAGAAACCCAGGCCCAATAGAACGGGACGGAAGCGGGACAGGAGCGGCATCCGTGGGTGAGCCCGAGGCAGGCAAGGCAGGTGGAGAATTTGTTGAACACGCAATAAATCGGACAAAACCGCCGGTATCGCATCTTCAAGAAACAACCCCGAGGAGAGTGATACACCCACGGTCAAGCAAAGCGCACGCTATCGAACGACTCCGGGCTTGTCAGAATCGGAGGCGTGGAAGCGGAGATACACGGGCAAAACGGACATAGAAGATGCGTTCCCGTACACCCAGAAGGAGCATAGAAGTGCCACGAGCGGAGGCCAGGAGGGATGGTGCAACGTGGGAAAGGAACCTGACTCATTAATGTGCGCCTGTGTGAGTGGTAGCGTAGTGTGTGCGTTCGCGCCAATAAAGACCGTGCTTCATTGCCGAGTTGTTCTGTCGCTACATTATGTCCTCTGAGAAAGTTCGCCTGCAGCAGCTTTTCAGGGATCTGCAGCTGGGTGACAAACTGCCCTCAACCTTGCTACGAGAGATGCAGCAACTCCTTGGTCTCTCAACCATGGACGAGCCGTTACTTCGCGAACTATGGCTACAGCGGTTACCGGAAAACACGCAAGCGATTCTCGCTACAGTGAGCTCTGTTTCGCTCACTCAACTACCAGATTTAGCGGATCGAGTTAATGAGTGATCACAGGCACAAGCCGACGCCAGCAAGATCAATGCCGTCGCGTCCCCGGGCACTTCTATCACTGGCATACAGTAAACTATAGAAGCCCTGCAAACACAAGTTGCGACACTTAGTCGCCAGGTTCAACAGCTTACTATAAACCGTCGTCATAGCCGCTCAAAATCGCCCTCCAAGCCTTCTAAGTCTAGCAACAGGCAGACTAGCTGTTGGTTCCAACAGTGTTTTGGTACCGCAGCTCATAAATGTGTAAAGCCTTGCAACTTCGCCGAGAAGCAGGGAAACTTCTCGGCCGGTCCGTAACGGCGACGGACGCGACCGGCCAACACCAAAGTCGTCTCATCCGCCTTAGGGATTTAACTTCCGGCATCACGTTTCTAGTCGAAACAGGAGGCGAAGTTAGCGTTATACCCCGGAGCCAAGAAAAGGTCGTCTCACTATCGCCGACCAAGTTGCGTGCCGCCAATGGCACACCAATTGCAACTTTCGGCGAAAGGCTGCTAACGCTCAATTTAAGCCTCCGGCGAACGTTTCGCTGGCCTTTCATAATCGCTGCCGTGCCTTTCGTCATCATAAGCATGGACTTTCTTCAACACTTCGATCTCATCGTCGACGCTAAAAAGAAGAAGCTTATCGACTCTAGGACACAGCTCAGTGTTATCGGGACTAGCGCCAACGTGGCTGCTATCAGTCCCATTCGTGTCCTACCTCAAGCTCCACAACCTTTTCTAGACCTTTTCAACAAGCATCCTACACTCGCTCGTGTCCTGAACGACTTGCCTCCGGTGACGCCAAACGTCATGCATCACATTTGCACTAAGGGCCCACCTGTTTCGGCCCGCCCTCGCAGACTAGTCCCGGACAAGTGCAAAGCTGCTAAGGCGGAATTCGAGCAAATGCTCGAACTGGGAAGAATCCGCCCGTCCAAAAGTCCATGGACATCACCATTACACATGGTACCGAAGAAATCAGGTGACTGGCGCCCCTGTGGTGACTACAGGGCACTTAACAAAGTTACCGTCCCGGATAAATATTCCATTCTGTACATGCACGACTTGACTTCAGCTCTAGCTGATAAGTCTATCTTTCACAAAATCGACCTAGTTCGCGCCTACCATCAGATACCCGTCGCGCCAGACGATATCGCTAAAACAGCAGTCATCACGCCATTCGGCCTATTCGAGTACCTCAGAATGCCTTTCGGCCTCAGCACCGCTGCCCAAACTTTTCAGCGTTTCATTCATGTGGTAACGCGAGGACTCGAAGGCGTTTATCCCTATCTAAACGACATTCTCATCGCAAGCTATCCTGACGAGGAACAATACGGCCGTTATTCGTTGTTCTTATACCAAAGCCAATTTCAGCGTATAATCTGTTGCACATTTCACATCAATTTAACGCTGGTCAACAAAGGCAAAATATAGAACATTCATGTTGCTTAATTTTATGACTATTCTTTGCGACCATTACATATTTTTTCTTTTTTCCCCTTTATCTAAGCTCCGAAAAGCTTATCAAGAACTTCATGGGGACCCCGCGCTGGACACGTGCTCAAACAGGATTCAACCGCACGCATCAACTTCACATCAATCCAGCTTGGATATCTGGATGCCAACCCCACACAATCTGGTCAGGAGAGGAACCAAGACAAAATAATGCAAATCTCCATTAACGCGAAACGTTTACTTACCTTCGCAACTCCATCCCATTCTCCATGAGCCTACTTCTTCATCAACCAACTACAACGATTAATGGTGGACCCTGAATAAACCATTTGTTCAGCTAACAAAAGTTTCCGGGCGCTACACCACTGCGAGTAGCCGAGGGAAAAATCCGCAGATAAGACGCATTGCCAGTTACGTCTTACCGTTCGTGGGTCGATGGAAGCGTTCCAGGACGGGATGAGGTTTTGCCTGCAAGCATTCGCCCTACAAAATGTCACTGTTGTCCGCCTATCGAAACTGCTAAGTGCAGAGGTGACTCGCCGCTGAATAAGGCCATGGCCCACGGCAAGCTGCTTAGCGCCACCTTTCACTAACCGCACTAGCCATGTCTCACAAGTTATCGTCGTTATCGACATTAATTTTTCCTCTATTTAACCTTAACAACACTGCACTTTTCACCTCCACCTGACATCGAATCGCTCGCCTAATCCTACTCCTATGGTCATCCTTCAGTTCTGGATTGCTTTTCTTCTTACGCACTACCAACCTCCGCAGCTCCATTGAGTTGCCTTCTACACTGTAGCTCCGCACTGTTGTGCGTGGATCCTCAAGTATCTGACTATGCTGCCCACCTTTATTCTTCCCCAGCTAATATCGCTAGCACTAATAATTGTTCCTCTATTTAACCTTAACAACTTATATTGTTCCTCTTTACCTCGCTTCATATCCCTTGCCTATTCTTACCCCTAATTTCATCTCCAGTTCTCCGGCTTTCGTTTCCATTTACTGACTAATTACCACGTTGCCCCACCGACTTACCTTTGAGACTGTAGCCCCACACATCGGTGCGAAGTACCTTAGGTATTTGGCTATGATCTCTACCTAACTCCGTCCCCCAGGATGACTTCGTTATGGCCGATAATTGTTCTTACATTTAAACTTAATAACACGGCATTGTCCAGTTTCACCTCGTTTTGCATCTCTTGCCATTCCTACTCCTCTTATTTAAATTGCTCTGGCTATCATTTTTGCCTACTGACTAGGTACCACAGCTGCGCCACTGAATTTTATCTAACACTGTTACTGCGCACGATTGCGCGTAGAACGTCAAGTATTTGTCTACGTTGTCTAGCTACGTCCTTACCCCCAACTTGTTAGCATTATCACTAATACTTGTTCCTCTATTTAGCCTTAACATGGCTGCATTTTTCCACTTCACCATCTATTTTATTACCTGCATTTACTTAATAATTATCTTATCATTTTGACTCCGCCTTTCATTTTTACTTACCTACCACCTGCCTCCGCTGCTCCGCTGACTTACAATTGATATTGTGGCCCTCACCTTAGTGCGGATGACCTCAGAGTTTGGTTATGTTACCTAGCTGTATGCTTCTCCCAAGTGAACATCAATATCGCTAATAATGGTGCATTGTTTAACCATAACAGCCCTGTATTTTCCCTCTTCACTTCGCCTCGTATCCTTCTCTACTTCAGTTACCTATTTGGCTCTGGTTACAATTTCTTCTTATGCACCAAGTACCACCACTGCTCAACCGACTTACATTTGCCACCTATGCTCTGCACATTTGTGCGAAGGACCCCAAGCTTTTGACAAGGTTGCCCACCTAAATCCTTCTCCAAAGCTGCAATCCTTATCACTAATACTTGCACCTCTATTTACCCTTAACAACCTTGCATTTTCCTACCAACGGTTATTTTACCCCCTGACTTGACTTAGTCCTTATCTTATCCCTTTAACACTGGCTTTCTTTTTTACTTACGCACTACCTACCTCCGCGGCTCCACCGACTTGCATTTGACACTGTGGCTCCGCACCTTCATGCGAATAACCTCAGCTTTCTGGCTAGGTTGCCCAGCTGTATCCTACTCACAAGCTAACCTAGCTAACGCTAATAATTGTCCCATTATTTAGCCTTACCAACCCTGCATTGAACATTTTTAACTCGCTTCGTATCCCTTGCCCATTTCCACTCCTACTCTTATCTCCATTGCGCTGGAATTCAGTTCCTCCTATTGACAAACTACCACAGATGCACCACCGTCTAATCTTTGGTAATGCAGTTTTGAACATTTGTGCGACGGACCATTAAGGATTTGGCTATGCGGCATCTAAATCCTTCCCCTAAGCTGACCAGGTCATGACTGATAATTGTTCTTATCTTTAGCCTTAACAATGTATTTTCCATCTTCACCTTGCTTCCTATCCCTTGCCTAGTCCAACGCATTTTGTTAGCATTCGGCCCTGGCATCCTTTTCCACTTACACACCAGCTACCGCCGCAGCTCCGCTGACATAAATTTGACACTGTAGTTCCGCACATTTTGTGATTTGAAACATAAGTATTTGGCTATGCTGCCTATCTACATCCTTCCCTTCTAACTGTCATCGTTCCCACTAAAAATATTTCTATTTAGCCTTAACTTCACTGCAACTCCTTTGTATTCCCTGCCTTGGCTTTGCGTTTATCTTATCTCTTTGGCACTGGTTTTTATTTTTACTTATGCATCATCTGTCTCCGCTGCTCCACCGACCTACCTTTGACACTAGCTCCGTACCTTAGGGTGAAGAGCCTCAACTATTTGGCTGTGCTACCAAATTTTATCCTTTCTCTATTTGACGTGGCTACCTCTAATACATTTTCCCCTATTTAGCCATTAAAAAGTTGCATAGTCTCTATCAACCTTACTTTATTTCCCTCTCCTAGTACCACTCCTTCTCTTACTTCTATGACTTCAGCCTTTCCTTACTCTCTTAATAATAGGCGGAGTCCGCGTCCCATTTAACTAGGCTCTTAACCTCACTGCCCACTGCGTCCAAGTAAATTACCATTAAGGCCGTAGAACTCCAGCTTTATGTGGTTTACTTAACCTATTGAAGCGCAGATTGACCATTTTGCTCCACAAACGTTGTCCGTTAGTGTAGCTGGTACAGTAAGCATACCCTCGGTTCAACCATGGCATTTAATCGTATAAGTTACCTCACTTCCAATTACTGACTGCATGGCAGTCCATGTACCCATACTTCCTAAAACATGATCGGCTTCTGCAACGGAATTAATCCGGCTCTTACCCTCACTGCCCTCTGCGATCAATTGAAATACCAGTGACACCGTAGAACACCACCACCGCTTGGTTCGCTTAAACTCGTGATGTGCTGTTAGGTTATTTTATTCTCCAACTGTTGGCTACTGCTATAGCTTATTCTGTGACCCTGTCTTTGTTATTGCAAAGGCATTTGCCCTGTCAATTAACGCTCCCCCTCGGAGCCTGTTGTTCCTTTATCACCCCACCCTCGTACAGCGTCTTCATTGCTTTGAGGTATAGTTCCATATAATTTGACAACCAGTTCCTGTATCCGGGCATCTCTTTCGCAACGTCAGTATAAAACGCAAGCATGTATACATGACACCACAGATAGTATATGCGCCCAAAACGTGTCAGTTTGCTAAAGCTTCTGGTTGCCAGCTCTCCTAACTTCCCCTTTCCGTTCGGAATCGTTCTTCACGCCAACCTCTTCCTTGCCCTTCCGAGAGTCCTGCAAAGAGGGGTTAAATAAAATTACTTTGGTTGTCGTATCTTGGTAAAGCTCCTGGAAGTTAGCCTCGTAGCTCCAGTCACAGGTGGACTGCCCGGGTCACCAACTGGTGTATTCTGTCCCATCGAGCTGTATCTTCTAGAGGTTTGAACACCTGGGTTCAAATCCTAATCACCATCTGAACATTACGTCAAGAAAGCCTCATCATCCTACAAGTGTTCTGTTTACTGGTGATACCATGGCATTATGGTTCGTGCACCTCACCAGTGGATTACTTCTCAAGGTTTCCGAATCCTCATCTGTTTGGCGTCATTAGCCCATGGATTTAGTACCCACCTCGCCAGTGTGGTCTGACATCAATCATATGCCCATTGGAGGTTTATCTATTATGGTTCGTACTATTACCTTTGATCATACCTGTATTCTGGAGAATGAAGTAAACCTTTTGATCCATACTTCCTGTCTTCTATTGGTTTGCACAATTGGGTTAAAAATCCCCGCACATTTAGAAAATCATCACTTCCCCTCGAATAGCAGACACTTTATTTGTCGCAATTATAGCATGGGTACCTAACCCACCTCGCCAGTGTGGGCCGCCGAAAATCTCACGCCTCTCAGATGAATATCGACTGTTGTCGGTCGTTTCGGAAACCACAGCAAGCCCCTTGATCGGTGTATGGGTGAAGAAGCAGCGGGACATTCCACTAATTATCGTGACAAATCAGACCAAGGTTGAATGGGCCATTGTATAACTTATAACAAGAAACAAACCTTATTCTTGACTTGGTGTCGTACAATAATTCACTGTTGTCGCAAACAACATGGTACACTGGTTGTAAATTATACATCACATATGCCTAAAGTGAATAATTAGGAAATTCATCAGTTAGCACACATAAAATTTAAGTTGTCACTGCAGCACAAAGTTCAAGCCGGCATGCTCGTTCGTCATGGTTCGAAAGCCCTGCCGTCCCCAATGCGACAAATTTGGCTTAGCCGCAAAGTTGTACGTAACGCTTTTTGCACGGCTTTTAGGTAACCCACAGATTCAGCTTACGCGCTATGCCTGCGTCACTAGAAGAAACCATGGACACTCCCCAGGAAAACTCGGACGCTTACAAATTAAACGGAGGCGACTAAATATATCTTTTTACAGGCAACATCACGCATAGTTCCAATAAGATAGCTTGTTACAAAACCAAAATAACCTGTTGTGGGTTCAAGTTCACGTGGGCATCGATTAATTCTCTCCCTGAGGGCTTATATACACGCACTATCAGTGACACTGTCATTGGTCATAAGACTTTAACGAATGGGACTCCCTGGATGTAAGCACCAGGCTATTTATGTGCGTCTATAGGAGACTAGTATGCTCCGTTGCAGGTTGACACACTGCTGTTAACAGAAGGCAGACAGCGATGAGAGCGTCTGTGCTAGAGTGTACTAACAATACGCCTGACTTAAGATGGGCAATCTAAGATGAGGTGTTTGCATTTCCCCGTCAGCACCACTTTAACATATCGTTTGTCGTAAAAATTGGCATTGGTTCGTATTCTGACTTAACAGGTAGCCAGCGCACCTGTGCCAAATTTCCAACGCTTGTCCTAGCAGCCGAAATGTAGCGACCGCACAATTTGTGCTCAGTTCAAGGTGCACCGTACCAGTAATACATTTAGGCTCTAGGTTGATATTGCCTCTGGTCGAAACCATGTACCGCATGAAGATGATAATATCAATACTAAGAATGATAACAATAAGCATAAAAATAACTGGCATATTTCTCATCAAGTGAAAATCTGTGGCAACGTTTATCAAAGAACATGCACGCACAGGTGATGACATGCTCTTGCTAGAGCAATACCACATTATCTTCTTATATTTACCTATCGTTCTGGCAAGGTATTTGCTCCATATATTTGTCTTATGCGCTGGTAGGAGACAAATTTGCATTTTGAGTGGGTTGTACACACCGAGGCCTAATTACCTTGCGTGAATTGGTGATATTACACTATTAGACATTATCTGGGCGTACATTAAATGGATGTTCAAATGAATTTCTCCGAGAAAATATGGATATAATGGTGTCCAGTTAGAGGTAGCTTCCTAACTTACTGCGGAAGGATTGCACATTCGCACGCAATAAGATGGTGAATGGCAACCGATTCCACAGAAAAGCATGTATGGTAAGACGAAAGTTAGACCGCAAATTTGACTTGCCTCGTAGTATTACCGGAGTAACCTCTTTGTTACCTAGGTCTCGCGTGTAATTCTGCTACAGTATCAAAGAGGAATCAATTGCAATGGGTATTTCTGTGAATCAGATTGTGCAGCAGTCACCAGTTATGTTTTTTGCAGCCATAGCGGATGGAGATGAAGTTGCTGACATCGCATCCAAGATTTAAGAACAGAGTGTTTTCTAATACGTGCTTAGTAAACGACAGTTGTAGGCTTATTTTCGATCTTCTGTCTGCTTAGATTATGCGGCAATACTTTAGTAAGGGACGCTTAAGAATTTTAAATAGTTCAACTGCATCTGCGTTTGTATGCATGTTATGGGAGATGATATCGAAGGATTGTCTGGTTCGTGCTATTTGATACGCAATCTGTGCAGAGAAGTTAAAGGTAAAATAATATGTGATTCCGAGGTCACGGGTAGACAACTGTACGCAGATACGTTCGCTAATACGTGAGACAGATACTTCAGGTGTCAAGCGACCGCAACATATGATACGTGACTGCTGTGCTTAAAACGTCATCATCCACCTGTCGCACCAAGCCTCAAGCGAATGAATGTATCCTTGAATGAGTGGCAATATATTCCGAAACACAACTGCTCGGTACCTGTGGATAAATCTGAGGTAACGCTTCTTCTTTCCTTCTGCTCTCTGTCACTGGCAACTGTTGCACTACTACTAGCTACCCTATGAGACTGCGACTGTTTGACTGCTCAGTCACGCGCCCAGCTAACCGAAAGAATACAAACAACCAAAACTCGGTACACAACGAATGTCCCTCTACAGGCTAGGTTTAGTCTACTTATTGGTTACCGAAGCATCCTAATTTAGGAAGTCATGGTCGCTTAATATTCCGCGTCTGGTTTTCAGCCAGTGTGAGTGATTTCCACTTCACGGGTTAACCATATTGACGGAATAGTTCGATTCGTTTGACGCGGGCTGGTATTTGCTGGCCGATCAATTCGCATTGGATTCTAAAATTCAGCACCGCTTGCGTCTCTATTACCGCCCTTTTCGAATTGAGTATGCCAGCGTACCATTCGAACTCGACTTAGATCAACTTGCAGCCATGATGGTCAGTTCCGCTTTTGGATCAGCCTTCATTGTGCGTCATCTGCTGCTTACATCTTATGTTGTGATCTAAGTAGCCGCTCAGCTTTATCTTTCAAAAAACACGTATCTGGCATCATGTACCATAATACCGATGACGGTCCTAGGGGACTTTAAGTCTTGTCGTGCTTCGCCCTCAACTGATTAGCGGCTTGATCCATTTCTCTTTTCCTACCATTGGCTCGTAGATGACCCAACCGTTTCTGCGGAGCCCTCTTCCTTTCGATCAACTCCACGATCATCGGAAGTCTCGTACGTACACCATGCTCTCAATTTTGAGATGACGCACTCAGTCTGTCCATTTTACCCTCCCACGGTGACTAAACTACTGTACCTTTATGCTTGGCACAAGACGCATTTCATTTGATATCGGTTTAGGGACTACATGACGTTAAGGGTAGCACTGGTGATTCTGCAGAGTTTTGGAGCAGGTTTGAGTAATGCATCTCAGCGACTAATCATCAGCATATCTGATTGCCATCAACTTTTATTGTCCTTTCCACACTTAAGATGGGCATATCCGATTTTTAAGTGGCAATGTGCCAGAAGTGTTGCTTTTCCCATGCCACGAATTTGCAACCATAATTCTGCCATGATAAATATTCCACAAACTCTGACATCCTGAAACAATTTCTTGCGCTGTCAGCTTCACATCAAGTTCCATTTTAAATAGAACTTTAACATTTGGTAACAGTCCGAAAAAGAAAAGTAATACAACTCTAACGGTGACGCCTGAATCTGTAAAGGCGTCTGCAATTGTTCAAAGCTCATTTCAATTCTAGGTTTGAATAAGACAATTAGGGATAAAAGCTTGTCCAACGCACTAAGATAAAATAAAAGCAAGAAGCCACGAACGAAAATATAAAAGCTGCAACCTATTGAACCAGAATTGACTGTCGTCCCTAAGTAGGCCATAATGATACACAACGCGTCCACCAACTCACGCGATGTGGCATAAGCTGGCTGTTATTGTTCCGGGGGTTGAAAAGCAGACACACAATGTCATCTCGCAGCCGCTGCGAGTAGGTGAAGGACTTGTCTGGAATTCCAGACAGATGCGTACTGGGGCTGAGATGCGGAAATAGACTGGATTGTTAGCGGAGTAACCATTCCACATTTGATGACTTTCTGGGTGCTGGGATTGTCTGAGTGTTACTGCGTGCGTGTTCGTCCCCAATACGTGCAAATGACTCAGGAAACTTTGTCATGCAACTACTGGGTGTGTGAGTTCAGTGCCTATTTGATTTCTACTTTCTCTACTCTGGTTGTATTGGAATGCCTCAATAACGTATCTTGCATAGAGTTCCTTGTATGTTACAACTTACAGACGCTCGTTAGCTACGCGCTGTTTGTGCAGTACACTGATACTAACGCATAACGATAATATTGGGGACAGGTAGCCGGTGGATGATCAAAACGTGATGCCCTTGAACATCATATCAACTAACGCAGTGGGTAAGGCCTTATGTCCAACTGGCCATATAGTAGAAATGACTGGGAAATATTCGCATCACTGCTGAGAGGGCATTAGTTGCATACAGGGTGACATACATGCGAAACGGGAATAGCAGCGCATTCTTTCCCTGAGAAGAGTAATGCATGGCTATGCAGCATTGGTCGTGTAACTGGTCAAACAAGCCACCTGCATGAAAAGGAACAGCATTAATCCCCTAGCGCATGATAAAAGTCAACAAGTTTGTCATTGCCCCACATAGCTTCATGGTTTGACCGCGCTGTGTCAAGTTCACAAGCAAGATGGCGCACTGTGAGGCTCTCTATTATTTGGGATTTTACATGGTTACAATAAGACTAATTTTGCGAGTGTTTTTATTTGGTACTTTTATCGCCGTATGAAATCAGTTCGAAGGCATTCTCATTTGATTGTCTTCGGTGCAACTTGGTGTTGCCAAGTTGTCGACGGTTTAATGGGCTAATACGAAACAGTAATTAACAGACTGTAGTAATACCGTTTGTGCTATTTGCAAGTAGCAAGTTGGCGAGTTGCGAGAATCAGAAACGAACTGTATTAAGGTAACTCCAGTGGAGCATCATAATCAAGTTGCTTTATGAGTATAAGTTGGACAGCATTCAGATTATAGGGTGTAAAGGCATAACGTCGTGTCTAGACATTACTTGGTCTAATTACGTTGTTGAACTAATCAAGTTGTGATTTGGGCTGCCAAGTGGTTGAGATGCTGGGTGAGCTCAGCTGCATTCCTTTCATCCTTCAATTGTAGGCGGACATTTCTGGCGTGCGTGCATATGCACGGAAAAGTTATTGTTGAAATGCGAGAAGTAAACAGAAAAGTGGACAAAGAAATTACCGCTTATTAACTGCGAAGTCAGGCCTAGTTCAGTGCATCGTAGTTTTGTTAAAGGGTGCCAAGTACCGGGTGATTAGGAAAATTTGCAATAGTTATCAGAATTTTGGTGTAGATAGATAGAGGAATTGCACCACAACTAAGAGCGAGGCTATAATCGAAGTAGTATGTTGGTAGGAAATATCGGTACGACAGTAGGACGGTTGCGATGAAGTACCTAGGAACCAAGAGCACAACAGATTCAGTGCAGAATGAAGGTGGGTAGGAAAGCACAAGTCAAGTATTACGGGCATTCATTAAACCATTTCCCGAGGACCTGCTTCCAGGCGGGTAAAACCCTCGAGAGTTTTCGCCAACACATCCACGCCCCGTCAACTCATGTATCGGTGTGGTTTAAAGGCACACTGATCACTATGGATTTTCTTCATCATTTGGTCCATTGTACTTTTTGCTGAGCCACTTACTCAATGTAGTGAGCCTTTTCGTCATTCGCAATATTTTGTATGCATGATGACTTGGATCACCGCTCTTCGTCATATGCCCTTAAGTGTGAGTTCAGTAGTTAAGAATGAACTGCTTTTTAATCTTCGCATAATTTTATATTCACTAGTGGGACTTTTGGCGTGGATATGCATGTTACCTAAAATCTTCAAACCATCACCTCAGGAGATCGGCCAACTCCTGACCAAGATAATAACAGGAGAATTAGATAAAATGTTTAGAAAAGGAGGCAGAAGTATCAACGAAATACGTAGCTAAGTAGCATGGCTCGCGACATTACGGAAAGCCATATTATTGGGTGTGCAAAATTATAGCAGAAGTTTAGGATATCAGGTAGCGTTATTAATGAGTTGGCTTCCCCTTTCAATACGCACTAGGTGATGCAAATTATCCGAATGCCATAGGACAGCAGCATATTTGCAATATACGAAGGAGAGATAAAGCGAGATAAACTATTTTTTGTTTCTTCATACACAAATACTACTTCAAATGTGGCATCGTTGAGTATAAAATTAGGTATAATGGAGTGTGGTGAACCTGCATTATGCGTTATATATTGTACGGATCTGCTGAAATTAACACATCTGTGCACACTTGAAGACCGAATGTTTCATGGTAAGAAAAGCTTCCAAGTTCCGTTAAAATTTGTTTGGGTTCTCACTTGCCCGTACTTTCAATGGTAGCTTGTTCCATATGTGAGTATGCCTTACCAGAAGAGGTTGAAATGTTGTAAAAGCGAACTAGATTATGTCTCAGACGGCACAACCATAGTGGGTCGAATTTAAGGCGGCGATAGTGGGTATTCATATTTCAGCGTGGTGGGCAGGTCAAACAGGAGTTCCGTGAAAGAAGGTCGAATGTTTTATAAAGTTATTTGATCCGTTCTTCGCAGGTGCATATGGATAACTGTGCAGTAATAGAGCGCGGGTATCTGGAATATTTCCAGTGTCGCCTCGGACAGAACGGTTTTAGTGATATAGACATTCAGTTTAATGACTTTCGCCATTTGATATAAGACATGTTCGGAAACGATTAGCGAGGCGGTATATAGCACTCCAGGATCCGTAAATAAAGAGGAGATTGCGGTGTTTGCACCTGCAGGGTGAAGGATCTATCCGGTAAGAAGCATCAATACCTGAGTACTTGTGATTTTTCAGCGGATAATTTCTTGGACCAATTTTGTCATTTATTCCAAGAGTTAAACAAACTACAAGAAGGGCCAACATATTGGATATTATATTTAAAATTGGGATGAAAGAAATGCAGCTGAGCTCACCCAGCATCTCAACCACTTGGCAGCCCAAATCACAACTTGATTAGTTCAACAACGTAATTAGACCAAGTAATGTCTAGACACGACGTTATGCCTTTACACCCTATAATCTGAATGCTGTCCAACTTATACTCATAAAGCAACTTGATTATGATGCTCCACTGGAGTTACCTTAATACAGTTCGTTTCTGATTCTCGCAACTCGCCAACTTGCTACTTGCAAATAGCACAAACGGTATTACTACAGTCTGTTAATTACTGTTTCGTATTAGCCCATTAAACCGTCGACAACTTGGCAACACCAAGTTGCACCGAAGACAATCAAATGAGAATGCCTTCGAACTGATTTCATACGGCGATAAAAGTACCAAATGAAAACACTCGCAAAATTAGTCTTATTGTAACCATGTAAAATCCCAAATAATAGAGAGCCTCACAGTGCGCCATCTTGCTTGTGAACTTGACACAGCGCGGTCAAACCATGAAGCTATGTGGGGCAATGACAAACTTGTTGACTTTTATCATGCGCTAGGGGATTAATGCTGTTCCTTTTCATGCAGGTGGCTTGTTTGACCAGTTACACGACCAATGCTGCATAGCCATGCATTACTCTTCTCAGGGAAAGAATGCGCTGCTATTTCCGTTTCGCATGTATGTCACCCTGTATGCAACTAATGCCCTCTCAGCAGTGATGCGAATATTTCCCAGTCAATTTCATGATATGGCCAGTTGGACATAAGGCCTTACCCACTGCGTTAGTTGATATGATGTTCAAGGGCATCACGTTTTGATCATCCACCGGCTACCTGTCCCCAATATTATCTTTATGCGTTATTATCAGTGTACTGCACAAACAGCGCGTAGCTAACGAGCGTCTGTAAGTGGTAGAAGACAAGGAACTCTATGCAAGATACGTTATTGAGGCATTCCGATACAACCAGAGTAGAGAAAGTAGAAATCAAATAGGCACTGAACTCACACACCCAGTAGTTGCATGACAAAGTTTCCTGAGTCATTTGCACGTATTGGGGACGAACACGCACGCAGTAACACTCAGACAATCCCAGCACCCAGAAAGTCATCAAATGTGGAATGGTTACTCCGCTAACAATCCAGTCTATTTCCGCAGCTCAGCCCCGGTAAGCATCTGTCTGGAATTCCAGACAAGTCCTTCACCTACTCGCAGCGGCTGCGAGATAACATTGAGTGTCTGCTTTTCAACCCCCGGAACAATAACAGCCAGCTTATGCCACATCGCGTGAGTTGGTGGACGCGTTGTGTATCATTATGGCCTACTTAGGGAAGATAGTCAATTCTCGTTTAATATGTTGCAGCGTACAAATTTACGCTCGTGGCTGCCAGCTTATTTATTCCGAGTGCAGTGAAATAGCTCTCGTCCTCTAAGTCGTGGCACCCGCATCTACCCTAACATGAGTCCTGGGCTATGTGAGTAATCCTCGTAATCAAGGCGGAAGCTGATTCAAGTACATCTAACCCGTGCACAATGATTTCTCTTTTCCATGAAACTGGGCGACACATATCCAGGATGTTTGTTCTAATACAATTTCGCATACTGTGAACAAAACCTTAGCCGTGATTGTGTAATCGTAAATTCACGTTGAACCATGTGCAGATAAGTTATGTTTTTGTGACAACTTAAGTTTCTTCCCCGAAACATGGTGCATGGTAGAAGATTCTTAGATAAATTAATCTCGGTATTCATTCTGGGTTTAAGTAACATGGATTGTTGAACTTCCACTGTTAATGCTATCTCAAAGAAGTTTCCGTTATCTGTTTCTGGATTTGAATATTCTGTATCCGTACTTGCCATGTACTTATTCCCTGTCAAATCGTTCCTAGATCACGCTTGTTTCATTTTATGCATCTTTCATGTTTCTATGTGCATCCTGTTTGGCATTCAGTGATTACCTCTCCTATTTCCTATCTAGTCGGTCCGTTCAAACGCAAAGGGTGATTGCCAGTCTTGACTAAGACTGTTCTTATTTCCAGCAGGTTGGCTGAACTTCATAACGAACGACTAGCAGTGTCAAAAAAGCGAGAAAGAAGAATATTTTGACAGGATAACCAGCATTCAGCTATTTCGCCTATTTTTCTCAGTCGTTTACATACCCCCAGCGGATTGGATAGATTGCATACAGAAATTATTAGTACATAATATACATTGCATGCATTCATATAAACGCTAGATGAATAACACCTTCGTCGCTGTACATACTGCTGAGCAAGCAGAACAACTACTTTTGACGCTGAGCAAATGTTACCTCGCAATCCAATTTACAGTTGAGAACGAATCTTAAAACGCCTTCTAAATTTCGATGTTTGCTTAAAAGAAAGCTAAATGATACTCTACCCTCTGTTTGACGTTTAGTGTCCCGTGAATTACAAACGATCTCCGTTTCGTACAATCTTTGTGATAGCTAGCCAGCTTGGCTCAAAGGAAAGGATTACAAGTGAGCTGCAACGTGTCTCCTTTACAGTACGCATTAATGACGTCCGGAGAACTTCCTAGCAAAGCACTAAAACAGCAACGGGAATACCGGGAACGAACCAGTGCCAGACGTCCCTAAGAAAAATATGTTCATAACCATGCCCATTCAAAGGCGACTATAATAGCAAGAGATTCAGAAATCGCCTCCGGTAATTGTTAACACAGGTAGTACGCTGCTGATTATGTGGTTTGGCACCAAGTTAAGAAGTTGCTGTGTAAATCCACCCTTTACATGACAGCAACTTGCTTATCATTATAGGCACTGCCTGCTTATTGTACGGTTGCAAGCAGTTTGAATGCATTGTAATCATTCGTTGTGGGGCCAATGTCGTCGTCCAACAGGGCTACAGGATCTCACTGATTTCTGAAGACAACGTGTATCGGCGTAGCTTGCACCTCGACCACAATTTATGTCACATTGTGTAAAATTGGCTGCCCGTTTGGCTGCCTGTTATTAATTGTCCATGTTAGGGTTAGCATGCGCGGATCTCGCTGTAAATTATTCACATCAAGCTGTAAGGACGTCGATAAAAGAGAAAGCAGCGTCTGGCTGTTTTCCGTATTTACCTGAATTAGCCCGGTGAACTTCGTGCGCCGCAACTATTTACTAGCCCTGCCGTGCTGCCTTCAGCGATGATGTGGCATTTAGCAATACGGCCGTTTCCGTGGCAAAGTGCTGATCCGTTATCAAGTGCTGTGGTTGCGGAAGATTTGAGGCTAGCAGTCAAGTCACTAGATTTAATCGAGAGCTTCCTTCTGCATTCATAATCTTTGAAATGGTCCCAATTCGGATGTCACTTATGACTTCCAGACTGGTGTGGATCACCGGCCTGAGGTACCTGTGTCCAATCCATAGGTTGTTATTTATCTTCCATCAGAGGAGAACTAGCCACGGTTCCCGAAGAGCAATGAATTTCAATTCCATGAACTTTTGGACCATCAGACACTTAGTACTTCCTCCAGGTGCGGTGCTCAGCTCTTGGAACGTGCAGAAGATGTAACCCGACACAAGCCAAAACGGACAAAACAATTTATGCAGCCTTTGTATTTGGACCCCGTAGAAAGGGGTATACTAATGCCAGTTAAAAACCTCTTCAAGAAGAGGGAGGTGTTAAGGATATTAGGAGATCGAAGCATCCATCGATCGATCCTTAGTATATTACACTAAATAAGAGGTTGAATGCTAAACTGTTTAGGGTTCAGCAACAAATTCTAAGTTAGAACTGAACCGGTTCCAGTAGTGGTTTTTGATAGTAGTCAAAAGCATCTATATCGTTGTGGTCTATTTAGTAGCTTAGCTTCATCCTACCGATATCACCGTGTTCCAACTCATTACAACCCTCGGTCCGTCTAGTCTTTGTCTAGCTCATCACCGTGCGGGGTGGAACCGGTTGGGGGCAGCGCAGCAGATCACGTTCATGTCAGTCAATTCGATTATATCGTCGGCTGCCTTTACAACCCACAAATGCCAACATAGCAGCTTTGAAACAATTCTTTACTACTTTGTTTCACATTACTATTCCTCTTGCTCACTGCAGAAACGTAGGTCTCCATTTCAATATACTAAATTTTACCTGGGTCTCGCCCAACTCAACCACAAATTACGGTATATGTGCTTCGTTCAGTTATTCCCATAACTAGTAATAACACTTTCAGTCACCAACCCGAGACAGCAATCCTGATGCACTTTTCACGCGGGGTGATCCAGGCACACCAGCCGTGGTGTTTATCACCAATCCTGGTAGCGAATACAAGTTATTCATGTTCTCATGTAATCCAACAGCGTTAAAATCTGTTAGCACAACCAACTCCCCTACCTATATTGCGATTATGCTTACAATGACTGGGATCTATTCGCATCCTTCGTAAGATCATTCATTTCAGATCAAATATCCTTAACTACCGATCCCTAACTATCTGCTGCGGAGTTAAGCAGAAACATCAATACCTGTATTTATATTGTTTGTCTACTAACACGCAGATGCACTCTTCGTCGAAAAGGAGACTGCCTGCCTCCTGCAACTGCACCAACCGTATAGAAGGACGAACAAGTCCTTGTTGGCTCTGTAACAGAAACAGTTTTTAACTAACTAACTAACCAACTACTACTACTACTACTGCCACCGCCACTCAAAGTAGGGAGCAGAGATGAGGCATGCCCTGTCTAGCAGCAACAAATACCAAAAGCCGCTTACACGAAAGAAGCAACAAAGTCGTGCAATGAACGAACTGACTGTTATCAAGCTCCGTAATGTCTTCATTGTTCTTGTCATGGCCTTAATTGCCGTGGCACTAAATAGCCACTTGTACTCATTCTTCAAAGGAATTAACGACACACTTTCACCTGACCTAACACTCTGGCACTGAATTTAAATTCCTGGAGGTAGGAGAGCAACTATTGACTGTGGTGTAGTCTAGTTACGATGGCCCTGACGCTCTTACCTCTAGCATACTGAACAGTAAATTTGGGATCTCCCTCCGCTCCTGCTTAATATGTTCCGTCTCTCGTTGAAGGCTGGGGATGTATCCACTCAGTGAGAAAAAGCTACTGTACTAATGCGCCATAAAGCAGGACCCAATCAGTACACCCGATACTTCTGGTACATCTGCAGTATGCTGGAGAAAAGCAATGCCCCAAAGTGATACGATTCCTTCGGGCACGTGGCTTCACCAAGCATTCAAAACACGGAACAAATAAAGCACGTTAATGTGTGATATGCCATATAGCTTTCCCTAATAACCTGACCCATGAATTTTTCTACAAATTTAAACTTCATCCTGCATCGGCCGTCGCGCAAACTGTCAACGGTCGCCTTAGTCGCTGCATACAGCAGCGTGGATAAGCGAAAACATGCTGCTGCTGGCGATTCCCTTCTTCCTTTTCCACCTGTTTCGCTGACTCCCATCCCGATCCACATAACTAACATTCCTTCTATAATTCCTAGCTTAATTAACAGCAACCTAAATGCCACTGGAATCGAAACATCCACAGCCACCTTCCCACAGCAACTTTTGGACGCCTATTAACAAAAGTCCCTTAGCGACATTCAACTTTCGCACTCTAAGGCAAACAGGTCACCAGACTGCACTCTCACACACCTTGGACATTCTGGGTATTGATGTTTCTTGTTCGTCGGAAACTAGGAGCAATGACCCTAACGGGGTTGTTGAATTAACTGCACTCCGCTTATCTTCTCGTTTTTAATTGCAGGCATCCGGAGACGCTGATGCAGCACTCACGGGTCAAACTGGTGTAGATATCATTCTAAGCTCCAAGACTGAGCTATGGTTGATTGATTGGATTCCGGTGAACAGCCGTTTATGTGCAGCCCGCTTGATGACATCAGCTAAGGTGGATTCACGAAGTAGTACAAAAGGCTGTTTGTTTCTGAGGTTCGCTTATGCTACCAACGACTACACTTCTAATGCTGTCAAGGACACATTCTATCACGAACTGAACGCGCTACGACGCAGTGCTTCTAGTGCAGGTATTGCAGGGGATATGAACGCACAAGTAGGGCGCATGTGCTCTTCAGAAGCTCAGCTGGGTGGTAATTATGGGCTTAGCTCCCAACGGACTGACAACGGTGAGCGTCTGCTGCAACGGTGTGCGAAGCACCAGTTGTTTCTTAGTAGCACTGCTTTCAGATAGCGTGGGCGCCGAATTGCCATTTGGCGTCCTCCTGTATCTAGCCAGCGATGGACTCAAATTGGCCACATAGTCATAAGTTACAGGTTGCCTGGTTCCATTCTGGATTGCCACTCCTACTAGAGTGATTGCGTCGACTCTGATCATGCCTTGGTACGCTTTCGTATCTCCATGAGCTTTACCGGGAGGCGCACCAAGCGTTTCCCAGGATAAGCCACTGAGAAATTGTCTCAGCCGTCTGTCAGGCAACGTCATCAAGACCAACTGCGGGCAAATAACTACTCACTAACTTGGGCCGGAACCACTGGTGCTTGCAAATTGAAATACCCCACAAGGCGAACATGTGTAGTAGGCTGATCCAGAACGGATTTCAGAACAGAGGTTAAACGGTTGTCCATTTCCAGAGTGGTCATGGGAGTATGGAATACGAGGACAACCAAACGTTGGGTCGCATTTTAATTGCAGGCGGGACAAAAGGAGTTCACAACTTGAATCTCTGAAATGGCAAAGACTTGGTTATGTAGGTCAGTGCGATGGTACTCTGTCACGGTATCACTGCTACTAGGTCGATAGTTATGCAAGTCGGACATACCAGGTAGAGCGATGTTAGTCTCTGTGATTTCATTGTTCATGCAAATCTCATTTAACAGTATCGAGTCAATAGACATCGGGGCTTGGTGGGACTGAAACACTGCTAATTAGTTGAAGAGATCCTGAACATTTTTAGACATGCAAGAGGGTGCTTCGAAACTTAGAAGCGTATCTGAAGGCGCGAGTTACAGATGCGAGCTAGTACGGACCTTTGTGAGGACGTCAACCAATCGTTCTTTGGGTGAATGGCTGACACTGAACTTTGAGCTGCCTCAGGTTAATTGGTCACATGAGGAAGTTCCAGTATTGAGATATTCGCTGCCTCTTAAATAGAAGATTGAGTAATTCAGTGAGATTTTTTCGGAAGTCAAACGTATTGGCCACTGTCAGACCTGGCCGACTTTGCGCTCTCTCGGTTGTTTGGCATTTGGCATTGAACACTATTGTCGTATCCCACAGAAGAGTTTGTTACACCATGTATTTGGATTGGAACAAGACCTTTACCACCCTGAGGCCAAAACCCTGTAAGTGGAGGATGGAAATATCATATGAGCGGTTTGGGGATCAATTTGTCCCTTTGTTTGTCCCGTGATAGCGCCTGACAACGTTAGCACCACTCCTCCCGATCATGTGCTCGATGTTTTGGTTCATTATAGGCTTGGAGTTTCGGCACGCCATGAATAAAGACCCAGTTTTATTGTTCTCGAGATAGTGGCCATCAGCGTACTTTTTATTTTGTTGGCGCCCTCTTCAAATGACAACTAAGAAACTCCGAACGTCCTGAGTCAGTCTGAAGATAGTTGCTTAATTAAAGATAGGCGAAAACACTGTCGGCTGACAGGAGCGTCACAGTAGTAGCCGTGGTTCCTCCGTAGTACAATGGAACAATGGAACAATGGTATATGACGGGTAAAAAAGCATACACTTAACGAGTCCCGCAGGTTGGCAATAGAAATACTAACAAATTGGCAAACCACATAAGTGGTTGAAGTAAGGAGCGTCAGTGAGATAAAAGGTAGAAGTATAACAGTTTTAGGGGGATAAAGTGGTACGACGCAAAACTGGCTAAGAAATTGTTATCGTTGGTGATGGTAGCAAATAAAAATGGAGTACTCACCGGTTCGCACAGATTTACGACCGTGAATTTGGGGTATAAATCCAAAGAGGCTGGTCAGCCTAAATATATACAAGCGTTTTCGTTCATAAAACAAAGCGCAGGGCGCTCAGTGCGACGTCCAATCGTTTTTTAAACGTATCTAATGTGGGGGGCACAAACAACTGAGTTTGGAAGGGCGTTCCAGGGCCCGCAGACCCGGAGGGAGAAATAGGTTCTCCGACAGTCTAGACGACTGTACTGTTGGCTCAGCTTTAAACTGTTACCGCGAAGGTTAGTGTTCGGGCTGAGCTTCAAGAGGTGGCGGCATACGTGACTGGGATCGCTCAATATCTGGTACACTAGTATGAGGTCTCCACGAAGTCGCCGGTACCGTCCGCTGAACACTCCGAGTATCTCCAGTCGTTCCTGGTAAGGAGTGTGGCGCAAGCCATTTACGATTTTCGTTGCTCGACGCTGTGGGGTCTCAAGCACTGCAAGGTCACGTTTTAGCCAGGGTTTCCAGGCCTGGATTGCATATTCGACGTGAGGACGCACGTAGGCATTCAGCATCAAAGAGAAGATGGATGGATCCAAAATTCCGAATGCTCTTCGCAGGAGTCCAACGTGCTGGTTGCCCCTTTTAGAAGCGGAATCTGACTGTTTGGAACACCCGAGGTCTTCCTGTACCAGCACACCCAAGTCGCGTTCCTGAGTGGTGGTCTTCAGATCGTGTGCCCCAAGCTTGTAGACGTGGACTTGTCGATGGCGGATATAAACAACACGACATTTGTTCACATTGAACGGCAGGGCGTTTCTCACCGACCAATTCCAGGCCTCATTCAAGTCACGCTGTAGGACTTCATGGTCGTACGATCGTTTTATCGCCCGCCAAACCTTGAGGTCGTCCGCGAAGAGTAAGAATTTCGACGTAATAACTCTTACTAGATCGTTAATGAAAAGCAGGAACAAAGGAGGCCCAAGTACCAAACCCTGCGGTACGCCGCATCCTACTCGAATCGGATCGGAAAAGGATGATCGAACTCTAACTTGTAACTGCCGTTCAGAGAGAAACTTACCGATCCATCCTAACAACGGGTCTCCGATTCCATACTGTTGGAGTTTAATGAGCAGGATTCGATGATCCAGGCGATTGAAGGCTTTCGAAAAGTCCAAGAATGCAACATCGACTCCTGTTCCCTCATCGACAGTCTCGGTCCAGTTGTCACGAGCTATCAGCAGATTCGTCGTACATGAACGATGTTGACGAAACCCATGCTGTTCTGGCGCAATTATGCCGTAGTTTTCCAAGTATCCCATTAACGCATCTGCTATCACCGCTTCCATGACTTTGGCGATCACAGGCAGAAGCGTTACGGGTCGGTAACGGGCAGGATTCGATCGACTTCCTGCTTTGTATATGGGCGTTATTACACCTTGTTTCCACCTCGAAGGTACGATGTTCTCATCGAAACAGCGCTGAAAAAATTCAGCTAGTGGTTCGGCCAAGTGGATGGCAGCTACCTGTAATGTTTTCGGGTGAACATTATCGGCCCCGGGAGAGCTGTGTAGGTCGCCTTTAAGTGCTGCTTGAAGCGTATCGTACTTGCCGGTTTTGCTTTGACGGCCATTTGTAGACATTTGAAATTCCACTGTTCTCGCCCATCCAGCAGTTTCGTTTATGTAGGTTAAGCAAGATTCAGAAGCACAGGAACATATGATCCTCAGCGGCTCCTGCGCTCCTTTAGGAGTATCCGGTTTGTAAGCGCGTGGTGCTTGGCGAAGTGTAGAGCGCATAGGTGACACCTCTGGCGCCCTGTGTGAGGCTTCCAAAGCAGTGATTCGCGTTGCAGCTGGGCATTGGGTAGCGGCAACAGATGCATGTGTATTCATATTCCTAACGGTAGTGCGTGTGTTCCAGTGTTCCGATATCGCCTACTCCACAAACTTGATCACATGCCATACAGCATGGGAAGAATGGCAGTCGGCATTGTAGGTAGAACTTGGTAGTTTTCCTGATTTCGTACTTTAGTTGTCTATGTGACTAACTTCGGAACTTTATGCATTGCCTTAGTTTATCAACTATGCTTGACGGTGAAAACTTGGAGTCTTAGTCCTGCTGAGGTTGGATCCGGAGGGTAACCGAATGGATTCTTTGCATCTGCGCTAGTTTCTCCACTGGTCTCAACACTGCACTATATAAATTCCTACCCACTATCGATCTAACCAAACCTCTCCACAACACTCAACATTGTCACGCAAATCGCGAAAATAGAACTGGAAGACTCCTACCTGTCTTTAGAAGTCGCGCCTGAGTCACAAACCCTTTAGAAGATCAAAACACATCGCTCTACTCTCCAGTACACCATGCCCCCGTTTGGTGTCTCAAACACGGTTGTCCTAATCCAACGGAATATCGGCACTATCGTCTCTAGCATTTCGGGTACGACCACGAACATGGACAATCTACTCATTGTCAGCCACACGTCAAAATAGTATCGATAGCGCCTACTTGCAAAGCTTTAGCGTGTCCGGGAGTTAAGATTCGTTTTGAAAACAGGGAAAAGCAAAAAAATAATAAATGGAATGATCACTAAGGGAATTCATATATCCACCAGAAATCAAACAAGTGCTACGACACTGATACAAAAATATTGAGCTTAATTCATAATCATAATAACCCAGCTAACATGTTCAGCAACTCGTTAGTCCAGTAGATACTATACTTTAGAAATATTTGATTGTACCAGACTTCTAAACGAGCAGAGAATGTACGAGGAGTTGAGCGGAATTTATGTGCATCGGAAATGTTGGCTTGTACTAAGGACCGGTATGCGCATGCCGTGATGCTGACCCTGTCGAAATGTTGTTTTGTTCAAAACCTTAATCTGTGAACACACTGGCTACACTGAGATTGCTTCTATACGAAATGTAACAGACATCAAAGGTACCGAAATTTTTGTTCGTCTATTGCGCTGAAATAATCTGAAAAGTTGAGCTTAACAAATAATTGCAGTATTAATGCCCAATTCTTGATTTAGGTGTAGGCAAACTGCGTAAAGTATAAGCAGAAATTAGTTTTAAATGCTGGCCCGTCGTACGTTGAGAGCTTTAAAATTACTCGTAAATTTTGCTTAATTGTTTTGAAGTAAGCAAAAATTGTTAAAATTGTTAAAGATTTTAGTGGAATGCATTGAAATTTAGCCAGTTTTTACCTTGAAACACGGAGCGTAAATTAATATTGTGCGTGTAGTAAACGTTTACCGCGTTTTAACAACAAACTTAACACTTTAAGCCATGAAAAGTAGATTGTGGACATCTGCTCTCATCATAACTTCCACTGATTAGGAAAAATATAAAAATCTTACATGTTATTATTGTACTTTGCATGACGGCGTGGACAACAGGAATATGATTATCTGTTTTTCAACGCATTACCTGCTCCGGCTGACTGATATTTTCTTAACTGTAATAATTTGCTTGGGCTGCTTCATAGTACCGTCTAGTGCATGAAGCAATTTTCCGTAAGGCAAAAAAAGTTTTGTCCATGTTTTTGACACAGATACTAGTGCGGTGCAATGAGCATTATCTCAATAATGTGACCGCAAACATTTTCTAATGCTCCGCATCTGGGTCTCCATGTTGCGAACAGATTGCCGTACTTTGATGTGCATGTGCAAAGTTCCTGACTGCTCATTTACACCAGAATTATGGGTTGTTCAATATATTTATCCTTGCTGCTACAATACCAAATATATGCAATGTTGTACTTTGCGCAATGTTTATTAAATGATACAATCCATTATTATTGTTTGGTGCATTAGCGTAGAAACGCAAAATATGCCTGTATACGTAGTTCGTGTTACGCGGTACCTCAACTCTAAGTATTACGGAGAGAAAAGACTTCTGCACATTGTGCTGAACTCCATCAATGAAGTGTCATCTGCACTACTGTCGACATATAATCTCATAAATGAATACTGCTTCATCCGTAGCTTTCAAGACAACACATGGGGCGAACTGTATCGAGTTAACTGCAATTTAGAGGATTATCGGAAGGAAACTTTAACCAGAACCATTATTCCTCACCGGGTTTCTAAAACTGAAGCAAATGATTCGCATAAAATAACCACCCACGATAAAACACAATGGTGTTATAATGGTGAAACACTCTGCTTGGATGATGTGCTAGAGCAATCGGAGTCACGGCTGCGTAGCTAACCGAACTACAAAGCACAAGGTCCGAGACAGTTTAGGGTGGTTTGTTGAGGGTGGTAGTACGGTCGATAAAATGCTGCCACGTTACGTTGCAGGCTACCATCTGAGCTTCGGCTGAAGACAGCCAGCGACGTGCCTGTTGGAGATGATACGTCACTCAACGAACCAAACGCGAGGGAATCTATAAAAGAACAATGCACCAGTGGTGCTTCTGATGAACCCATACAACCTGTTGGAGATGATCTTGACCAGACAACTTACACTGTACCTGGAAAATTATACACGGTACTAACTAAGCAGACGATGAATGAGTGTTTCAACTTTCGCCAAGTACACACAGAAAATTCAAGTAATCGCCGGCCACACACTGGTCAGAAAAATTTCGCGTATGACTTGCATAACCTCCGAAGCATTCTTAAATCTGAGAAACCTTTTATTTATACACTAAGGCCCAAATGCTCCTCAGTATAAGTACAGAACTTCGACTACTTCAAGTTGCAAACAATTGGGAACTAATTTCTATTACTGAAAATTTGTTACACGGAGAAGTGACTAATGCTAAGGTAGAGCTAACGCGAATGTCCTGCATCAAGAACGATCGTACCAACAAAGTAGGTGGGGTCCTTCATCACTACCACAGCGATTTCCAATGTGCAGTGGTCGGTGGTTTGAAAGCCTACGTTATGGACTCAATAAGTTGCTGCCTCTCTCATAGACACAACGACGCATATCTCATAGCTTTGGTTTATCACCCCAACATCTACTCTGGAAATGGATTCCTGCTAGCTACGTGAACTGCAAAAGGTGATGCACACTAGGTACAGCCACATTCGCATCTCCAGGGATCTGAAGTTATCACAACACCCAATGAACAATCCAAAGCAGAGTTGCATGAACTTATCGTTATTTTTCCTTGTACAATCACGTCACCAATCGAACTAATTTCAGGACAGCAAACAAACCGTCTATATTAGATCTTGCACTTACGAATGAATAGCTCACGTTTGACGGGTTATTGTTGCAGAGTCCATCAGGTCTGAGCCACCATGCATTATTAACTGCTAACTAAATGTGTTATGCAGGCTATGCATATGTGCACTCGGAACTAACTCATAATCACACGCTAACAAGTCTTGAGAGAACTCGTCTAAGCATCTTCATGAGAATTCTCATATTAAAGTCTACTTGAAAACGTTTGGACAGAATTCGTTGAAAGACTCGGCTGCATCGTCAACAGAGTATCAGGGAGCCAGCAACTTAGTTTTGCAAAAGTATCTACGTTCCTAAGGAGCAAGACTCGAAAATACCTGGCATGTCTACAAGGCTAACCCCGACTAAGAGACATGAGGCAATTTCCTGACGCATCACAATCATTGCACTACATTTTTCTGTGAGGACAAAGTAACTTATGAAAAGGGCCTTCCTGGTAGACAACAAACTGCTGTATAAGGATGTCAGGAATCTTTCTAAAGTGCAACACGGCATCCCTCCACTTTTCACGACAGGCGGTAGAGTACAAAGCGCCGAAGAAGCAGTTAATGCCCTGCGGTTAAAATACACCCCGAACTCGTAGCTTCCAACTGTCACCTGTCCTCAATCACAATACTGATTCCATTTTTTACACACGTAATTTTTAATCCAGCAATTTTCTAAGCAGGTCACTCTTACTGCACTATCATAGCTCTCTGGAATTCGACAACATCAGTCCGTAAGCACTGAAGCTTGTGGTCAGCAAGTTGGCTGAACCACTGTCACAGTTCTTCCAAAGGTGCTTTGATGAGTAGCTAGTGCCCACTCTGTGGAGGCGTGGTATTATCGCCCCAAATTTAAAGGCCGTAGGCGTTCAGATCCAGCAAACTTTCGCCCAGTGACTCGCCTACATTTGCTCGCGAGGTCTTGGAATCCGTCGTCGCTGATGCTATAACAAACTACATGGAAAAATTTAACAGCTTTGCACCGGAGCAGCATGACTTTCGTCAACACCGGTCATGCACCATCAATTCATTAATTGCATGAGGAAGTTGGACGGACGTAGATGATTTTGGGGTCGGAGTTGATATCATTTATCTTGACTTCTCCAAAGCCTTCCAGCCCCAGGATAAACGCATAATACTTCTCAGGCTACAGAGCTAGGGAATCGAACATCCCGTTTTTCGTTTAATTGAAAACTTTCTCTCTTTACGTATGTTTCAAGTGCGTGTCAAAGGAACACTGTATAAATCGATTAAACAGGGAGTGTTGTTCCCCAAATGGCTCGGTGCTGGAACCGCGGTTATTCCTGATGTTTTCAACAACCTGAGAAGAGGTACCTCCACAAACGTCCGGATTATCCCTGATGAAGTCAAGATATGGCGGGCGAGTATTACCAATAAAGATCACGATCTACTCAAAAATGACCTAGGTTGCATTTATGAATGGGCAGCGAGGAACCTGCTTCAGTTTAATACGGTCCACGCAGCTTTTGGAATCACCGTGTGCTGGATACTACTTTTGATTCGGAACACTGTGTTATAAGTGTGTTTTCTGTGTGAATTATACACCAATATTCTGCTCTTGGCATATTTTTGATAGGTGAAAAGTTGATGGTTATTAGTTAGCTAATTCCGCGCATCTCATCGATTGGCCCTACTGCTATCTGTGTCTGCCATCTTAGATTTTCTCTACCTTGTGATGACGTCTCAAGCTACTTCCAGTTCGTGTTCGAAAGCTTTGGAACATAAGATTCATGTAATTGGTGCATCGCCTGCGATGTTTCGTTCCATGTTCCGTGAATTGTCTTATAGTTTGACGTGTTTCAAATACGTCCCGACATCAGACATCGGTTTTTTCGAGTTAGATGTGATAAATTTCGCGGTGCAAGGCATCAGAATACACAACGACCGTCAACAACTACTGGAATACCTCTTTACCACACAGCAACAAACCGTTAATCAGTGGGGTCATACGCCCTCGTGAAAAGAACCCTGTCGCGTCGCATTCCCTTGTCACTCCGCGATCTGCTCCACCATCACCAGAGTCTTCTACTCTGGCCGAGCCTCAGGTTTAATGTTCACTACTGCGGGAAGACTCACACACGGAAGTAAGAAATGTCACTTCATTGATCGTCCGTGAAGTTCCCAGAGCCTGCCCGAGAACTGAACACCGAGGATCCAAGGACCACTCAAAAGCGCAAGGGGCCAAGCAACCGAGTTCAAGACTCCCCTACTGCTAAACAACAACCCAAAGAGATAAGCTTCCCTTTTCCGGTTCCCACAGATTCATCACTTATTTTGCTGAGGCGTCGTAATCTCATGGTCCTCCACGTACCAGTCAAAAGATGAAAACCCTCAGATTCGTTATGATGACGATGTTGAGTTCCTCCAGGTGCTCATATCTAAACTCTTAGATGTGAATGAAGACAGTGAGCGATTAAACATGTAATCTGACTTGATCAGAAAATTAACCAGTCATGTCGACATCTGAGGTTCACCTTTGCAAATCACAATATACCGCAGCTCATACTGTCTCGACTGTCAAGGCTGAAAGCCATAAAGTTTCACATCGGCTGAGACTTGAAACCCGAAGACAGGGATCATATGAAGACTGTGGTCATTGTACTCAAACGCCGTACAGAATCATTGAGACTGGCTTAAAACTGTAATAATTTAGTGGATCAGGTAGGGTGTATGAACTCGTAACAAGCGATGGAACAAACCCAGACACATCCCGCGGTACATCCAAGACCTCTGCGGGGCATTCGCCAGTGTGCAGGCTAATGCACAAATGAGCTGAACTGTGCCGCTTCGCTCTTTCGGAGCAGCCGGACTATTCATGTCTTGCAGACACTTGGCTGAACTACGATGTCATACCCCAGGAAGTCGCGTTGTCAAGATACACTTGTTTCCGATGCGACCGAAAATCAAAGGCTCACGGATAACAATCGCAAATTTTCCCAATCACCCGGTACTTGGCACTCTTCAACAAAACTACGATGCACTGAACTAGGCCTGACTTTGCAGTTAATAAGCGGTTATTTCTTTGTCCACTTTTCTGTTTACTTCTCGCATTTCAACAATAACTTTTCCGTGCATAGGCACGCACGCCAGAAATATCCGCCTACAAGTGAAGCATGAAAGAAATGCAGCTGAGCTCACCCAGCATCTCAACCACCTGGCAGCCCAAAACACAACTTGATTAGTTCAACAACGTAATTAGACCAAGTAATGTCTAAACACTACGCTATGCCTTTACACCCTACAATTTCAATGCTGTCTAAGTTGTACTGATAAAGCAACTTGATTATGATGATCCACTGGAGTTACCTCAATACAGTTCTTTTCTTATTTTCTCAACTCGCCAACTTGCTAATTGCAAATAGCACAAACTGTATTACTACAGAGATTAATCAAACTACTAGAGTATGTACTTCATTCAATCCAGTACGATCTGGAGCTCAGTGTGCCTCAGCTACCTCACAACACACCATTCTCAGATACAATGACGATGAAACAAACATTACCCACCACTTTCAGTCTATGTTAACAATGTCTTTCAAAGCTGTTGTCATTAACCTATGTTCCCTTTTGCCTAAATTAGATATACTTTCAACACTTATGTTTATGAGATCCCCCGATATTGTTTTTATCACTGAAACTTGGTGCACGTCGGAAATTAGTGATTCTCAGCCTAACATCCTAGGCTATAAGCTTTTCCGCAAGGATCGCTCGCACAAACGTGGTGGTGGCTGTGCCATAAATCTTCGAAATAACCTGACTGCCATTCCTGCAGATCAACCTGTGTTCATTGACTTAGAAGATACACTATGGCTAGTGATCCCATCTATTGATCTTCTAGTGGGTTGTATCTATCGGCCGCCCCGAACTACACAATTTGCAACCCAAAAGCTAATCGATATGATCAATGTTGCTTCCAGCACCACATACAAATCCAAAATTATGTGTGGAGATTTCAACCTACCACATGTTAACTGGACGCTGCCTACACTCAGAGACACGGCAGAGATTGAGGAAATTATCGCATGTATCCACTTCAATGGCTGGACTCAGCATGGTAGAGAGCCAACTAGAAGTGCTACTACCTTAGACCATGTATTCACGATGGGAATCGCAAACGTTTATACATTCATTGATAATCCACTGCCTGGCTGTGATCACAACACGGTGTTTTGTGATATGACTATTGATTTACCTAAACGACCAAGTAAAATGCTAAAACCCATTCGTAACCTCCATCGTGTGGACTGGAACGCATTTAATGAACTTATCGGTACCATGAATTGGAATACGTCATTCCTAACCCACAACCCTACTGTGGCTACAAATGAGTTTATAAACAACATTTCTCTTGTTGTGGATCTACTAGCACCTACAGTAATTAGAAATACCCATGAACATAGGGGCGAACTCAAGCTTCTGTCCAAAGCCAAAATAAAACTAAAGAAACTCAAATCGCTATACAGCAGGAACAACAGCTTCGCAACATTGCTACAAATACACGAGAACTTACTATATTTACAACGTCTAACCCTAACAGTCAAAACCAAAGAAGAAAGCCGGGTACTCAGAAATCCTGAGAAAGTACGTGCATTGATGCAACTACTCAAAAGAAGAAACCCTAAACCACTTCAGGAAATTGAAACGTCGGTTCTAGACGATGGTTCAATAACGCGCGATATCTCCTGTATATGCGAGGCCATGAACTCTAGTTTTGCCTCCTCTTTTGTCCCCAACATTCAGCCATTTCATCCTCCACTTCCAAAAAGAACGACCGAACTCTACTGCAATATCCCTGTGACGTTAAGAGAGGTGAAAAGTGCCATCGCAGCCATAAAACCATCAACTCATCCAGGTCCAGATGGCATCTCCCCAACTGTTATAAAACTCGGAGGAAAAAACCTCGCACTATTGTTACTAAACATTTTCACACTTTCACTCAATACCGGTTGCTTTCCAGCTCAATGGAAGCAATCCATTATAATGCCTAAGCACAAGGGTGAACCGAGAAGTCAAATGTCAAGCTACCGCCCAATAAATCACACCTCTGCTGCTTCCAAAGCCCTAGAGCGAATAGTCAAAAAGAACATCGTCCAATATCTAACAAGACTGGATCTGATCAACCCTTCACAGCACGGCTTTCTCTCAAGACGCTCCTGCGTTACATGCCAGCTACAATTTCTCGATAACATCACGACTATGATTGACAGAGGAATGGCAATTATCATAATTCTGTTGGACATGCAAAAGGCTTTCGACCGCGTGCCACACCAGCCACTGCTGTCTGCTCTAGAGTCAAATGGAATTGGAAATCCGCTGCTTAACTGGTTCGACTCATATCTAAACGGTCGAACTCAGGTCGTTAAAATCGGTCAGCAACATTCTACACCGAAGCCAATAACCAGCGGTGTCTTCCAGGCAAGTGTGCTCGGACCGCTACTTTTCTTAATCTATGTAAACAATATATGTGACCCAATCAAACATGGACATCCATTTCTGTTTGCAGATGATGTCAAACTGGTTTACTCATTTCATCCGGACCAACTACATATGTGTTTGAGAAACATCTGTGAAGACCTATCCGCACTAAACATAGCTAGTGAGCTTTTATTAACGAAGTTCTCCGCAGTGAAATCCCAAGTACTTGGGTACAGATGCCGCATCCCAGAAGGCTCCATTATACTTGCCGGAAACGTGATCCCAACGTCTGAGTCAGTTCGGGACTTAGGAATTAGGTAATCAAACTCTTTCAATTTCTCCGAACATGTTCTTTATCAGGTTGCGAAAGCGAGGCAGCTATGCGGATATATCACCAGAACTTTCTCCCTACCTGAAGTACGACTTGAATCATTCAAGACAATAGTACGACCGACTCTGGAATATTGCACTATCGTTCACAGCCAATTGAGAAAGAAAGACAGAACGGCTCTGGAAAATGTCCAACGATCATTTACCAAACTGCTCATGGGACGCTGCTCAAACCTGACTTATTATGATCGCTGTCGAAGACTGCAGCTGG
The DNA here is from genome assembly GCA_944474145.2 of Dicrocoelium dendriticum. Lineage (NCBI taxonomy): Eukaryota > Metazoa > Platyhelminthes > Trematoda > Plagiorchiida > Dicrocoeliidae > Dicrocoelium > Dicrocoelium dendriticum. The sequence goes on from OX104062.1 coordinate 39,555,853, forward strand.
ATCCACTTTGGCTGAGACGCTTAAAAAACAACCTCGTTCTCTTCTACAACATTATAAACCAACGAATTTACGCAGACAGCACCGCACTTGAACTGCGGAAGACTGCAGTCTACCCCACACGTAATGGCGGCTACTTGATACGTACAAACCTTTCAAGTCATAAAATTCGATCGAATTTCTTCTTAGTGAGGTACGCTTATTTATGGAACAAACTACCCCTACAGATACGCATGTGTACAAGCCATGTCACCTTTCGAAATCCCCTTCAGACCTTCCTCACTATACCAAATGCTCTTAAGATATTTGACTCACAGCAAACACTAGAAACACTGACAGAAGTTGGTATAAAAAATATTTGATAATAGCTTACAGCTAGCTTACCAACTACATGTCATTACATACCATACCAAATCCTGTGTCCTTGCAGCCTAATAGTCCCTTCGTTTATTATCTACTCCTGACGATACAAACATCCGTAAATTTTACATATGAGTTGCGCGGGTCTAGGACTCAAGGAAAAGTAATCATGATCCGAAACTTTTATTTAATGTTATGAAACGTGTTCACTATACACATGATCGCTCCCACTTATGGGGCCGTGTACCGTCCGTCGGTAAATATACAATTTATTTATTTATTTATATGGTTCGTATTAGCCCATTAAACCGTCGACAACTTGGCAACACCAAGTTGCACCGAAAACAATCAAATGAGAATGCCTTCGAGCTGATTTCATACGGCGATAAAAGTACCAAATGAAAACACTCGCAACATGATTCCTCTTGTAACCCTGTAAAATCCCAAATAATGGACAGCCTCGCAGTGCGCCATCTTGCTTGTGAACTTGATACAGCGCGGTCAAACCATGAACGCTATGTGGGGTAATGACAAACTTGTTGACTTTTATCATGTGCTAGGGGATTAATGCTGTTCCTTTTCATGCAGGTGGCTTGTTTGCCCAGTTACACGACCAATGCTGCATAGCCATGCATTAATCTTCTCAGGAAAAGAATCCGCTGCTATTCCCGTTTCGCATGTATGTCACCCTGTATCCAACTAATGCCCTCTCAGCGGTGATGCGAATATTTCCCAGTCATTTGTACGATATGGCCAGTTAGACATAAGGCCTTACCCACTGCGTTAGTTGATATGATGTTTAAGGGCATAACGTTTTGATCATCCACCGGCTACCTATCCCCAATATTATCGTTATGCGTTATTATTAGTGTACTGCACCAACAGTGCGTAGCTAACGAGCGTCTGTAAGTAGTAACATACAAGGAACTCTTTGCAAGATACGTTATTGAGGCATTCCGATACAACCAGAGTACAGAAAGTAGAAATCAAATAGGCACTGAACTCACACACCCAGTAGTTGCATGACAAAGTTTCCTGAGTCATTTGCACGTTTTGGGGACGAACACGCACGCAGTAGCACTCAGACAATCCCAGAACCCAGAGCGTCATCACATGTGGAATGGTTACTCCGCTAACAATCCAGTCTATTTCCGTGGCCCAGCCCCGGTACGCATCTGGTTGGAATTCCAGACAAGTCCTTCACCTACTCGCAGCGGCTGCGAGATGACATTGAGTGTTTGCTTTTCAACCCTCGGAAGAGTAACAGCCAGCTAATGCCACATAGCGTGAGTTGGTGGAGCGTTGTGTATCATTATGGCCTACTTAGGGAAGACAGTCAATTCTGGTTTAATAGGTTGCAGCGTACAAATTTACGCTCCTGGCTGCCCGCGTGTTTCTTCCGAGTGCAGTGAAATAGCTCTCGTCCTCTAAGTCGTGGCACCCGCATCCACCCTAACATGAGTCCTGAGCTATGTGAGTAGTCATCGTATACTAGGCGGAGACTGACTCAAATAGATCCAACACGGCCACAATGATTTCTCCTTTCCATGAAACGGCGACACAAATCCGGGATATATATTCTACTACAATTCCGCATGCTGTGAACAAAACTAGCCGTGATTGTGTAATCGGAACTTCACGTTGAACCATGTGCAAATAATTTATGTTTTTGTGACAACTTGAAGTTCCTTCCTGAAACATGATATATGGTAGAAGATTCTTAGTTAAATTAATCTCGCTATTCATTCTTGGTTTAAATAACCTGGAATGTTGAGCTTCCACTTTTAATGCTATATCAAGGAAGTTCCCGTTATCTGTTTCTGGTTTCGGTTATCCTGTATCCTTGCTTGCCATGTACTTATTCCCTGTCAAATCGTTTCTAGATCACGCTTGTTTCATTTTATGCATCTTCGTTGTTTCTATGTGCATCCTGTTTGGCATTCAGTGACTACCTCTCCTATTTCCTATCTCGTCGGTCCGTTCAAACGCAAAGGGTGATTGCCAGTCTTGACTAAGACTGTTATTATTTCGAGCAGGTTGGCTGAACTTCATAACGAACAACTAGCAGTGTCAAAAAAGCGAGAAAGAATAACATTTTGACAGGATAACCAGCATTCAGCTATTCCGCATATTTTTCTCAGCCGTTTACATATGCCCAGCGGATTGGATAGATTACATACAAAAATTATTAGTATATAATATACATTGCATGCATTCATATAAACGCTAGATGAATGACACTTTCGTCGTTGTACATACTGCTGAGCAAGCAGAACAACTACTTGTGACGCTAAGCAAATGTTACCTCGCAATCCAATTTACAGTTGAGAACGAATCTTAAAACTCCTTCCAACTTTCGATGTTTGCTTAAAAGAAACCCAAATGATACTCTACCCTCAGTTGGACGTTTAGTGTCCCGTGAATTACAAATGATCTCCATTTCGTACAATCTTTGCGATAGCTAGCCAGCTTGGCTCAAAGGAAAGGATTACAAGTGAGCTGCAACGTGTCTCCTTTACAGTACGCATTAATGACGTCCGGAGAATTTCCTAGCAAAGCACTAAAACAGCAACGGGAATACCGGGAACGAACCAGTACCAGACGTCCCTAAGAAAAAGTTATTCATAACCATGCCTATTCAAAGGCGACTATAATAGCAAGAGATTCAGAAATCGCCTCCGGTAATCGTTAACACAGGTAGTACGCTGCTGATTATGTGGTTTGGCACCAAATTAAGAAGTTGCTGTTTAAACCCACCCTATACATGACAGAAACTTGCGCATCACTATAAGCACTGCCTGCTTATTGTACAGTTGCAAGCACTTTAAATGCATTGTAAGCATGCGTTGTGGGACCAATGTCGTCGTCCAACAAGGCTTCAGGTTCTCACTGCTTTCTGAAGACAACGTGTATCGGCGTAGCTTGCACCTCGACCGCAATTTATGTCGCCTTGTGTAAAAATGGCTGCTTGTTTTGCTGCCTGTTATTAATTGTGCATGTCAGGGTTAGCGTGCGCGGGTCTCGCTGTAAATTATTCACATCAAGCTGCAAGGACGTCGGTAAAAGAAAAAGCAGCGTTTGGCTGCTTTCCGTATTTACCTGAATTAGCCCAGTGCGTCGCAATTATTTATTAGCCCTGCCATGCTGCCTTCAGCGATGATGTGGCATTTAGCAATACGGCCGTTTTCGTGGCAAAGTAGTAATCCGTTATCAAGTGCTGCGATTGAGGAAGCTTTGAGGCTAGCAGTCAAGTCACTAGATGTCATAGGGAGCTTCCTTCTGCATTCATAATCTTTGAAATGGTCCCAATTCGGATGTCACTTATGACTTCCAGACTGATGTGGATCACCGGCCTGAGGTACCTGTGTCCAATCCATAGGTTGTCATTTATCTTCCATCAGAGGAGAACTAGCCACGGCTCCCGAAGAGCAATGAATTTCAATTCCATGAACTTTTGGACCATCAAACACTTAGTACTTCCTCCAGGTGCGGTGCTCAGCTCTTGGAATGTGCAGAAGATGTAACCCGACACAAGCCAAAACGGACAAAACAATTTGTGCAGCCTTTGTATTTGGACCCCGTAGAAAGGGGTATACAAATGCCAGTTAAAAAAACATCTTCAAGAAGAGGGAGGTGTTAAGGATATTAGGAGATCAAAGCACCCATCGATCGATCCTTAGTATATTACACTAAATAAGATGGTTGAATGCTAAGCTGTGTAGGGTTCAGCAACAAATTCTAAGTTAGAACTGAACCGGTTCCAGTATTGGTACTCGATAGTAGTCAACAGCATCTATATCCTTGTGGTCTGTTTAGTAGCTTAGCTTCATCCTACTGATATCACTGTGTTCCAACTCGTTGCAACCCTCGGTCCGTCTAGTCTTTGTCTATCAATGGAACAATGGAACAATGGTTTATTACGGGTAAAAAAGCATTGCTTAACATGTCCCTTGGGATGGAAATTATTGCGAAAATCAATTGCATAATAAAGTGAAAAGCGTTGTGGTGGACTCACCATAGACTTATGTGGAATAGCGGAGATGTTGCATATCCAACGTATAAATCCATATATCCATTGGTTTGGCGTTTGGTAAGAAACCGTTTGATTGCGTTTTGTAGCCCCTGGCTAACAAGTCATAAAATGAAATGTAAGTGAGACAATGCTTCGTCAACACGTTTTTTAAATATCGCCAGATTGGGAGCAGAGACGACATAATTAGGGAGGGCGTTCCAAGGCTGGCACACGCGGAGGGAAAAGAAATTTCTACGGCATTCAAGCCGGCTATAATGAATTGTCAGTTTCAGAGGGTGACCTCTTAGTTTAGTGTTGGGGTTCAATTCCAGCAGCGGACGGCAAATGTGGGTTGGGTTCTTCAGAATCTGGTAAACCATTATGAGATCCCCCCGCAAAAGCCGATATCGACTGCTGTAGATTTTTTAGAGATTTCAGTCTAAGCTGATAGGGCAGATGAAAGAGGCCCCTGATGTTCTTGGTTGCCCGTCGTTGATGAGTCTCGAGAGCAACGAGATCCTGTTTCTGCCACGGCTGCCACGCCTGAATAGCATATTCCACGTGAGGTCGCACGTAGGCGTTAAGCATTTGGGGAAATATTGAGGGTTCAAACCGAGCGAAGGCTCTGCGAAGAAGGCCGAAGTGTTGATTTTCGGTTCTCGTCGCCTTCTCTGTTTGTTTTGAACACCCGAGATCTTCCTGTACCAATACACCCAGGTCACGCTCCTGAGAAACCTTCGCCAAGGTGTGGTCTCCAATCTTGTAAGCGCTCACCGGCTGGTGACGCAGATGCATCCCTTTGCACTTAGCCATGTTCAGTTGAAGCAGGTTCCTCTTTGACCATTCGTAAATGCAATCTAGGTCATGTTGGAGCAGATCCTGATCTGCCTTGTTACTAATCGCCCGCCATATCTTGACGTCATCGGCGAAAAGCAGGAAGTTTGAGGAGATGACTCTTGCCAGGTCGTTGATAAACACAAGGAATAAACGCGGTCCCAGCACTGAGCCTTGCGGGACACCACATTCCACCTCAATTGGGTTAGAAAGTGATCCCCTAACACGTACTTGAAGCTTTCGTTGACATAGGAAGTTGCCAATCCAACCAAGTACAGAATCTCCGATTCCGTAACTTTGTAGTCTTTGAAGTAGGATGCGGTGATCACGGCGGTCGAAAGCTTTGGAGAAGTCCAGATAGATGACGTCGACTCCGACCCCATCATCGGCTACTTCCGTCCAACTACCTCGTGCAATAAGTAGGTTGGTGGTGCATGACCGGTGTTAACGGAAGCCATGCAGTTCCGGTACCAAAATGTTGCATTTTTCCAGGTAGTCCATTAATGCCTCAGCTACCACTGCTTCCATCACCTTCGCGAGCACATGGAGGAGAATCACTGGACGATAGTTTGCAAGATCGAAACGGCTACCGCCTTTAAAAATAGGGGTTATAATGCCACATTTCCACATAGTGGGGACTTGTTGTTCATCAAAGCACCTTTGAAAGAACTGTGACAGTGGTTCAGCTAGCTTGGTGGCCACAGCCTTCAGTGCCTTCGGGCGGATGTTGTCTGCTTCTGGAGAACTATGCTCACGCAGTGAGAGTAACTTCCTTAGCACAATTGATGGGTTGAAAATAACATTTGTAAACAAAGGTGTCGGTAATGAGCTTGATATTATGGGACAGGTAGAGGTTGCGAGTTCAAAAATTGGGGCGTATTGCAGCCGCAGGGCATTAGCTGCTTCTTCGGCACTTTGTACTCTACCGCCTGTCGTGAATAGTGGGGGTATTCCATGCTTCATTTTACGAAGCTTATTGACATGCTTATACAGCAGTTTGTTATTTGCCATGAACTTTTTGACTAGGCACTGTTGATAAGTTATTTTGTCCTTACGGACAAGTGCGGTGCAATGGTTACGATGGGTCAGGAAATTTCCCCAAGTCTCTGAGTCGGGGTTAATCTTGTAGGCACGCCATGCTGCATACCTTATCGCCAGGCATTTGCGAGTCCTACTCCTTATAATTGAAGGCATTTTCGCGGGACGACGGGGTTTGGTCTCTGATGCTTTGTTGACGATGTCGCTGAGCTTATTTACGAGCTCTGCCCATACGATGTCAAGGGGACTTATGTTTGAGAATTCCCAAGCAGCTGCGTCGGCGAGTTCTTTCAATACGTGGTAGCGTGTGATTGTATGAGTTAGTTCCGAGTGTTCAGATGGATACTCTGCATAACACACATAGTCAAAAGTTAGTACTACATGATCACTGAGACCATCGTGCGGGGTGGAACCGGTTGGGGACAGCGCAGCAGATCACGTTCATCTCAGTCAATTCGATTATGTCGTCGGCTACCTTTAAAACCCACAAATGCCAACATAGCAGCTTTGAAAAAATTCTTTACTACTTTGCTCCACATTACTATTCCTCTTTCTCACTGCAGAAACGTTGGTCTCCATTTCAATATGCTAAATTTTACCTGGGTCTCGCCCAACTCAGTTACAAGTTACGGTATATGTGTTTCGTTCAGTTACTCCCATAACTAGTAATAACACTTTCGGCCACCAACCCGAGATAGCAATCTTAATGTACTTTTCATGCGGGGTGATCCAGGCACACCAGCCGAGGTGTTTGTCACCTATCCTGGTAGCGAATAGAAGTTGATTATGTTCCCATGTAATCCAACAGCGTCAAAATCCGTTAGCACGACTAACTCCCCTACCTATATTGCGATTATGCTTACAATGACTGGGATCTATTCGCATCCTTCGTAAGATCATTCATTCAGATCAAATATCCTTAACTACCGATCTCTAACTAGCTGCTGCGGAGTTAAGCAGAAGCATCAATACCTGTATTGATATTGTTTGCCTACTAACACGCAGATGTACTCTTCGTCGAAAAGGAGACTGCCTGCCTCCTGCAACTACACCAACAGTATAGAAGGACGAACAACTTCTTGTTGGCTCCGTAACAGAAACAGTTTTTAACTAACTAAATAACTACTACTACTACTACTACTACTACTACTACTACTACTACTACTGCCACCGCCACTCAAAACAGGGAGCAGAGATGAGGCATGCACTGTCTAGCAGCAACAAATACCAAAAAACTGCTCACACGAAAGAAGCAACAAAGTCCTGCAATGAACGAACTAACTGTTATCAAGCTCCGTAATATCTTCATTGTTCTTGTCATGGCCTTAATTGCCGTGGCACTAAATAGCCACTTGTATTCATTTTTCAAAGGAATTAACGACACGCATTCACCTGACCTAACACTCTGGCATTGACTTTGAATTCCTGGAGGTAGGAGAGCAACTATTGACTGTGGTGTAGTCTAGTTACGATGGCCCTGACGCTCTTACCTCTAGCATACTGAAGAGTAAATTTGGGAGCTCCCTCAGCTCCTGCTTAATATGTTCCGTCTCTCGTTGAAGGCTTGTGATGTTTCAACTCAGTGACAAAAAGCTACTGCAGTAATGCGCCATAAAGCAGGACCCAGTCAGTACACCCGAGACTTCTGGTACATCTGCAGTATGCTGGAGAAAAGAAATGCCCCAAAAGTGATACAATTCCTTCGGGCACGTGGCTTCACCAAGAATTCAAAACACGGAACAAATAAAGCACGTTAATGTGTGACATGCCATATAGCTTTCCCTGATAACCTGACCCATGAATTTTTCTACAAACTTAAGCTTCATCCTGCATCGGCCGTCGCGCAAACTGTCAACGGTCGCCTTAGTCGCTGTATACAGCGGAGTGGTTAAGCGAAAACATGCTGCTGTTGGCGATTCACTTCTTTCTTTACCATCTGTTTCGCCGGCTCCCATCCCGATCCACATAACTAACATTCCTTCTATAATTCTTAGCCTAATTAACAGCAACCTAAATGCCACTGGAATCGAAACATCCACAGCCACCTTCCCACAGCAACTTTTGGACGCCTATTAACAAAAGTCCCTTAGCGACGTGCAACTTTCGCACTCTAAGGCAAACAGGTCAGCAGGCTGCACTCTCACACACCTTGGACATTCTGGGTATTGATGTTTCTTGTTCGTCGGAAACTAGGAGCAATGACCCTAACGGGGTTGTTGAATTAACTGCACTCCGCTTATCTCCTCGTTTTTAATTGCTGGCATCCGGAGACGCTGATGCAGCACTCACGGGTCAAACTGGTGTAGGTATCATTCTAAGCTCCAAGACTGAGCCATGGTTGATTGATTGGATTCCGGTGAACAGCCGTTTATGTGCAGCCCGCTTGACGACATCAGCTAAGGTGGATTCACGAAGTAGTACAAAACGCTGTTTGTTTCTGATGCTCGCTTATGCTACCAACGACTACACTTCTAATGCTGTCAAGGACACATTCTATCACGAACTGAGCGCGCTACTACGCAGTGCTTCTAGTGCAGGTATTGCAGGGGATATGAACGTACAAGTAGGGCGCCTGTGCTCTTCAGAAGCTCAGCTGGGTGGTAAGTATGGGCTTAGCTCCCAACGAAGTGACAACGATGAGCGTCTGCTGCAACGGTGTGCGAGGCATCAGTTGTTTCTTAGTAGCACTGCTTTCAGATATCGTGGGCGCCGAATTGCCATTTGGCGTCCTCCTGTGTTTAGCCAGCGATGGACTCAAATTAACCACATAGTCATAAGTTACAGGTGGCCTGATTCCATCCTGGATTGCCACTCCTACTAGAGTAATTGCGTCGACTCTGATCATGCCTTGGTACGCTTTCGTTTCTCCATGAGCTTTACCGGGAGGCGCACCAAGCGTCTCCCAGGATAAGCCACTGAGAAATTGTCTCAGTCGTCGGTCAGGCAAGCTCATCAAGACCAACTGCGTGCCGAACTTTCGCTGTCTTGTACTAATGACACAGCTTCATTTTAATAGTATTTCTACTGTCATGCAAGAGGCAGGAGCATCTGCTTGTGGCACTATACATGTTCACCGCACCGGTCACTGGATATCCGAGATGTCGGTGAACCTGTTGGAATATAGAAGCAAGCTCCTTTCTGGCTCTGAGCACATTGTGACCAGACCGACTTCTAGGCGCAAACTAAAGCGGAGGCTATGTGCTGGAAATGAAGTCTGGTGGACCACTTGAGCTCAAGAAAAGGAGGAGACAGGAGAAGTAGGCAATTACCGCAAGCGCTTCCAGCTAATGCTCACCACTGGTCCAAGGAAACCAGGCGTCAGTGAGAATCAGAGACAGCGCGGGTGCACTGATCTACAATGAGGGCGGGACGCTTTCAAGATCAATTCAGCTGGCATCCTGTTGGTGGACCTCTCCCTACTCAGATGGTACAGAACGAGCCCTGGACGGTTATGTTAGAGCCATACAACAGATGCCGAGGCCCCAAAAGCGATCATAGTCGTCAATCATTTCATTGCTGCTGGCCCGGATTCCCTCCCACTTGCACTATTTAGGGATGTAGGTGAGGTCGGCTTCAAGGCACTGACCTCCGTTTTCAAAAGCATCTGGAAGGAAGAGTGTCCCGGCTAATTGAGGCGAATTGCTTATAGTTGCAATATACAAGAACGGCAGTCGCACAGACTGTTCTAACCACAGTGGTATTGGCTTAACGCCAGTTGTGACAAAAGTACTGGCCTGTATTCTCGTTCGTCGCCTCGCTGTGGAACGGTAATTTCGGATTATGGAAGAGCCTGTAGGTTTCCGGTCAGGACAAGGTTGTGTAGACCATACGTTCACTTTGCGACAGGTGCTAGAGCAGCGGCACGCATGCCGCAGACTGACAATAGCTGTGTTCCTCGCTTTAATGTGTGCGTTCGTTTCAGTTGCTTGATCGCTTCTGTTCAAAAAATTACGCAGAAAGTCGTTCCCAAGAAATAAATGTACATCCCTCGTGCTCTATACTCTAACCCTACAGGCTACGTCAGGTTCTACGGTAGCACATCGCATTGCCTTCCGACCACAAGTGGCATGCGTCATTATTGTCTGATTTCCCCATTTTTGTTCAACTTCATCATAGATTCTATCATAGATTGTTTCCTTGCGGAATCTCACGATGCAAGTGTAGAAGTGCTGCCTGGTGAAAAGTTAGTTGACTTAGATTATGCAGACGATATCGTCTTGTTTTTCGACGATGTTGTGGCTGCACAATCGACCCGGAGTAGGCTGTCTAGCGTGGTCCCATTATTTGGTATGCACCTCGCACCTTCAAAGTGCAAAGTGTTGCTGCAGGACCACCAACCACTTGCATAACTCTTGACCCTTGCCAACGAGGAACTCGAGGTGGTTCATCAATGCATTTAGCATGGCAGCTGCATCAGCAACGATGGGCGCATAGAAACTGACGTCAGCCTGCGCATTGCAAAGGCCAGAGCTAGGCATCTTTTGCGACAGAAGAGAATTTCCCTTCCTTTGAAAGACCGTGTATACAAAGCCACAGTGAGGGCCATTCTGCTCTATGCGAGTGAGACTTAGCACCTTCGTTCTGAAGATCCAAGGCGCCTTCATGTCTTCGATCATCGTTGTCTGTGAAGCATTGCTGGCGCCAATGGCACCAGCGTGACCGCTCCGATGATGCGCGTATGCGAGCACGAGGTAGTGGTGATCACGCTAGCACCCTAGAACAACAGATAGCACTGAATAAGTGGCGTTGGATCGGCCACGTGCTACGTATGCCTGGTAACCGTTTAACTAGGAAGGCCTTGTTTAGTCTACCAGGTGTAGGGTGGCGCAAAGCTCGAGGTGGACAAAAGTTGACTTGGCATCGGGAAATAAAGCACTGTTGACCAAACTGTGTGCCGTTGTTCCGTCTTGCCTTCCGGGCTGGAGTCCACCTGACTCGTCTTGTGCTTAGCACGAGACTTTTCTAGCCTTGGCTAGCAATCGACAGCAGTGGAGCGTCTGCTACTGTCTTTTAATCAGATTGCCTGCTTCAAGTGTGTTTGGTGCTGAGTTATATGCGTGGTAATGGCTGATTATGACGCGATGTGTCTTTAGCTTTGCGCGATAGCCAGCTGTTTGTCACGGTGTCTTCTACACAATGTGTAGGCGCCTTGACCCTGAATTTTCGCCTAGGGCATTAAGGTGTTCTTGTAAGTCCTCCTTCATTTCCGCTTATTATTCTTTATTTCATAGGTCATCATGGTTGTATTGTAGTGAAGCATCAGTTCAAATGGCTGATGTGTTGCTGTTGATTATGATGATGCTCTTGAATAATCTGGCCTTCTACTTATACCGTTAGAAAACAGCTGTGGTCATTTTCTTGGCAAGCAGAAGGCACTTGAAGGAATATCACACGACGAACTGATGGATAAGGTTGCTTCATTTTTGGTCAGCGGCCCATTTCTAGTGTGCCTAAAAGCAATCCCAAGAGGTTAGGATAAGTGGACACAGTTCCCATCCTAGATCAGTGTTGCGTGCTGCTTTTCACACCAACGTTATCTGCTCATTACTCCGTTTGTTTCAACTAAATGACATATTCGAAGGAATACGCTATGGTGTCCCACATCTCTTTGTGGACGACTTGTATGTAACTTACACTTTCGGCACAACTAATATCAGCCGCAGCACAGACGCAAATATGCCCGACTTGAAAGCATTAGAAACGTGGTGCACTTCTTCTGGCGTGTTATTTTCAGAAGAAAAGTGTAGGCTCCTTCTGCTTCATTGTATAATAACTCGAGGAACCCTGGATTTCTGTAAAAAACTGACAACCTGCAGCAATACGACAAAAGACTTGGGCAGGCACTACTATACCACGGTAAACTTCTGGCAACACACTACCATTGCGGTGGCTAGGGTCCGTCGTATCCACTAAATATACAGAATTTGATATTTGTATTTTACATCTTCTTAATCAGGCTGCTGCTTGAATAAAGTGAGTCAATTCGTATCAGTTGGACTCCGATAAACAGGCAAAATACATCCGGAAAGGCGCTAGAGGGCCGCTTCACCCAATTGGGACTCATCCTTAGCGCACCAGCTGAATCCCGCTGGATCGGAACCTGCAACCTTGATCTTTCGTGCCAGCGACTTGCGTCACTTAGCCATGGGTGACAATGCCTTACGATCCAGCAAGCTACGTGCTATGTAGTATTAACGCAATAAGTATTATTCTTATATATCACCCACGGGCATGTGGACATATACGATGTTTACCAGGGAAATGATATCCCATTCGCATATCGAAGTCCAACACTATTCTAAAGAACTTGTTCACAGTTTACCAGCAATGATAAAATATAGTGATCCCAAGAATGACCGTTGTATATTGGTTGTGCCGCGCCGTAGTATAAATATTCTGGCTTGATTTATCTGCAGTAACTGGATATATTACTAGAGTGTAGATAGTGCTGGTATTATTAATGTAGGGCGATCCCAAGGCAAGTAAGTGTGTGATCAGGTTATATGGTTTGGTGGCCGATGACGAACTGGTGAGTGTTTGAGCTGTGCCACAGTCTCATTTTGTGTGAGCAAAGGTTAAGGACAAGGAGCAGAACACAGTTTTGGCTATACTTTCCTATGCGACAAATCCCTTACTTTTTACCACGTCTGTGTGGGGTCTCCGCACTTTGGATGGCAAATTCGTCCTGACTGTCTACTTATCCTAGGCACATTTTAACCATCCACTTTGCCTGCATGCGTAACTCGTTCCGAATCTGCGTAGGTTGGCTTTGGCAGCGGTAGTTTCTCAAATATTGATCGGAAATCTAGTGTGGGATTACGGTCCGATGGATGCTGGTCCCTGTTGGAGCGGAGTCGTGGACAGTTAGTATGGGACGCCAGCTTTCAACCTCTGGATCAACTAGATAGATGACTCTCTGTTGTATAATAGCTGAACCAGTAGCACACTTATTTTGTGCTGTCGATAATCGCTTGCTCACATCAGGTCACCAGCTCTAACATTCCTAACGGTTACGCGGTGCTGATATTTTGACACCTCTGCACTTTTCCGGTAGGCCACTTATGTTTACTTACGTTTGATCGTTTCCCAAACAGATATGACAACGGCTAGCGTAGGCCGCGGACTCTGCGAAACGGTTCCAAAAATACCACATGCGAGATACTTCTTAGGATGAGGATCTTCCGCCGTAGACTGTGATGCTTCTGACGGAGTGACACCTTCCAAGCGCAACGTAATGTCTGCAGCCAGGGAAATGTCATGCTGGATTTGCTTCCTATCTAGCCAAACTTTTTGCAGGGATTTGAGTCTGCGTAGTCGGCTTACCGACGATGCACTTTAATCCACACCCAAATAATAGAATAAAAATAACAAATATCCCGTACCCATCGAACTCAGAGCCCCCTTCTATCCGTCTACGTCCACTGCATTTGCTACACTACTCTCTCACCATCACTTCGTCACCCACCTGTCCTCTTTATCGCAGGCATCGCTCATTCAGCATTATTGGAGGAGATCGCTGTAGTGGACACGAAACATTTACGATTTCACCATTTTGGACGTTGGAATTTATTCGCTTTTATGTCATCCCATCAATTATTTGTTTGGCTGATGAAGAATACCGATTCCATGCCATTTCTTTGAGTAATACCGTACCGTACTGTGTACTGTTCCCTAATTGCCCTCCATTCTTCGTGTCTTTAGTCAAAATGCTTTGGGTACAGTTGCTTTGACTGCCCCCCACTTTCTCGCATTTGACAGGCCTCATGCCTGCCACAACTCGGGACTAGTATCTGAGTAGCAGCCTACACACATAAGCGAAGGTAAAAGCTGCTGGATAATTAGAAGAAGCAGTCAAGCATCTAGCTACAGAAAGTAGCAATTCTAAGCGAATTGCCTTGCACTTGGACAATTTAGTAAGCAAGTTTTAAGTGGAAGTAAAGCCTAACTTCCGCAAAGAACCTGTCAGCTGGGCTAAAGCTAAAGAAAACACCACGTATGGTAGTCATCAGTGAAGGCAGCGTTTATTAGTGCGTGCATAAATCAACTAACATATTGACTTACGGTGGAGGATAGGAAATGTTGGTCGGCGTTAAGGGGGGTCAGAGCCTCATATGGTTTCGGAAAAGCCTCTTTTCAAGTAAGCGTATGATAATGAAAACGTCATACTAGTCAGTGTTCAGTGTGGAGAAGGATACACGTTGCATTCACAAAGTATTCCACAGGCTGGCTTTAGTTCACGAGACCAGGAGTGGCATGGGTGTCCACAGCTCGCTAGGTGTGAGCGAAATAAATATTTATGAATTCGTTAAGGTGGTTTATGATGACGGAATAATCGGTGGCAGATAAAAATCGGGCGGGAAAGTTGTGGAGCAGCGGTACACTCGTGGTCCTCCATCCTGGTCCATAAGACGTGACAGCAGACAATCATTAGAGACTGCGAGGTTATCAGAATGGCGAAACCACTGACGCACCCGGGATTCGAATCTTGCTAGTGCGGTGGATATGCCGTTAGACCACTAGACTACAGACAAGTGTTGAAATGTTCTTAGGGAAATGCTGCAATGTAGTTAGGTACGCTGTTAGATTTGATCACGTCCAAGTTTCCACAATTCGTCTATTGGTGCGCCGATGCTCAATAGTTTCAATAGTAGAGATTCTGGTTATTGCTAACTGGTACTGTGTGGCGGATTGAAACAGTTTGACTGCAAGCGACAGCCAGTTCAATACGTGTGCGTACTTATGAAAGTAATCGAAGGTGGAAATTATTGAGAATACTTACAGCTCGTTGTCTGGGTGGAGGGTTGATCTGTACTCCGAACTGGGAAGCTTTGTTGCAGAAATACCCCAAGCCGGATAATAAACACTACCCTTTCAAAGTTTCAGCGTGTTAGGCCACCAACTAAATGTAAGGCGAAGGCACACGGCATATTTTATGTGCATTCTGGATTCCGCCGTTTTAAACTAAGATTAAATATCACTTCAGTACCGCTCACATTTCGATGGAGGAATATGAGACTTATTTTAATCCAACGCTGCTACAGAAAATGTAACCTAAGTCGTTTTCTTCCTATCCGATAGTTGAATTTGAAGCAGCCGAAGAGCTTTTTGCGGACGATCCTCCAACTGTCTCGCTGGATATTCTGTTACTTTTCTCAAACTGGCAAACACCAATAATGCAAAGTTGAAAAGTTTGAAAGGTGCTAATCTTGTTTACCTTAATGTGGGATTCGCTGGGTAACATCGTTGTGAAGATGTATCCAATGAGTGATCCAGAGTTTACCAATCTGTAGCTTACCCGTTCAGTAATGTTCAGCGAGCTTGAGTATTGCACCCCGAGATCAGTCACTGCACGGCAATGTGCTTGCCTTTTATTATTTCGCCTCAGCTCTTTAGAAGACACAGAGCACCGTTGATGAATGTCAAGGCATAATAAAGAATAGAATTCTAGCCGCCACAGATTGGACCAACTATCAAGAACGCTGCAGCACTTTTGCTTGCGTAAGAAGCCACACTTTAGATAAGTTGACACTTTCAAACTCAACACGATTACTTTTCAGTTACAACTCTTTCAACACGCGGTTATCAATATAACCAATACAAAGGTTAGAAAATAACATTTGGCATAAACGAATAAAGTAAGTCGGTTAATTAGGCCGGGCTCGGGCGTTCTATTTCGGACGGCGTAACGGTCTTGCTAGTGTTAAACTGCGCTACAAAGTTCTTCATCATATCTAATTGTACGATTCCTTAAGCATGGAAGACCAAAGTGCGTTCTTCACACCAACTATCAGTTACATTGGTTTCATTTAAAATAGATTACCGTAGGCTTGATGCAGAAAAGAAGTTGCCTTCACCAGCTAACCTGCAATACTTACCTAATTTTCGCGGCTAGACCAATATTCAGACTGTAGTAAATCAGCAGGTTTGCGTTCTACCAGCTCTTTCTACCAAATTGCTATCAAACTTGTACTGACGCCGTCACTTTGAATGGTAGCAAAACGCCGGCAATGAAGTTGCTAAGCTCAGTCAACAACACAACAACTGAACACGGCTATTCCGAATGCGTATGCATTGCTTTTGTTCCCACTAAACAGGACGCTACTCAACAACTATGCTTGGAACTGGAGTTCAGAGTAGCAGAATGCTTTGGAACTAGTCAACTCATTACTGTTATCAAACCTGCTTTTGACTCCTTTTCATCTATCCCATGAAATTGCTCTCATGCAGAAGCATCAATTCAAAGGATCAGTTCAAATAATTTTACACATGGGCTCAGCTAAAGCAAAGTAGGCAATAGCCGGTGCCACCATGAGACTAATGAAGACCGAAAATATAAAGCTAGATCAATAGGAAGGCCAAAGCCACAGTATACCTTAAGGCCGCCACTGTAGGCTACTAACGGATCACAATCCGTTACTGACTATCTTAGGCTCGGGAAAGGACCGGCCTGCTTACACAGCCAATCATCCCCGAGTATTAGCATCATTTCGAAGTGCGCTGATAATTGACGGTGATCTAAACGTATGCAGCTACACGCCTTACTGAGTTCCAGCGGCAGGAACACGGTCATCGCGTAGTTCGAATCCAAACGTAACGTCAAATTCCCGGTGGGCGAATAATTACATAGCTTACCAGTTACGGCAGTACTTATGCCTGCTAAGAGACATCACGATGTACTACGAAACTAGTCACACTTTTCCACAGAACAAAATAAAATATATTCCGTATACAACTGCACAACACAGCAGCAAAATCAAAGGAAACACACGATTTTCATTATTAAAGACCAGAAGAATGCTTCGGAAAACTTATCGACTAGCAGATATTGCAAAAGTAATTACGGCTGCAGCTCCACACAAAACAATCCGGAATAAGCCGCATGCAAGTGCTCAAGTAGAGCCATGTGTTTTGGCAGTTTTGCAGAGGATGTTTAAACGACTGGCTAATAGTTGTAGTAAATATGCTAGCGCTTCAAAGACACCAATGAAGTAGGAGTTTCATTAATGGCCGGAACCAAAAATGCCCCTGTGCTTTGTTTGCCTCGATATGTTTGAGTCATATCTGCGGCACTTGAAGTGTTCCTAATGAACAGCGCGAAAAGCGTGCACCGGTCTGAAGATTGTAGCAAATCTACAGCAGATACAGCTACGCAGAAATACTGGTAACAGATAACGGAACACTGTATACTTCGGTCGCGTTCACTGAGTTTAACAGATACAGCTCCATAAGACATGCTCGCTCTTCTCTATTCCATTTGCAAGCGAACGACCAATTAAATGGGTAAGTGGATATTTTGAAATGCGCTCTCTTAACGTGAAAAATGGGTGTATACAGGAAGTGGCCAACCGGAACCCCCTTCATGTAGCCTTCCACACCAAATTCGTGGGCACAGGTGGGATATTTGTCAACGCAAGATATAATGTAAATGAAGAATTAAATGCTATCCGATGCCACTAAACCCGCTCACAGAACAATTGGGTGAAGCAAGGAAACTTTGGCACTGAGTGGGGTAGCGCTAGTTTAGGCTGACACAACCAGTGATCACGGGTGTCTACCGGAAAGACCGCGTAAAATCGAAGCACCACATTATCTATAGCAACTGCAATTTCTACAACGCAGGTCTAGGCCCGCCATGCAAAAAGATGCGGTCAACGCATGAAGGCACAGTGTAAAAGAAATAAACATTTTGTGTTGTCAGTAGACAGCTCCAACTTTCTTAAGGATGTAGCAATCTGAATATCCTCCGTTTTGCATTCCTAAAATTATAAATATTTTCTTTTACTCGTCAACTTAGGCGACCGGTACGGATAGTTGAACTGCAGATTGTGTTCGATTGTTTGATTGCGGCACTGCGTTTGCTTAGCGCTCATTATGCTTGCAACGAGCGACCGCTCTTCGTGCTGTGCTTTTGTGGTTTCCCTTGCAGCGTTCATCAGTGTCCTATAGTATAACTTGGCAAACGGGAAACATTTTGCTACACAAATGAAAGTTTTCTGGCAAGCCAATTTGCCAACTGAAATGGCTGTCTAAGTTTTCGTAAATTGTTGACCCCCAGTTGGGAATAACATCAATGCCAGATTTTCCATTTTACCGCTGGTGACTTCGATACGTCTACATATTTAAATATTCCGGTTTATTTGCTCTTGATAAGCATTTTATGTCTGCCGATTCTTATCGTGCATTCTGTACACCATGAGGTGGTCTGTTTTGCTTACTCTTGTGGCACTGTCAGTCATGGATATCTTGTGTGGTTTACTTATCTACAGACTGTTTTTAAGAGCAGAATGGCTATCAACTATGTTAGCAAACACAACCATGGAGATATGCAGGTGGAATGCGTCAGCATTTCGCAGATACTTAATAGTCACGATGGAAGGTGTTGTACCCTCTGAGAATTTCCGCTTGCCGCTGTTTCTACGGGACTTGCGGTTGAGCAACAAACTGTCATCAAGCCTGCTACCATTGATTTAGCACCTGCTTGCTTCATCAGCTGTGGACGCGAACTTACTCCGTTTGCTTGCCTACAGTGGCTACGCAACGAAATTTCAAGACTGTTAACTCTGGTATCCTTACGGAACTAGCAAGTCTAGAAGACCAAGTCCCTGAAGGAGCACAGCAACAAAGGAAAGCCAGCAAGCTCAGAGGGCACTTCTGTCACTTGATTACGATCCGCGATAAAAGCTCTGCAAGCACAAGGTGTGACACTTAATTACCAAATCAAATAGTTACGTATGGTCAGTTGACGTCACATCTGATCCAAACGACCCTCGAAACGCTCCAATTCTAACGATAGACAAGCGCACCCTTGATATCACAAATGCCATGATACCGCAGCTCGTAAGTGCTTTAAGCTTCGCACCTTCGCCAAGAAGCAGGAGAACCTCTCGGCCGGTTCGCATTTTGACGGACGCGGCCGACCAAAGCCAAAGTCGCCTTATCTGTGCTTGTGAGTTAACTTCCGGTACCGAGCGCACAGTGTGCTCCGGAGCGGAAGCTAGTGTCATACCCAATAGTTTACATGAGGTGATCAGATCTTCGCCGACAATCCTACATGTCGTCAGTGACATTTCAATTGCAGCTATCCGTGAGAAGCTGTCAACGCTTAATCTAAGCTTCCAACGAAAAATCGCTGAGTTTTCATAGTAGCGTCCGTTCATTTCGCCAATAAAGGTATATAAGTATTTCAAAATTTCGAATGCATAGTCGAAGCTGGAAGACAAGGTCTACCGACTTTTGGACACAGCTCAGCGGTATCAAGGAACAGCGCCGATCTGGCTGCTACCACACTCATTCGTTCCCCCTTTCAAACTTTACAACCTTTTATTGATCCTTGCTAACATTACTTTAAGCTTGTTTGCACACAGAACGGCTTTAGTCCCGTGCCGTCAAACGTCATGCAGCACTTCCAAACTGAGGGTCCGCCCAATTATGTTGGCCGTCACAAACTAGCACTGGACAAGCTCAAAGCGGCTAAGTCGGAAGGAATTCCATGGACATCATGGTTACTCATGGTACCAAAGACATCCAGCGACTGACATCCCTATGGTGATTACAGTGCACTCAACAAAGTTACCGTCCCGAATAACTAACAAAATCTGCATATACATGACTTAACCTTGGCCATAGCTGGTAAGTCGATTATCAACAAAATCGACCTAGATCGCGCTTACCACCAAATACCTGCACCTTCAGAAGAGATACGTAAGACGACATTTACTTATATATTTTGTCTATGCGAGCACCTCCGAATGCACTTTGGTCACAGCAACCATGCGCAAACCTTTCCAAGTATTATTCAGAAAGTATCACAAAAACTGAAAGGCGTGTATCTTTGGTTAAATGAAATTTTCATTGTTAACTCTTCTGGCAATGTACTTCTTCGTCATCTTAATGCACATCTAGAATAATTGAGGCAGCATGGGGATACTCCCAACCACTATAATTGCAAACTATATTACAACACAGTAAATATTCTTGGCCACATGATATTATCTGCTAGTATTTAAGTTTTTCCTGACAAAATCCAGACAATTTAAGACAATCCAGCTCTTAGCTCCTTCATGCAGTGTTGCCAAATCCTGCGCTTGATTAACTACCACTGACCTTTCACCCAGTATTCGAGAGCATAATGTATCTAATAGCTGACTTCCTCCGAGATAGGCAAGGAAATTTCTACTTTTCAGACAACGCCATGCTGGCTTTTGAGAAGCTCAAAGAGGCTATCTGTAAGATAGGGCTCCTTCCCTACCCAGACCAAACAGCACACATTTCGCTGACGACTGATGCATCAGAAAAACCATTGGTGCACTTCTTCACCAAATAATCGACCAGCGTTGGATTTCTTTACGTTTAACTCAGAGCCTTTGCAACCTGCCGAATCACGTTCCAGCATCTTCTGTAGGGAACTGTTTGTAGCCTACCAAAATATCAGCCATTTCATCACTTCATTGCATTTCGACACTTTAAAGTCTTTACTGACCACAAGCCATTGTTCTAGACAATATAAGGCGCAAAGACAAGTGCTTGCTTCTAGGAATCAGATGCATAGACTAAGTCACTTAGTTTATGACAGACGTACGACATGTCTTACGTGCTCTGGATCCCGTCGCGGGTGCTCTTTCCGCACCCACCTTTCTACGTTAGCGCCGGGGGGTCATCAAACTAGACGTCATGATTTCTGTTCTTCCAGCTGCTCCAGCTCCGGTGCAACAACTGTCTCTCCTATGCACCAAGCAATTGTTCAGTCTGTGCCACCGCAACCAGCATCGCAACCTCCGGAAACCCAATCCCAACCCGTTCACGCGTTGGAAAATTGGATGAAGTATTGAGTACAGTCTCTAGTAAAAATTTTCACATCTAGGCAGGAATATGCAGCAAGTAACTTATCTCCGCAGAGAAGTAGCTAATGCAACCGTATCATTTGGAGAATTTATATACCGTCGGGTCGACCGCCTTTACACGCATCCTAACAGAGGTCGAGGAGTTATGATTTACGCTAATCCAGTCTAGCGTACTGTAACAAACCTTTTTTATCCCTTTACAATTCATTAACTGAGTAATCTGATAATACAAACCGAGATGTCTTAGTGGATACCGCTCAGGGTTTTTGCATAAGATCTGTGAGATCACATCACATATGCAGTTTTGTTTCGTCGCACTTGTGAGATCGCATTCCACATGAAATTTTATTCCGTTGCACTATCTTCGGAACGGAAGGTTTTATCATCATGTGCACGTGTAATTGAATCCGAGGTCAATATAAGGAAACTACTACAGTCTTCTCGAGTTTGCCTTGGATACCACATCCTCACATCGTGTAATTAAGTCTCGCTTGACCTACATCACAAACGAGGTCAACATAACAAAACTGTTTCAGGCTTATCGAGCTTGTCTTGGATACCAAATTCTCACATTGTGTAATTAAATTCCTCTTGACCTACATTCACACATCGTACCACTTACAGCCCGCACGTTTGAACGCCCGAACGAAGCATTATATAAACAGTATAGTACATCGACAACAACAACTACCGACCGACTACAGTGTTACTCCCGTACAACGAACGCCACAAGACCGTTCCGACTAGTGCTTCGACAACCGTCACAAAAAGCGCTACGCCCAAGACAACAAGACAATCGTCACACGACCGGAATGGCCGCGATCTGTGATTCCCCACGTACAGGATTTGTGCTCTGAGATAAGTCACCACTTTCTCATCACTTTTTTTGAGCGACACTATTAAATTCTGTTTCGTACATTGTATTCTTAGGGCCGGCCTCTCCTTTTTATATCTTTACTATACTGATACACAATGAACACGCCACAATACTTATACTTCATTTTTGTTAGTGCACACCTTCTGATATTTTCAATCCGCCAGCTAATCGAGTAGTAACCTACTAAAACACTAACAGATCCACACATCTCCCATCTATACTAAACTTAAAGCAGATGACTTTTACGAAGAATTTACAGCTGACGTCGTAGAAGATGTCAACCGTTCTTTATGTTTCTTAGCCGGAGATTTCAGCAACCACTTTTCTCACCACTTTAGGATTACGGAACAGCGTAAATTTAACCACCAGATTAGACACAACCCTGGGGCGCATGTACGTTAATAATACCAAGTGGTTCTCTGTGTGTAATCGAGCTCCAGTTAACAGTTCTGAACATGGTAACATCAAACTTGCTCCCGTCGTTTCCAGCAAAACTAACCATCAGAATATCACTTAGCGCACTGGCCATAAGTTCAGGTTAATAGAAAATATCAACCGCCCTCGTGGAATGGTTGGATCTATAGAATTTAGTTTATTATTTGACACTGATGTATCCGAGTATTGCGACAATTTGACTAGTTATCTGAATTTTGTTTCAACATCTGCTGTCCGCGTTGATAAGTTCTCCTCTCACACCTAAAACTACTGCGACGACTTAAATTGAAAGCATACAAAGGAAAAGACGACATCTCAGTAGGTTTTAATACTGTTCGTAACAAGTACGAGCTACGTCGACTTAAGCAAGTTTATTACTAGTCTATGTTTGGGAACGGCAGCTGTCGTGAGTTTTGAAGAATGCTGAAACAGCTTGGTGAATTTGCACGATGTACACTCTGTTTTAATGCGAATGTGGAGGAATTGAACAAGAAGTTCTGTAACTGCGATGCTATTAGAACCCCAGAGCCTTACCGTTCCCAGTTTCGGAGAACCGTGAACTCTTTGCCTCTCATCGACATTACGGTTGTAAATAGTTTACTAAAACACAGCGGTCCGGAATAGTTATCTTCCATCGTACTTAAAGAATGTACGGACATTTTGGCAACACCTTTTACGTCTTTATACACATTGTGGATGGAGCAACGCAAAATCGCTGACTGCCGGAGAAGTGTTTATATCACCTCGGAGGCGAAAAGAGGATCCGATAAGTATCGACCTATGGCTTACACTTATGTTGTTTTAAAGATGAATGAGAAAATCATGCTTCTCATGATGTTATCACAAACTAGCTCAACTGACCACTTAAATCCGCTGACCGCAGTTCAAGGTCTAATCTAGATGCAGGAGCTTACCTCATGCATTCTGTAAGGTCGTCACTTGACCACAGAAATAAATCAAACAGTATGTGCTTGCTTGATTATGGCAACGTATTCGACTGCGTAAACAGCTAAGCGCCGCTAAAACGTCTAAACATTCAAGAAATACATTCCCCCATTATCCATTTCCTTAGTGATTATTTTACTGGACGTACTCAGACTCAGTGGTACATGCTCCTCTCCACTGGTCACTAACTCCGTTGTCATGCAGCGAGCAATTCTGTCTCCTTTTCTCTTTTCTACTTATGTCAGCTCAATGACAGACCTCACAGAAGCGACGTTACTAAAATATGCTAACAACATTGTAGTGAGCAGCAATCATCGGACTGCCGATTCTTCACTCTGGATGCGAGACCACCTGAATGCCCTCAATATTTGCTCCAAAGCTTGTAACCGGTCTCTAAATACATCATAGTGTCATGATTTTGCTTTTCCGCTACATAAAGGAGCAAGACACGAGCAGCTTCTTGCAGAGAGTCCCAAACTGTGCACTGATGACGGTGGATTACAGTCTGCCACTTTAGTGAATTACCTAGGTTTATCATTGAACTATGATTTAACTTAGATTCCTCATATAATAGAGTACAAAACTCCAAAGATCGTCTTTCTATGTCTCTCATCTAAGAGCCTCCTCTGTCCCTTGTGAATTGACTTTTCGGTTTGCCAGTGCCTATGTTCTTCCCTACTGCACCTATTGCTCCCCTGTGCTTTTCCCCAGTCTTCCGGATGAGCATTTTTAGTTAATCTTCGGAACTTTACAGCACTTATCCCGATGCTTGCTACTGTCAACCCACTTCTTTCTACACACATCAATTCTTGTATGAAATTGGCATCCAAGATTCTGGCTGACTGTAGGCCTCCGCTTCACCTCGCTTCATCTAAATGTCTGTCAATTCGTCCACCAGCTAGAAGTACAAGCTGATTTAGGCCCACACACATGCCTACCGCTCTTCGGTTATCCCTTATATTTCGCGTATTCGGTGAGACTCTAACTCTGTCGGTCTGGGCCTAACCATTCGATTCGCAGTACTATGACGATTTTGTCCGTACTTTCTCAAACCGATTTATGGTGCTTTTCTGTAAATGGTTATGTTAAGGTACATTTATGAGATCACGTGTGTTGAAGCAAACAATTCACCGGCCAAAGGTCTATAAAGCAGCTCCTTAATTGATTTGATACAACTAGATTTAAGCAAAAGATTGTACTTCGAAAATTTTGCGATGGATTTCTCATAGATAAGGAGTGAGGTTAAAAGTTGATGTAAAACAAAACTGTAGCGGGGAACGTACCGCGAAATGAAGGTGTGCACATGGCTTGGTTACGTTGTCGCTTGTTCCAGTGACTTAGGTTAAATCATGTAATGCAGTTGGTGCATTACATCATCAACTAGAGTTCTGAATTCAGCTAAAGTAAGAGCGCCGATGACAGAATTGGAGAAGATTCCAGAAACACCCTAGATATCCATTCTGTGATGCCAACTTCAAACGGCGTCCCCTCAGTGAGGTGTTGCTGGTGCATTTCAACAAGGGGCGCATGTATTGTAAGAATATTGATGATCTGATACACCAATATGAGACCACCTAGCAGAAGACGATATTTTTCACTGAAAGCTCCTGGGGTCTTTAGTCTAGAATGGGAAATGAGTTAGAGCAGTCACACCTTATTTTTGTAGCCCTTCGTTGTAGATCCTCAAGAGCTGTGAAGTCATATGCTACACCCGGGTGGCGTATTCTATATATTGCTTCACGTAAGTTTTGAGCATTTTTAGAAAGAAAGTATAATCAAACAGTGAAACTTCATAACACATAAACGCAAGTGTTGGCTGACTTATTTCAGTGCCTTTCCAATGTGTTTGGAACATCCTAGATCTTCTTGCATTATAATCCCTGGATCGCACCCATGAGTAGCGTGCTGCACAGACATGTTCTACCAGTCGATATTCTTAGGTACTTCGGTGAAATATGCTCATTATTTTGCACTCGCCAAGGCTAAACTCAAGCGTGTTCTAAGCCGAGCCCTGTCGAGATCCTCTTGCATTGCTATGTGGTCGTCTACTTGTTTTTTTGTTCTCCAAATATTTAGATCATCCGCAAGGAATATAAAGTTCGACGCCAGTACTCCTGCGCGATCGTTTATAAACTCGATGAATAGCTGTGGTCTTAGTGCCGAGCCTTGAACAATGCAACAGTGAGCCTTTTCTGATCGGACAGGTTGCTACGTACTCTAACATTTCAGTGCCATTGGAGTAGTAATAAATCTATCCAGTCAAAGATAGAGCCAATTGTCCAATAGCTTCGAAGCTTGTGAAGAAGAATCCGGTAATCAAGGCGTTTAAGTGCCTACGGGATATCAAGATATGCTGCATCAACTCCTTCCGACCAGCTAGCACGGACTAAGAACAGTTTCGTAGCACATGAAAGGTTATCGCAGAATCTATACTGCTTTTGCTCGATGATATTGTAGCTACCTAAATATCCAATGAGTGCTTCTGTAACGACATCACACGACTTTAGCAAACACAATAAGAGTAGTCGAACGATAGTCTGCAAACACAACATATTCGCCTCCCTTCTAAGTGGGGGTAGATATTGTACGCTTCCACATAGTGCTTAAAAATTGGGCAAATAATTCACCCAAGTTCATTGTAGCCACCCTCAAACACTTAGGGTATATGTTCTCAGCACCAGATGAGCTGTGTTCACGTGATTACGTCAGTCGCCTCAACACATCCAGGGCTATGAACCCAATGTTCCTAATTTCCGGTTGTGATGTAAAATGTGAGCATGTTATGAGTCGGTGATGCAGTTTGGAAAGCACAAACAAATTTATTTCTTAGAGCATCAGCCGTTTCTTGGGCGGTTTGCGTTTGTCTACAGGCGGTGTTTTGAGATTAGATGCTTCGCTGTACTTTGTGACGTTGTTACCATACCCGGAAGGTAAATTTATATTGGAGCAGTTCATCTTCGCTAAATCCGGTTTGACACAATGGTTTCACTCGGTTACGCAAGCATTCGAAATTCGGGTTTTTGGATCGGATCTGTAAGCTTACCAAAATAAAATCTTCATTAAGGCAGTAAGAAGACATAGGTTGCGATATGTTAACATTTCGATTGCTCTCCTCCGTGGCTACGCAATACAGGCAAGACAAAACACGCAATATATAGGGTCCACGCTCAGTAACAAAGATGATAAGAAAGATAAGAATGATTAGGATGACGTAAGCAGGTCCAAGGCAATCTCATTGATGGCCTCAATTGTTTCTGGGCAGAGAGCACGGGACAATACAAGCTTATCAGTAGCGCCTCGCCAATTGCCAGCAACCTCGGATTCCTGTTGCGCAATAACACCTTGAATGAATCGATTGGGTTCACCTGGTGACGACTGGTCATGAGGTGTTCAGTGATAGATGAGGCAGGGTTCCGGTTCATTCTTTGGTTCGCTCCGCCTTGGTTACACAGCAACTGCCTTAGTCACATTGGGAAGTGTTCTGCCATCCTTTGAGCCAGCCGGCGACCAGTCTTGCCTATGTAAGTGTCACCGCAACTGCAAGTGAACTGATAAATGATCTTAGAGGCTGAACTGATTGGCGAGCTGCTGGGATGGCTCTGGAGAGGAATCCTTCGTGTATTGTGGATAAGTCGTAGTTGTGCGGTAGAGTAGGTGCGCGTTAGAGCGGACCTGAGCATGTGACCAACTTCATTTGCCACGTGATCTTCCTTGAACGGTAAGAATAAATAAACATCCTTCTTCTCCGCTGTTTGTACTGACAGTTTCTCCTTCGGGAGTCTGCTATGAATATGAATGAATGTTTCCGGATACCCATTGGCTAGCAAAGTCCGGTATAAAAACTCTTCTTCAGCCTTGAGCAATTCCGGACTGCAAATCCACCTGGCTCTGTAGAAGAGGGTTTTTACGAGGCCGCGCTTGTATGCGACTGGGGCGAAGCTGGAAAAACGTAAGTATTGTCCCCCCCCCCCCAGGGGACCAGTGTGGACCCTATATATTGTGTGTTTTATCTTGCCTGTATTGCGTAGCGACGGAAGGGGAGAGCAATCGAAATGTTAACATATCGCAACGTATGTCTTCTTACTGCCTTAATGAAGTGGTTGAAGTGGACTCAGTGTTTCAAAATGAATCTCTCAAACTCATTCGTTTCCGCGTCCGACTCCTTAGAAGGAGTTTAGCATTTATC
The DNA here is from genome assembly GCA_944474145.2 of Dicrocoelium dendriticum. Lineage (NCBI taxonomy): Eukaryota > Metazoa > Platyhelminthes > Trematoda > Plagiorchiida > Dicrocoeliidae > Dicrocoelium > Dicrocoelium dendriticum. The sequence continues at coordinate 39,583,377 of OX104062.1, forward strand.
GAGCTAAGGATCTTAATCTATAGTGCATCGTCAGCTTCGAGTAAATCACATAATGACGCATCATGTGTTACACCTGGGACACTTTCCTATGTTGCGACCGTTGCTGTACGTTCACGCACCAAGCTGCAGACGCGGACACGGGTACAAAGAGATGGCACCAGATTTGAAACACATCGCTCAAGTTCTATGCTTCTAGCGTCTAGTGGTGAAATCTAGGAACAATGTGCTGGAGGCAATAGTTGAGACGAAATCGGTGTCGGAATTTCGGAATTAACTCGACGCCGAATTCGCGTATTAAGGTATAGGGAGCGATACGCACCCGAATAAAACGCAGTGCAAGTGTAATCTGCTGCTACCGTGTAGGATAAGCGACGTGATTCCGCGCAGATGTGTGATATAGCAACAATGGAACAATAGAGATTTATGTCTTCCCGCTGACTGATTTAGTTTTCCGTATCCATTTTGTTTCCGAAGTTCTGAACTGAATGAAGAAATCAGAGCAAACGAAATCGAGTTAATTTTGTTGGAAGTGAAAATTAAATGCTATTGATGAGGTCGGGTTGAGTGTGGTGCGTGGTGCTATGCGGACCCGTTAGATGTCAATGTTGAGCTGTTCTGCGTAGCAATCATTGTGTATCTGTAGTGTTGCGTGATCACCGCACCCAAAGTGCTGCTTACGGTTACTTAGTTGATCATTGGCAAAGACGGGTCCAGAATGGCCGGTCTGCCCCTCGTTCTGAATCTCATAGTGTAAGCAACTTGATTATGGTGTGGTACGCCAGCGACTGCATCTTTTAGTTTGGCAAATAACTACTCACCAACTTAGGCCGGAACCACTAGTGCTTGCAAGTTGAATTTCCCCACAAGGCGAACATGTGTATAAGGCTGATCCAGAACGGATTTCAGAGCAGAGGTTAGACGGTTGTCCATTTCCAGAGTGGTCATGGGAGTATGGTATACGAGGACAACCAAACGTTTGGTCGCGTTTTAGTTGCAGGCGGGCCGAAAAGGAGTTCACAACTTGGATCTCTGAAATGGCAAAGACTTGCTTATGTAGGTCAGTGCGATGGTACTGTGTCACAGTATCGCTGCTAGTAGGTCGATAGTTATGCAGGTCGGACATACCAGGTAGAGCGATGTTAGTCTCTGTGATTTCATTGTTCATCCAAGTCTCATTTAACAGTATCGGGTCAATAGACATCGGGGCATGGTGGGACTGAAACACTGCTAATTAGTTGAAGGGATTCTGAACATTTTTAGACATGCAGGAGGGTGCTTCGAAAGTTAGAAGCGTATCTGAAGGTGCGAGTTACAGGTGTGAGCTAGTACCGACCTTTGTGAGGACGTCAACCAATCGTTCTTTGGGTGTATGGCTGACACTGAACTTTGAGCTGCTTCAGGTTGCATGGTAGAAAGGTCACATGAGGAAGTTCCAGTATTGAGATATTCGCGGCTTCTTAAACAGAAGATTGAGTAATTCAGCGGGTTTTTTTTCGGAAATCAAACGTATTGGCCACCGTCAGACCTGACTTGGTCCCATGCAATACAGCATGGGAAGGATGGCGGTCGCCATTGTAGGTAGAACTTAGTAGTTT